>OY757020.1:32316205-32750715 GCA_963580285.1 Lucinisca nassula
CAGACGTGGTGCAGTGGTAAAGTATTGGATTTGAGATTGAGAGGTAGCCGGTTTGATCCTCGCAAGCGCCACGTTGTTTCCTTGAGCAAGAAACTTTATCCACATTGCTTAGTACAATTCCTACCCAGGAAAAGAGGGCCACATGGAAGATTAGTACCAGTACTAAATGTGTTACCCTCTATAAATAAGGTCAATTATTATTATTATTATTACGCTTAAGGCACCTAAGTTTGGCCTGGGTGCCTAAGTTTTTTAATAAAAATGCCTATTAACTTACTGTAAAATTTGGATTTATGGTAGTCTGGGCACCTAAAGCAAAATGCCTAGTCTGTATCCCTGTAGTGGTTTGCTGAATACTGGTGGTCTGTTAACCCTTATCCGGCTGAATATGACAACATTTACCTTAGCAGACAGTGTAGATACAGATCAGATAGCTTCTGTAAAAACCATCTGATCAGGATCTGTACTGTTTGTCATTTAGTTTGCAAGTTTTGATGAATGGACTTTATCAAGTGATATGATTGGTTGCTAGTCAGAAATGGGTGTGGGAAATTAATTTATTCAGCAGGATAAGGGTTACCTTGATGTTTACTCAAAGGCAAGTTTGTACATAACTGATCCCAGTGGAGCCCCCCGTCTTACGACATGAAAGTCATATCAAAGGAAAGAAGCATGGCTTTCGGCCTATGGTAGAATTTAAACCGGGCCATGCAGGTGAAATGCCAGTGCTGTAATGACTGAGCCAAAGAGTGGACTCTTTACACAGTAAACTGTTAGCCCCCCCCCCGCCCATCGGGGCTTGAAGAAATAGATGGGCTGCAGAGCTGAAACGACCTGCACACGAGTACTGGTAAACAGCTTAGAGGATCTAAGCCTGCCCAGGCAATCCGGTGCAAGACAGACCATCCATACTTAAAAACCCTATTGGTTTCACTGGGCAGCAGGGCTTGAGATGTCATTTCATCTCAATGTCGGGTAAAAGTCCCACAAAATTGGAAGCAACGTCTTCAAAATGACCTTTACAGTGTTGACTGGGAGGTTAAACCTCAAATCAAACAAACAAACACAGTAAACTGTTGTCAGAGAGGGGTTATATGCATAATCTACCAAGGTAAATGATTGAAGGGACGAATTGTTGTCCATAACAAATATGGGTCCCAAAAATGTATAGATTACAAGTATTTTGAAAAATTACCATAGCTGGTCATTTTTCTGTATACCATAAAAATCCTATGAGTACCTTCAGGAGCAGTCTGATCAGGGTCTACACTGTTTGTCATTCCATCGCCACATTTTGGAATCCTTGCTGGACCATGAAACAAATTTGTTAAAATTTTAGGAGAATTACAGCAAGTCCTCAGGGTGACAGAATTTTTAGGATTTTTACAGTATGTAATTTTTACATTTTTGTTTGAATATAACATTTGTTTAACCCTTAAGACACCAGAAAAATCACATCTGAAAATGTTGTCTGCTTATGTCGTCTGCTGATTTCTTTGCAAACTTTAAAAAAATATTTGTGCATACGTGCAAACAGTGTGGGCCTAGATCACTGTTTGCAAAAAATTACTTTTAAGGTAACATGCAGACGGCAAAGCAGAGACCACAATTGTTGTGATTGGCATTTTATGGTTTAACTAACATGGTCTATGTCTGGAGGACCAAAAAAACTAGTGTTACAAGGAGGTTGTGATGTATTTGTTAACTACATATCTAACACTGTGAAAATGATTTTACAGGAAAGCACTGGTGCGTAAGAGTACCGGCAGTACCAGCAACGGGACAGATAACAATGGGATAGAAGCAGAATATATCAAAAATCTACAGCAACAGATCTACTTCTTGGAGCTTGAGACCAACTATCTATATCCTTTTATATACAGTCGGAACACGTTTGTGACCACAATGATCTGTTCGAGCATAACGAAAACACGCCTATACTAATACATTTTAACCTTTATCGCTGAAAAAATGAAAATTTTAAGATGAAAAATTGTGATATTTTTCTTATTTTTGCTAAATATATAGATTGTGGGTACTCGTTAGAACTGTCTCATCGAGGCGGTTCCAATGAGTACCAACACTCTATACTTTAGAGCAGAAATAAGAAAAATAAGGTTTACCTCTGTAAACCCCAGTTTTACTGTATAAAAATGGGGTTCGAGTGGGTCAAAATAATATAGGCGTGTTTTCATGATGAGACTGGGGTAGTACGAGCCACTGAGGCTTGTTGCCAGGAGGCACAACAGTGTTAATTTTCGGATGTCTTGTCCGTGTTCTATAATACAAATGTGTGCTGTGCCTTTTATCTTTTGTCTTTTATCTCGTAAATGTATGCTGTGTGTACTCATTAGAATCGCCTTGAGGGTACACACAGCATACATTTACGAGATAAAAGACAAAAGTTTCCTTAATTATCCCCCACTATTTCATATGTAGAGGATTTCCCTATGGGGCTTAAGAACGGGTTCGACTCGGCCGTCGTAAACGAGCCATTGGTGTTCAAGCCATCTAAGTTCTACTGTACTTAGAATCATTACAGTATCTGTACCAGTCCCAGTTTCTCAAACCCTTGTTAGCTTAACAAGCTTGTTAGAGGTCAAAACGTTAAAGTTGTCCACGTATAAACTACATGTTCAATATAAACTAGTAAAAGTTCATGAAACTTTTCTAGCAAGAATTTGCAAAAGCTTCTCACATTTTTCAGCAAAATATTAGCATTGTTGCCTTATTTATCCATTTAGTACCAGAAACCCCAAAACGGGTACCCTGGCAAACAGTGCAGGCCCAGATCAGACGCCGCAGAATGCGGCGTCTGATCAGGGCCTCCACAGTTTGCTAAAAGTTCAGTCATTTTCCAAATAAATTTTGAAGAAAATTCAACCTGAAACCCCTCAATTTTGGAATGGACTCCTCTTATATATATATAAGGAGGAAGATTCCATTTGGTACTAAAAGCAGGGCCTGACAATTCCATTGTCCGGCTGCCCGGGACAAGTTCAAATTTTGGCTGGGCAAGTGATTTTTCATTTCACTTGCCCAGAAAAATGTATAGAATATATAAGGAAAATTGTAATTCTTTCCTATTTTCAAGATGCTCTGTACTGCTGGGCAAGTGGTTGAACTTTGAATTTGTCAGGCCCTGTAAAAGGGTTAAATGATCCACGTGTTAATGACATGCTAACTATTGGCATGGTGAGTCATTACAATAACACATCCGTATGACATATAGAGGATCTTACACGAGGGGTCATTTCATATGAAATTTATGAAACGAGCCTTCGGCGAGTTTCATAAATTTCATATGAAATGACCACGAGTGTAAGGTTCTCTTTATCATATGACCACTTTAAATTGGATTTTTTCGCCTTTAAATCTGATATTTTTTCCACCAAAAATGCATTGTTGACATGGACGTCGTCATGACGTTACTTAATCCCGCCAAAGTGTTATTACACGTGTGGTCATACGATTTTTATTACACGACGTTATCCACTGCTTATCAACGACGTCATATGATAAAGTGCGTTCTTTCATACCTCCAAAACGGTCATTTTTTCTGATGGAAACTTGTGAAATTTTTCTAAATCCTACACCAAATGTAGATTGTATGTTCTTGTGAGAACTGCCTCATTGCCTGGGTAGGCTAATTCCTGTGAGTGGTTTACCAGTACTTGTGTGCGGTCGGTTTCAGCTCTGCGTGGAAGCATCAGGCAGCCCAAGTATTTCTTTAAGCCCCGAAGGGCAGAGGGGAAAACTTGGGTTATGAGGAGTATTCATTACACTGACTAGTTGACATGATGGAATACTGTCACATCAGAAGCCAGTAGTTATGTTCTATAAAAGGGTTATCCTTTGGAAGCAAGGAATACACCACAGAACTGAAAAATATGGAGTGTACATGTTTTCTGGGCCAGACTAGCTAGTTTCGGCCAATTAGGCCTCATCAGTGACCCTCATATATTTTCAAAATTCCACACTGGAATCAATGATTCCAAAGGACAAGAAAATATAATCTACACTATGATGTAGGGCAGGGAGACGTTTTACTGCCGCCACACATTCCCACACACCAGCTGTAGTGAAGTTAAATATGTTCTATAAAAGGGTTATCCTTTGAAAGCAAGGAATACACCACAGAAGTGAAAAATATGGAGTGTACATGTTTTCTGGACCAGACTAGCTAGTTTCGGCCAATTAGGCCTCATCAGTGACCCTCAGATATTTTCAAAATTCCACAATGGAATCAATGATCCCAAAGGACAAGAAAATATAATCTACACTATGATGAAAAACCCTCATTAGCATAACAAGCTCATAAGTGGTCATATTGTTAACTGTTCTAGCAAGTACAATGTCTAAAATTTTGTTATTTGCGCTGAAATAATGTGAGCAGCTTTTGCAAAAGCTGCTCACATTTTTTCAGCTAAAATATTGGCATTTTCACCATATTGCATGATCAAAATTTTAATGATATGTTAGCTAACAACTGGCCCCAGGTGAACAAGTCCATGAAATGAAAACCCCTCTCAATCTCATTGTATAATATACAATGAGGTTGAGAGGGGTTTCCATTTCATGGACTTGTTCACACAATGAGGTTGAGAGGGGTTTACATTTCATGGACTTGTTCACACAATGAGGTTGAGAGGGGTTTTCATTTCATGGACTTGTTCACCTGGGGCCAGTTGTTAGCTAACATATCATATATATAGAGTGTATATAGAGAAAACTGGGGTTTACAGAGGTGTACATTATTCTGCTTATTTCTGCTCCAAGACAAAGGTTGTGGATACTGGATAGAACCACCGCCTCAATCAGGGGGTTCTAACGAGCTTCAACAACCTAGTTTCAAGTATAAATAAGAAAAATAGCAAAAATTTTCATTGGAAAAATAGTCATTTTAGACATATGAAAGAATGCACTATGGTGCACTGGTGTGTTTTTGTAATGATTTATTGTAACCATGTCTGTTAACCCTTGTCCTGCTGAATATTCAAATATGCCACACCCACTACTGATTATCAACCAATCAGATCACTTGATGCAAATTATTGCAACAAATTCCCAATCTGAATGACAAACAATATAGATCCTGATCAGATGGCTTCGTCAGAAGCCATCTGATCTGGATCTTCATTGTTTGGAAAATAAGGCATATCCGGGCTCAGCAGGACAAGGGTTAACATTTGAACTGTACATGTATATTATTGCTATCCTGTCACTTTTGAAAATAAGCCATGAAGCTTCAAGGAAAATTTGAGAGCAGATGATCTTCTGTTCTATTGCAATTCCTGAACAAGGCTTGCATTTCATATTACCTTGATGGCGATTCCCATATATTAAAAAAAAAGTCTCATTGTCCCAACTTATCAGGGCTTGGGGTGCTTCCATGCAGAGCTGAAACTGACCGCACATGAGTACTGGTAAACAGCTTGGAAAGACTAAGCCTGCCAAGGCAATGCGGTGTGGGTCAGACCGTCCAATGCATATAAGCCTTATTGGTTTCATTGGGCGTCAGGGTTTGAGATGTCATTTCATCTCAGTGTCCGGTAAAAGTCCCACAAAATCGAAAGCAACATCCCCAAAATGTCCTAAATAGTATTGAAGGGGACGTTAAACTTTCAATCAAACATAAAAAAACATACCGTATTCGCCCTAATTACCACACCGTGCGCTTAGTTTTTTCAAAATTGTGTAAAAAAATCCTCGTGAAAAATCGACCTATTAAGCGCACACAAATCATTTCGTGGTGTATGTCCCTTCCCGCACCCACGGTGACCTCAGAATTGCCCCCTCAGCTGATCCCTGTCAGGTATCTGTTGATTTCATGTGTACCAAAAGGTTTGGGAACCACATTTTAATGAGGAATTAAAGTGTGTATTAGAGCTTTCGAATGAATTTGACAGAAATGCAGTTGCTTTGCCTTCACTGTTGAAGAAATAACGGCAAGTTTTTATAAATTTCCTGTGAAAGCTTCAATGGGAGGTTACTGTAAGGTGTGCGCTTATGCAATTTTTTTCAAAAATAGCTTTGGTGTGGGCTTATAGGAGCATGTGCGGTAATTAGGGCGAATACGGTAATAATAAAAGTACACCACAACCTCTTTGTAACACTATTAATGGGGTCCAAAGCAGAAACTGTGTTACTTAACTGTGTTATATCCAAACAAAAATGTGCAGATTGTATAGAAAAATGACCATTTTTCTATTTAATCTACACACTTTAGGGATCCATCTTGAAACTGTGTTATATCCAAACCATGTTATAATGAACCGTGTTATAATGAGGTTGTGGTGTATGTAAAAATGAAATCTCAGTTTGAATACAAAATCTTCAACAGAATCCTTCCATGGTTCACTTTTCCCTTTTACCTGTGCTGAAAGATGTCACACAGTTTTTCTTAAAACATTATGATAACACATAGTGCATTTTTTCACATTTCCAAAATGGCCTCTTTTCTGATGAAAATTTGTAACATTTTTCTTATTTATAGTGCAAAAATAGGTTGTGGGTGCTTGTTAGAACTGCCTCATTGAGGTGGTTCCAATGAGTACCCACAACCTATTTCTTGGATGAAAAATAAGAATAATGTTTCCCCCGGTAAGCTCCAGTTTTCTCTATAAAAATTGAGGTGTAGGTGGGTGTTCATTTCACGGACTTGTTCACCTGATGCAAAATTATTAATAAGGTTTACGATGAATTTAGTTTATTGCCACCAAAAAGCTGTCATATCAGTGCATTAGAACACCTTGACTATGCCTACCCGTGAACAAGCAAAGAAAGCTACAGAACTACATCCCAAGATGTCAGCAGAGGCTGAGAGAATGCTATCAAAACTCAGAGTAAGTTGTGATACACTTAAGGGGAATGGGAACACCTTCAGGGGAGGCAACTCCTGCAAAAGTATTTTTGTCTCTAATGTCAATAGGGGCCAACTCTTAAAGGAAAGAATTTGCTCCTCAGGAGCAAATTCTTTCCTTTAAGAGTAGACCTCTTTTCCAGTGGGACAGGGTGTATAGAAAAGCGAACAGGAAGTCCATTCCGCTCTGATGAACAAGATAGCCACCAGAGCTAAAAATACAAAAACCTTTAAATGACATCTGCTGTGGATGGATTTTGAAATAATTTCACAGGAATGTTTCTAAGGTGACCTCATACCAAAATTGCTCAAAGCGTTCTGCTTGGATGACCAAGATGGCGTCCAGAGCTAAAAATAGAAAACCCTATAAACGACTTCTTCAGTTTCCAGTGGATGGATTTCAAAATAGTTTCACAGGAATGTTTCTTGGGTGACCCTCTATTAAAAATGTTCATACAATTCTGCTTGGATGAAAAAGTTGGCCGCCAGAGCTAATTATAGAAATTTTTTTTAAATAACTTTTCCTGCTTGACCAGAGGATGGAATTCAAATTAATTTCAAAGGAATGTTCCTGGGCTGACCCTCTTCCAAAATTGCTCAAACCGTTGTGCTTGTATGAACAAGATGGCCACCAGAGCTAAAATTATAAAAACCTCCTTGGGTCAACCAAAATTGCTCAAACCCTCTACTCCACCAATTATTACCTACAATTTCATTTGTACATTATGGATCAGGTGAGCGATCCAGGGCTATCATGGCCCTCTTGTTTCCTTATAATCTATTCATTTTTGTATCTAGTGCTGTCAGCGCTTTCATTAATCCATTGTATGTGGGAAACCCCTAAAGGGATACCTTGGCAAACAGTGCAGGCCTAGATCAGACACCGCAGACTGTGGTGTCTGATCAGGGCCTGCACTATTTGCTGACAGAATTTTCCATCAAAAAAGAAAAAAAAAATGAAAAAATAGGCCTGACACCTCTTATATGACAAATGGACTTGTCCAAAATATAGCAATGAAAGAGTCCACTAGTATACAATGGGTTAACCCTTGTCCTCTTGAATATGCATTACAATACATTACTAAAAATTCCGACACCTGGAGGACTTGCTTAAATTCTCCTAAAATTTTAGCAATTTTCTTTCCTGGTGCAGCAAGGAGTCCAAAAAGTGCCGACATAATGGCAAACAGTGTAGACCCTGATCAGACTGCTCCTTCAAGGAGCAGTCTGACCTGGGTCTGCACTGTTTGCTTAGGCCTATCTGTCCCAAGTTAGGATCATTAAGGTACCCATGTGCTAAAATGTGTTTCTCCTATCTCTAGAAAAAGCATTTTTTCAGATAAAAATAGTTTTCTTATTTTAAGTTCAAATATACATGTAGATCAAGGGTTTCTAGCTTGTACCTCCTCAGTGAGGCAGTTCTGACTAGTACCCTCAGCCTACCTTTTTGAGCAAAAATGAGGCAATTACTGAATAACCCCATAAACCTCTCTTCGCTTTATATACCTTTGAAAAGCCCCCGCCCATAGGGGCTTGAAGAAATATATGGGCTGCATGATGCTTTCACGCAGAGCTGAATCTGGCCCGCACACCAGTAGTGGTAAACCGCTTAGAGGATCTAAGCCTGTCCAGGAACCCCGGTGCGAGGCGGTCCGTCCATGCTAATAAACCCTATTGGTTTCATTGGGCGACAGGGCTTGAGATGTCATTTCATCTCAATGTCAGGTAAAAGTCCCACAAAATTGGAAGCAACATCTCCAAAATAACCTTTACAGTGTTGACGGGGACGTTAAACCTCAAATCAAACAAAAAACCTTTGCAAACAGTGTAGTTACAGATCAGTCATTTAGTCTGTGATTAACCTGTTGTATAGCCGTGGACTCTTCCATTGCTATATGTTGGATAAGTCCACTTGTCATATAAGGGATGTCAGGCCTATTTTTCAGTTTTTATTAGCTCACCTGTCATGTAGTGACAAGGTGAGCTTTTGTGATCACATTTTGTCCGTCCGTGTGTGCGTGCGTGCGTCCGTGCGTGCGTAAACAATTTCTTGTCCGCACAATAGCATCTTCATTTATGATTTGATTTTAAACAGACTTGCACACAACTTGTACCACCATGATGTCTAGGTTCCTTTCATGAACCAGCCATATCCCATCTTGTGTTACGGAGTTACGGCCCCTGAAATGGCAAAAATTGCCTATTTTGGTCTTGTCCGCACGATAGCATCTTCATTTATGATTTGATTTTAACCAGACTTGCACACAACTTGTACCACCATGAGGTCTGGGTTCCTTTCTTGAACCGGCCATATCCCATCATGTGTTACGGAGTTACTGCCCCTGAAAGGGCAAAAATTGCCTATTTTGGTCTTGTCCGCACGATAGCATCTTCATTTATGATTTGATTTTAAGGAGGCCGACCTTAATTTTTTTCTGAGATACCTACCCTAGAGAATTTCCTTATATTATAACAAAGTATCCAGCAAGGACTTAACTTTAGATTAAAGTCATAAAAATATCATGTCACCGAGACTGGGAAAGAATGGGGGTCAATCCAAAAGTAACGCCATTTTACACATATTTTGCATTGATTGTAATGGGAAATCGCTAAAATTAGACACAAATGCGAAAATTAAAGTGAGTTCTGCCCTAGAGATTTTGGACTTACTAAATTAAATTATGTATATTCATATGACATTCAAAAACATGAAATAAAAATGGGGGGTCACCGGCCATATAAGAGAATGAGGGTCGTTTCAAAAGTAAAAATTACAGGCAAAATACCTTCTTTCCTGAAGATCGCTAACATTAAAATAACTGTTTTGCTAGAAATTATAACTCCACCCAAATAGATGATATTTATGCTTATTATCTAAAGCAATATGATGAAAGAATTCGGTTACAGTGTTATTTCAAGCAAAAAGGGTCGTTTCAAAAGTTATCATAGCAGGCAAAACTTATTTTTTCGAAAACATCACAAAAATTATAGTTGCTTCTGAGCTAAGACATGATAGGTGATGTATCTATATGTAATCCGCAAAACTATGAAATGAAAACAGGTTGACAGGTTTCCAATAAGATAATGTGGGTCGTTTCAAAAGTAAACATAAACTGAAAAATATGAAAATATATACACATATTTTTCAAATTATTATAGGAATTTCTGCTATATTATTGATATGATCACTAAGAAAGGTATTATATCTAAATACACATATTATTTGCAAAACCTGTCAAATAAAAACAGTAGGTCGTTCATACAAAATGGGGGTCGTTATAAGAGTAAGCTTTTCATGCAAAATATCATTTATTTTATTTTTTTTGGTCAAAATCTCTTTTTTTTTTTAAGTTAATTGTATACTAAAACAAAGGTGTCACTCAGATAGGGCATGCATCTACATATGATTTGCCAAACAGAAATAAAGGCAATGAATAGGTATCGATAAAATTACCCAACACCTCCCATTCAAGACACCAAAGGGAAAGAAACACCAACATAATACAATTTCGCCCTTCAGTGAGCAAATGGGGCACCAACCTAGCGCAAATCTTTCTCAAGCCCAGTACTTCGTCAGAATGGTTTGTACACCGCCTTCTGATAAGCCAGTGCATTAATATATCTCTTTCACTGACAGTCGCGCATCTTCTTTGACCGCTGCCTTTACAGCAGCGATGGTTGCCTTGGTGATGGAGGTCTTTGGACTAACAACACGGGCATCATCTTTGGTCGATTATTTACCAGCTTTAAAAGCTTTGACCTACCGATAAATTGTGCGCTCTGAATTTACAAGAGGTTCATTTTTGCCACACATTTCATCAACCTTTGTCAAGCCTTACACGGCATATAATTTAGCTGCGAATTTCAGTCTTTCTGTCCATTTTACAATGCAACTCGTAAATTGGCTAGTGTATTTGACTGCATGCATTTCAATTTGACAAATCTCGGTCATTATAAAAGCAATTTGCTAGAAATAAACTGTATCGGCGCGATTTGAAAGGCTATTCAAATGCAATGATGCGTTATCAGAAATACTTACGATAAAACTAGGGAAACCTATTAGTGAGAAAACTTTTTGAAGGACCCTCGTACACCAACTTCTATTTAATGATTGTCTCGAAATTAGCGAAATATTCCTGAAAGGCCTTTTAAGCTAGAAACAACAACAAAAACAACAACAACAACAACAACAACAAGTAAAAAAAAAAAAAAGAAAGAGAGAGAGAGAGAGAGAAATCATTTATGATTTCTAGTTTCCACTCCATTCGGATTTTTACCCGTGAAGCTTTTACGGTTCCAGATTTTGATTATTTTGACCAAGATCTCTCTCACTCTTTCGCTCTCTCTCTTAACTATGAATGACCTTTTTGTTTTAAATCCGCCTACTCAAATATATCATAGCCCCCGCCCATTGGGGCTTGAAGAAATACATGGGCTGCACGATGCTTCCACGCAAGCTCCATTGGCATCATTTGCAGGGATAATGCCATAAAGTGCACCGTCCTGTGGATCGGGATGTTAACTGGGGGTGTGGAGGGAGATTTATGCCCTGTGCAGGTTAAAGGCCCCTACCGTAATTACACGATTACTGTGTAGGCTTTCATCCTGCATACCAGGGGCCAGTTGTTCAAAGCATCGTTAGCTTAACGAGCTCGTTAGTGGTCATACTGTTAAGTGTGCTAGCAAATACAATGATCAAAGTTTTAACGACACGTTATCAAACGACGTCGTTAGTTTCGAACAACTGCCCCTGGTGTGTATGCAATGTACACCTGCGAGTATTGGTCAGATGTGACCAATCGCATTATATAAGTACAGAGAAAGCCAAGGGACTTACTGGAGAGAGAGAGAGAGAGAGAGAGAGAGAGACTGTCAGCAGTTCTCGACCACAATAAAATTAAGTAGTACTTAGGCCTATGCAGACAGAATGATTCATTCTACGGAAATAATTGTCAGTTCTCAGCCAGCAAAAAAAAAAAATCAGTAGCATGCGGACTTGGATTCAATCCATCGGCTGTTTATCATGACGTCATAAATATGATTACGTCACAGCAAACTAAAAGTTTACACACAGGCCGTGTGTAAACGTATATATCCAAAGAACTATCATTTTAGTGTGTTGCAAGCGTAAACAAACAGGATAGCAAATGAATTGTACTTTAAAGGAGATATAGTATGGCATTCAACATGTTGTCCTGTTGAGGGATTGACTAAGGACGTGTCACCAGTAAACAATTCACACTTTCGGACGGGCTTTCTAATATAAGGTAAGGTGCCTTCAGGAGCAAAAGATATCTTCGAGAAAAAGACGAATAATAAAAGGTAAACAGTTCTGCTATTGTAAATGAGCTGCCTTATTGGCTCAATTGTGACCGACTCATTCGATCGTTTCTGAACTCGATTTTTTTCTACTTTCACTTTGTCTGCTTTGACAGTGAAAAGAAATGATAACTGTTGGCGTATTTTATCCATGTGTGGTGGAAAATATAGTCAATCGTAGAATTTACTTCGTTTTAGAGGTCGAAATGAAAATATAAATACCACTTAAAAAATGAATGTCGTTACCATACAGTGCCGATTGACGGCAATGCGCAGAACGTTGCGCAACCGAAATTAAGGTCGGCCTCCTTAACCAGACTTGCACACAACTTGTACCACCATGCGATCTAGGTTCCTTTCTTGAACCAGCCATATCCCATCATGTGTTACGGAGTTACGGCCCCTGAAAGGGCAAAAATTGCCTTTTTTGGTCTTGTCTGCATGATAGCTGTTCCTTTTATCATTTGATTTTAACTTAACTTGCACAAATTTTGTACCACCACAAAATATCTCAGTCAAGTTCGAATATGGGTCATGTTGGGTCAAAAAGTAGGTCACAGAAAAACCTTCTGAACACACTAGAGGCCACATTTTATGTCCAATCATCATCAAACTTGCTCAGAATGATCATCTTGATAATATCTTGGTCACATTCGAATATGGGTCATGTCGGTTCAAAAAGTAGGTCAGTAGGTCAAATCACAGAAAAACCTTGTGAACACACTAGAGGCCACAGTTTTGGTCCAATCATCATCAAACTTGCCCAGAATGATCATCTTGACAATATCTGAGTCAAGTTTGAATATGGGTCATGTCGGTTCAAAAAGTAGGTCAGTAGTTCAAATCAGAGAAAAACCTTGTGTACACACTAGAGGCCACATTTCTGGTCCGATCATCATCAAACTTGCTCAGAATGATCATCTTGATAATATCTTAGTCACGTTCGAATATGGGTCATGGCAGGTCAGAAAGTAGGTCAGTAGGTCAAATCAGAGAAAAACCTTGTGAACACACTAGAAGCCACATTTTTGGTCCAATCATCATCAAACTTGCTCAGAATGATAATCTTGACAATTTCTCGGTCAAGTTCGAATATGGGTAATTTCAGGTCAAAAAGTAGGTCAGTAGGTCAAATCATATAAAAACCTTGTGAACACACTAGAGGCCACAGATTAGGTCCGATCATCATCAAACATGCCCAGAAAGATCATCTTGACAATATCTGAGTCAAGTTTGAATTTGGGTCATGTCGGTCCAAAAAGTAGGTCAGTAGATAAAATCATAGAAAAACCCTCTGAACACACTAGAGGCCACAGTTTTGGTCTGATCATCATCAAACTTGCTAAAAATGATCATTTGACAATATCTCAATTAATTTGAGTCATATTTGTCATATCTGGCCAGTAAGTAGGTCAGAGTGTTGAAAAACCTTGTGGACACACTAGAGACCCCAGTTTTGGTCTGATCATCATCAAACTTGCTCAGAATGATCATCTTGACAATATCTGGGTCAAGTTTGAATATGGGTCATGCCGGGTCAAAACGTAGGTCAGCAGGTCAAATCATAGCAAAAACGTTTTGAACACTCTTAGAGGCCACAGTTTTAGTCAAATCATCATAAAACTTGCTAAGAATGATCATTTGGACAATATCTCAGTTAAGTTCGAATATGGGTCATGTCAAATCAAAAAGTAGATCAGTAGGTTATTTTGTCATAACTTTTGAACTGTTTGAGATAGAGCCTTCATATTTAGCATGTAGGTTCCTTGTGACAAGGGCTTCCCACTCATATAAAGATTTGACCTGTGACGTTGACCTGTGACCTACTTTATCATAACTTTTGAACCATATGAGATAGAGCCTTCATATTTGGCATGTATGTTCCTTGTGACAAGGTTTTCTCAACCATTCAAAACTTTTGAGCCATGACCTTGACCTTTGACCTACTTTGTTATAACTTTTGGAGCATTTAAGATACAGCCTTCATATTTGGCATATAATAGGAGTGAGTGTTTGAGTTGGAAGTCTCACCAACAGCTAAGGTCATACAGTTATGGGACCTCTGTTTAAAGACCAATCTGAAAGTCTGGAGAAGCCTGGCATCGATCCTGCTACCCTAGTTTACAAGGCAAGTAGCATGACCACTTCACCATGAAGGCTTCTAAACTTCATTGGAATGTTGTGTAGATGACCCTCTAGGAAAATAGCATAACGATTAACAAATGGTCACAAGAGCTAAAAATAGAAAACATTGTAAATTTGCTTCAAATGTGAACTCCTTCTAAACCTTTGGGCCAATTGGATTTAAAACTTCACAGGAATGTTGCCTAGGTGACTCCCTACCAAAATAGTTAATACTCATTCCACTCCAATGAACAAGATGGCTTCCAGAGCTAAAAATAAAAAATTCTTCAAACGATAATTCCTCTCTGTACCCTTGGGCCAATTTCATTCAAACTTTGAAGTAATGTTGCTTAGATGACCCTCTACCAAAAAGGCTAAAACAATCCCGCTCTGAAGAAAAAATGGCCACCGGAGCTAAAAATTGAAAAATATTGTAAATCTGATTCAAACGTGAATCCCTCCTAAACCCTAAGGACAAATTGATTCAAACTTAACAGGAATGTTGCCTAGGTTACTCCCTACCAAATAAGCTAAAATCACTCTGCTGATGAACAAGATGGCAACCATAGCTAAAATAGAATGTACTCAAGACAGTGTCACACAGGTGAGCGAACCAGGGCCCTGTGGGCCCTCTTGTATTCTTTTTTTTTTTTTTTTTTTTTTTTGATGGAAAATTCTGTTAGCATATAGAGCAGGCCCTGATCAGAAGCCACATTCTGCACCGTCTGATCTGGGCCTGTACTGCCAAGGTACCCCTTTAGGTGTTTCCCGCATGCAATGGGTTAAACAAATACAATGCACTATGTGATTTAATTGATTGATAGTCAGAAACGGTTGTTGCAAAATTAATTTATTCAGTAGGACAAGGGTTAAGTAGAGTAACAGTTGCATGCACATACACCACAACCCCATTATAACAAGGTTCGTCATATTTATTCAGCAAATATGCTGCAAGGACAACAGGCCTTGTCCAACTACTTTTAAAGCCAATATCAGTTGAATGCCCCAGTGACGGAATATAAGAATCTGATATGGGGTTCTGTTGTAGATGAGCGTTTCCAACCCGAGGGATGGCCGTGTTGAGCGGAACCGAGGCTACACCCATCTACATCAGAACCCCATATTGGATTCTTTTTCTTGCACAACACCTCCAGTTAGTTTTGACAGCTCGCACATGTATATTGTTTACAAAATAAAAGTAGTGCTGAAGTAGTTGAATAGAATTGAAGCGCACTTATGTTAGTTGCCTGGGTCTGAACACCAGGGTGAGAACATAAATTTCTATCCCAGAGTAAAATTACGGATTTCCTTGTCCGGTGTGCAAGAATATCCTCGCCACCTTTGCCTCACCAAACCACCCCAAGTCCAGTAGGGTTTAAATCCTTTTTGAGATAGACTAACATCATGAAGCATTTTTGCAGCAAATGCAGGCAGAGATGGACATGTTAACAGTTGAATCTAAGAGAAAAGAAAGTAGTGTAAATCTACTAATACTGGATAAAGACAAATTAGAAGAAAGACTCAAAGAAGAGGAAGGTTAGTGATGTGGTTAGAGATGATCTTACATGAGTGTTCTTGTATTATTGAATTTATTAAACGAGTTGAGGATAAGGGATAAAATGCTCGGCATAGCCGAGCATTTTATCCCTTTCCCTCAATGAGTTTAATAAATTCATTAATAAATAAGCATGAATGCAAGATTCTATTTATCATATGATATTTAAAACACATTTTATTCACGATTTGTTTAAAAAATGTCAATATTCCGCCAATAGTAAACGCAACGCCCTTAAGGATGTTGAACGTGTAATGTTAAACCCCTGTCACACCAGGGCCGCGTTTTCACGGCGGCCAAGAAAAATGCAGCACACCGAGGTGCGCGCAGTACGATCGCTAACATCGCATAGCAATGCAGTGACATCGCCAGTAGGCGCGGTGGGATCGCATAGAAGGCCAAGCGACGGCGCTCATTTTGAGCATGCTCAAAACAAACGCCGTCGCTCGGCGTTCTGATAAGAATGCAGTGAGGTCACCGTAAGGTTGCCATAGCAGCGCAGTAAGGTCTCCTACAACGCTACAGGAGCTCGGCTTCTATAATTGATTAATTGATTGATTGATTTGAGGTTTAACATCACGGTCAACACTATATTGGTCATTTTGGAGACGTTGCTTCTAATTTTTGTGGGACATTTATGCGCCATTGAGATGAACTGACATTTCAAGCCCTGTCGCTCAGTGAAACCAATAGAGTTTATAAGCATGGACGGCCCGTCTCGCACCGCTTTGCCTGGGCAGGCTTAGATCCTGTAAGCGGTTTACCAGTACAGTCAAACCTGTCTTGAGAGACCACCTTTGGGAAAAACAAAAAGTGGTCTCTCAAGACAGGTGGTCTCTTAAGGCAGGGAGGATAAATCAAGATGTTTTTTTTTTCTTTTTTTTTTTAAATCACACTATGCAATTTATGAGATCATTGTTAAAATATATGCATTCATCTACAGAAAAGTGTTGCTTCTAAAGGGTTATTTTAAAATGATTTAAAAAAAATGAATATTAATTTAAATGTATGATAATGAGAAAACTACGAATTCAAAAGATTTTGGAAAAAAGGTGTTTAAAGATGAAACAATTAAAAATAGACTACACAAATATTTTCAAGTCGTGATAGGAGTTTGCCGTGACGCCGATACAAGTCATGGTGGTAGTTTGCCGAGCCGCCGATACAAGTCGCAATGTTAGTTTGCCGAGACGGCCGTAATTGGTTCGGTATATTTTCGCGCCTATTCAAACGCTAAGTCGCGTCACGCATTATGACCAAACAATCCAATTAGCATCAATCGGCGCATGTATCGATTATTATTGGCAAACAATTAATTTTAATCCCCGCACTTGTCATAATCAGTGTCATAATTTTGGTTTCCAAAGACAATATGAAGAGAGGTAATTATTTGTACTGGCGCACCGGTTGATCTTCCGGTGTCACAGTAAACTTATTTGGTCGCACAAGGCAGGGAAATTTTACAATTTGGACTAGTTTTAAGCGGTCGTTGGTCGCGTTGGGCAGGTGGGCGCTCAGGACAGGTAATTTAGCATTGAAAATCGCTTGGGAGGATTGCATGAAGGTCGTTCAAGACAGGTGGTCGCCCCCGCAGGTTCAACTGTACTCGTTTGCGGTCGGTTTCACCTCTCCGTGGAAGCATCATGCAGTCCATCTATTTCTTCCAGTCCCGATGGGCGGGGGCCCCCGCTTGTTTAACAGTGGCTAGAGTAGACTGTGGAACATAAAGTTTGATTGAGTACTGTCTTCTGTGGTGAATCATCCCGAGGTTGATAAGGTAATGGCGGTGGACTTGCTCCTGCTTGCGGTGATGGCAGTGGACTTGCTTCCGACGGCACACTAGTACTGGTAAACCGCTTAGGGAATCTAAGCTTGCCCAGGTAAAGGGGCGCGAGTCGGACCATCCATGCCTGTTAACCCTATTGGTTTCATTGGGCGACAGGGATTGAAATGTCATTTCATCTCAATGTCGGGTAAAAGTCCCACAAATTGGAAGCAACGTCTCCCTCAAATGACCTTTACTGTGTTGATGGGGACATTAAACCTCAAATCAAACAAAACTGTTTGACTGATGAAGATGTCTGTTTACACTTTGCTTTATAGTGCAAACGAACGTCTTCAGCATGCCGTCAGCGCAGTGTGAGCGCCGTTAAAGCGCAGTGTGAGCACCGTAAAAGCGCAGTGCATGCAGTGTTAGTGGCGTGTAAGCGCAGTGGATGCGCCATGAGAGCGCATACAATCGCCGTCAAGAACGCCGCAGGATCGTGATAGATCGCCATGAGAGCTCCATAGCAACATCTTGGTCGCTGTAAGGATGCCGGGACAGGTCCATGTTCACGAAAAATATCCCATATTTCTTGCGATCTCGCGGCGTTCTGGAAAATTAAACAACGCCGTTCCATTGCAGTGGAAAAACGTCATAGTGTGACAGGGGCTTTACGGGGTGTATCTAACTAATTTGCATATTTAATCCACCAGTGGATTACCAAATTTAATTCACTGTCAGACGCAAGGTCATAAAATAAATCCTTCTATCCTTTCTATAGTCAAAACTAAACCCCTCCCCACTTCCCGTGTTTACAAGAATGGGCTTGGCCAAACTCAGATATAGAGCAGTCCATTATGTCAACAAATCACCCCTGTAAATCCAACCCTGTTTTGTTTGTTTGATTTGAGGTTTAACGTCCCCGTCAACACTGTTTAGGTCATTTTGGTGACCATGCTTCCAGTTTTATGGGACTTTTACCCGACATTGAGATGATATGACAACTCAAGCCCTGCCACCCAATGAAACCAATAGGGTTTATATGCATGGACAGTCCAACTCGCACCGACCCAGATCAGTATCTCCAATGTCAAGGTCATACTTAGAGATCAAAAGTCAAATAAAGGGTCTTTTATTTGTGTCTGATCAATAGCTTTCTTATTCTAAAATGGATTTTGAAATTACTTGACAGAAATGTTAACAATCATAGGACGATGTGTCTCTTACATGACCCAGATTAGTACCTCCAAGGTCAAGGTCGAAAATGATTTACCCACACAGTGTGTTACCTAACTCTCACTTCTTTGTCCCATGTCATATGAAGGTAGCGCTTTGCACTGGCCTGTAGCATACGGGGATTCTGGGTTTCTACCATTTAATGTGTTTTAAAGGGAAATTCCAGTTTTCCATATTTAGAAAATATGTATGAGCGTGTGATAAATCAAGGCAAATCATGACCGTTTTGGTTTAAAATTATAAGACTTACATTGCTGGTAAAATTTCAGACACAAAACAAGTTTTTTTTTTTTTTGCAAATTAGATAATGTGTTGGCTTGTTACTTATTAAGAATTGTGTAGTAATATCTATCTTGTGCAGTGAGTGATTGTTTGAGTTTTACGTCTCACCAACAACTAAGGTCATATGGAGACGGGACCTTGGTTTAAAGACTCATCCGAAAGTCTGGAGTAGCCCGGGATCGATCTTGCGACCTTTAACCTGTGCAAAATAGTGATGCGTGATACAAGACAGGTCAATCTTCTAAGAATGTGACATGTGCTGACAATGACTAATCTTAATTTAAGCTGGTCTTAAGGGGAATGGATACACCCTCAGGGGGAGGCAACTCCTGCAAAAATATTTTTGTCTCCCATGTAAATAGGGGGGTCAACTCTTAAAGGAAAGAATTTGCTCCTGAGAAGCAAATTCTTTCCTTTAAGAGTAGACCCCTTTTTTAGTGGGATAGAGCTTATAGAAAAGTGAACAGGAACACTCAAAAGTTGTCTCCCTTTGAAAAATGGCAGAAAAATGTGCCCGGTGTTCCCATGCCCCTTAATTTTAGCTGGTCTTGATAGTGGGATTTTATTGTTTGTTTGACAGATGCCCGAGCGAGGGACAAGCGTATGCTGATGGATGAAATTATAGACCTAAAGAGGAACATTTCAAAGCTAGAAGGAGAGCAATCTTTTAAAGACTCACAGCTACTCGAGGCCAAGAATGAACTAGATAAAAGTGCAACAGCACTTAAGAATGCTGAGACAAAGATAATTACATTAAAAGCTCAGGTTTGTATGTTTATTTTGAATTTCACCACCCCACTCCCAACTATATTGCTAAAATGAAATACAGTTGTAGCAAGTACCATTAATATGAGGGCAAGTCAGTAAGTAATCAGCCTATCCTATTTCCAATTGACCCAGACGACCAAGATTTTCATGCCTTGTTTCACTACATGTTTTAGGCATGAGAACAAAATTGTACCCTTATCGTGTCATTCACTCATAAGATACTGAACAAGGCTAGCGATGCAAAAGCAAGCTTTTCGTCAAAAGTTGAGTACAGTCCAACCTGTATTAAGCAAGCATCTATGGGGTATTCAAAAAGTACTTGCTTAAGACGGGTGCTTGCTTAACCCAGGTGAATTTTAATGCATTTTCCTTTTTCGGGAACTGAATGCCTGCTTGCTTAAGACAGGTTGCTTGCTTAATAGAGGTGGCCACTAAGGCAGGTTTTACTGTAATTTTGTACTTGTATTAAACTATTTGAAAGGGAAAAAAGGTCAGGAAAAAGATTCCGATTTGACCAATGTTTATGGGTCTTCTGCACCATCATATGCTCAAGTTGAATTCGGGATGTGGGCATAAAAACAAAGTAGAACGTCTTTAGAAGACGAAACCATGTCTGGACACCCATCAGATGCCACAGATGAAGAAATGTATAACAAAGTAAGTAAGATAGGCGAATTAATGTGGAAGAAATAGTGAATGCATTACACCTTTCATATGGGAGCATTTCAATAATTTTACGTGATCACTTGGGTATGCGCAAGCTAACAGCCTGTTGGGTCCTAAAATCCCTAAGCAACAAGCAACTGGCAACCAGAGTATCAGTATGCAGCACATTGTTGAAACAGTCTAGGTCAAATGAAGATTTTCTTTCACGTCTGGTGACTGTAGATGAGACCTGGGTCCATTATTATGAGCCAGAGAATAAAACTCAAAGTCGCCAGTGGGTAGGGCCGGGGTCTCCGAGGCCAAAGAAGTTCAAAATGCAACCCTCTGCTGGCAAGGTGATAACAACTGTATTTTAGGATGCACAAGGCATCTAGCAAAGAAAAGTACAATAACTGGTGCGTATTATGCAAATTTGCTAGACCAACTGAGAACTGTGATACATGAAAAACGCCGAGATGAACTCTTGAAATGGATTCTGCTCCATCAGGACAATGCAATGTACTGAAAGATTGAAGGTTTATGATATGTTAAAAAACAACATGGTTAGTTTGAACAACAAATCCTGGACATCTTGTTGTAATCTTCTTGTTGTTTGTAGTTTGAGCAGAGAATAGAGCAACATAAAATGACTCAGATAAACCTGGACGAGAAAAGATCAGAACTGTTGAGTGTTGGGGCACAGCTCAAGTCGATGGAAGAGAAATATTACAACAGTACAGTCACTATACAAGATAAAGTTACTTGTGATCTCAGGGTGAGTATGAAAGACATACTTATTAATACCATATTCTAATACTATATTCAAATGCGTATGAAACGCTATGTTCGATTGAATAACGTAAAAAAATTTGCGAGTTTATCCTGTGATATACTGTTAGAAACCTGACACCATCATGTAATGTGGGTAGCATTTGGTTTTGTGCAACCCACAACGCTTGCCACTTTGAGATAAATAACACACTTTTGTAAAAAAAAAAAATATATGATAAGAGCAATAGGATGGGGTAAATTGGTAGTTTTATGGTTGCAAATTCCGTTTGAAACAAAATTTCCGACCGTAAAACTGCCAGTTTACCTCACCAAATGACAATTTTGAAAATTGTTATCTCCAAAGTGACTTGATCACATCGATTGGATGTTTCCAGATGAATATAGCACACGATACGCAGAGGGTTTAGTGAGATGTGTAAGATCTGAAAACATCCAAGAGACATGATACTTTGTGGCAGATAAAGTTACTATAGTGATAATGTTTTCATTTCTAATTATGTCATTTTTATGCCCCCGCATCATATGATGCCGGGGGCATATAGTTTTTGGGTTTTCCGTACGTGCGTACGTGCGTACATGTGTACGTCCGTCTGTACGTGTGTGTGTACGTACGTACGTACGTACGTACGTACGTGATCCTGTAACCTCAGGTTAAAGTTTTTGTAACAGGTAGAGCCTGAACTTTTAGAACTCATATTTTCCTAACCATTTGATGGAACTGGTTCATCTTTGGTATGATGATAGATATAGGTCCAAAGTTTTATTAAGCAATACCCCCACCCATGCGTGTGACCTCAAGGTCAAGGTCACAGACTTAGAAGAAATTTTCAATGGTAAAGACTCAGGTTAAGGTTTTTGTAACAGGTAGACTTGAACATTTTAGAACTCATATTTTCCAAACCATTTGATGGAATTGGTTCATATTTGGTATGATTATAGATATAGGTCCAAAGTTTTATTCAGCGATACCCCCACCCATGCCCATGGCCTCAAGGTCAAGGTCATGGACTTAGAAATTTTCCATGTTAAAGACTCCAGTTAAGGTATTTGTACCTGCTAGAACCTGAACTTTTATGATGGCTTTGGTTCATATGATGATAGATATAGGTACAATGTTTTATTCAGCAGTACCCCCACCCATGCCCTCAAGGTCAAGGTCACAGACTTAGACAATTTTAATGTGAAAGATTTTAAAGAGCTCAAATTTTCCAAACTATATTATGGATTTGGCTTATGTATGCTATGATGATAGTTACAGGTCCAAATGTTTATTTGGCAATACCCCCACTCATGCCTATGCCTTCAAGGTCAAGGTCACAGACTTAGAAATTTTTAATTAGATATTTTAAGAGTTGATATTTTCCAAATCGTGTGATGGATTGAGTTGATATTTGGTATGATGTTAGATACCTGTCCATTTTATTCAGCGATACCCCCACCCATGCCCATGAGCTCTAGGTCAAGGTCACAGACTTAAATTTTTTTTAATTATCCCCTCGCACAACATAGCTCTAGCTTCTATATTTCTTCACTGATTTCAATATAACTTCACACAAATGGTCCTTATAATAATATCTCGAGCGAGTTTGACTTTCAAGGTCATGACCTCAAGGTCAAGGTCACTGTGGCTATTTTTAGAAAAACTTTGTCATAGCTCTTTCGCCTGCATTTCTTCAATGGTTTCAAAATAACTTCACACAAATGTTCCTTATGACAATACCTCGAATGAGTTTGACTTTCAAGGTCAAGGTCACTGTGGCTATTTTTAGAAAAACTTTGTCATTGCTCATGCGCTTACATTTTTTCACCAATTTCAGTATTACTTCACACAAATGTTCCTTATGACAATATCTCTAGCAAGTTTCACTTTCAAGGTCAAGGTCACTGTGGCTATTTTTAGAAAAACTTTGTCATCGCTCTAGCGACTACATTTCTTCACTGATTTCAATATAACTTCACACAAATGTTCCTTATGACAATACCTCGAGCGAGTTCGACTTTCAAGGTCAAGGTTACTGTGGCTATTTTTAGAAAAACTTTGTCATTGCTGTAGTGCTTACATTTTTTCACCAATTTCAATATAACTTCTCACAAATGTTCCTGATGACAAGGTCACACACTTAAAAAGTTTTCTTGTAACATGGATTTTCGGGGTGAGGTGGGGCCCTTGGCGGGGGCATCCGTGTCGTCTGGACACTTTTCTAGTTTCAAACATTAATATACGGGAAAACCTGTCACAATACTCTGTGTGTAGATGACATCATCATTTCACACATCTGGTTCTGCATTACACATGGCTGCTTTTTAAGATCGCAAAAAATACGGGGGCATGGAGCTAGCAAGGCTGATGATACGGAATAGGAAAGCTTGAGTAATGTGATGTTGGATTCTGTGTTTTTGTGTTGCAAAACTGCTAAAAGACAGCAGTATTTTTTGTATGTATATAATAAAATTTCAGACTCACACACACAGATAGACTCACCTACCTGCAGGTAGTCAGACTAGCAAAGTTTTGAAATATAGAAGGGATTAATACAGAGAATCCATAGCAACATATAAGGTTGGTATTTTGTGATAATTGAAGGATAGTTATTGTCAATTCTCCATGTAAACGAATTTGTGGGTATTCATTAGGGCTGGCTAATCGGAGCTGAAAAATAATCGATTATCAGTCCTGTCATTGCAATCGATAATCGATTAGTAATCGCTGAGGTTTTTGTCATAATTTTACCTATCTGGCTTTCTGTCTGAGCATGACTCTAACCATATGTTGCACTTTACCATATGTAGATTTGAACAGACAGGCCTGAGCAAACAGTGTAGACCCAGATGAGACGCCGCAGAATGCGGCGTCTCATCAGGGTCTGCACTGTTTGCCGCTCATCCAGCTATTTTAGGTATAACTTTGGGTAGTAAATTGTACCTATCAAGTAATCGATTGAAAGCAAATCAGAAATGATAATCATTTTTGTGGAATTTATCGATCGATTAATCGATTATACGATTAATCGTGTCAGCCTTAGTATTCATTAGAACGGCCTGGTCAAGGCTGTTCTAATGAATACCCACAACATAGGTTTACATGGAGAAATAAGGAAAAGTATCCTTCAATTATAAAAAAATACCAACCTTATCTGTTGCTATGGAATCCATGCTAGCCATCTAATTCAGTTTATTGTATCCTAGCAGCTCTCTTTCATTGAAATGCCCTGCACCCCCTTTTGATAAAGCAACACAGGTGCATATGGGGTTTAGGTTGTACATGCATGCTTACATTTTAAGTTGGGGGGAAAAAATCTGTAATGAAAAATTCAGTCTGGTGGTTGGAACGGGAATTAAACCCATGACCCTTGGATAACGAAGTGAGCAACATAACTATTAGGCTCAAAGGTTAGACTGTTCAGTCAGGCACTCTATATATATATACGTATATTATTAGTATTATTACTTGGCATTATTAATTGACTATCCTGTATTGATCAGAGGTCATCTGTATTTACCCCAGGTCAACCAATATTAAACAGGTCAGAAATCAATAAACATGTTTTTATCCCCCGACCGAACAGGTTCAGGGGATATAGCGATCAGCCTGGCATCCGTCCGTCTGTCCGTCCGTAGACACAACCTTGTGATGGCCATAACTCCTATACCCTTTGAGATTCATTGATGGTTCTTTGCACAATTGTTCACAAGGCTGAGACAGTATGTCTTGTGCAATAACCAGAACTCTTGATGCCATACTTTGTGAGTTATCTCCCCTTTTAATAAAATAGAATGACAGTTGTTCCCAAGGCTGAGATGGCGTGTCATGCACAAGAACCACAACTCTGAGTGCCATGGTTTCTGAGTTATCTCCCCTTCCATTAAAATAGAGTGACTATCTTGTGATGGCCATAACCCCAATACCCTTTAAGATATATTGTTGGTACCTGGCACAGTTGTTCACAAGGCTGAGACGGTGTGTCATGCACAAGAACCATAACTGGGTGCCATGGTTTTTGAGTTATCTCCCCTTCCAATAAAATAGAATCACTACCTTATGATGGCCATATCTCCAATACTCTGAGATATATTGATGGTACTTGGTACAGTTGTACATGAGGTTAAGCAGGCATGTCATGTGTAAGAACGACTCTGGGTGCCCTGGTTTTTTTAATTATCTCCCCTGACAATATAACCTTGTGATGGCCATAACTCCAATACCCTTTGAGATTCATTGATGGTACTTGGCACAATTGTAAACAAGGTTGAGAAGGCGCATCATGCTTAAGAACCACAACTCTGGGTGATATGGTATTTTAGTTATCTCCCCTTCCAATATAACAGTATGACCACCTTGTGATCATCGTACCTCCCTTTGAGACATATTGGTGGTACTTGATGCAGATGTACATGAGATTAAGCAGGTGTGTCATGCTCAAGAATTACAACTCTGGGTGCTCTGGTTTTTGAGTTATCTCCCATGACAATATAACCTTGTGATGGTCTTAACTCCAACACCCTTTGAAATATATTGAAGGAACTTGGCACAATTGTATACAAGGTACAGAAGGGGTGTCATGCGCAAGAATTACAACTCTTGGTGCTGTGGTATTTGACTTATCTACCCTTCCAATATAACATTAGGACCAGCTTGTGATCACCATATCTCCAATACCCTTTGAGACATATTGATGGTACTTCGTACAAAAATACATGAGCTTAAGCAGGCATGTCATGCGCAAGAACCACAATTCTGAGTGCCCTGGTTTTTTTATACCTGACAGTATAATCTTCTGAAGGCCATATTTGCTTTTGGTCGGGGGATTTGCCATCACTTCCGATGGCTATTTTTTTAGCTCACCGTCACGAAGTGACGAGGTGAGCTTTTGGGATCACTTTTTGTCCGTCGTCCGTCGTGCGTCCGTCCGTCTTTACGACGGTATACTTGTGGTGCACATTTTCCAAAAAATGTATACTTGTGCTGCAATTTTTTACTTGTGTGGCAGTCACACAAGAAAGTGTGTCCAAAAAGGTCCAAAATGGTGTTCTGTGATGATTTTTTGGTAATAGAAAATTTGCAGCATAAGTAATTCGGACCAAAAAATGTCCAAGTATCCAACGTGTCCATCTGTTGTGTTTGGACAACATCATAAATCCTTCAGGTTTGGCTGGTTTTCATCAATGCAGCCATGTATATAAGATGCTTGAAAAAATGTAATAACTCAATAAGCGCCTCAGTGATGTGGAGCAGTAGTGGGAGTAACCAGTCACCATCTTGAATATTCACTGTCAAAACATTGGACAGTTGGTTTAATAGTATATTCAGATGATATATGGTTCATTTACTGTTAAGTCAATAACTGGGGTATGATAAAAAAGAAGCTAAAAATTGAATTTGGTACAAATGAATGTACTAGCATATAAAAATATAAAAATGATCATTCCTGTGTGACTGTTTTGGTCAACTATAATGGTTGGACTGTCACACAAGAGATACATCAATAGGAAGGATACTTTAGAGAGAAATTAAAACTGAAACTGCTGCAGCAGACAGGGCTGAATGAATGGTCTATGGATATGTTTCTGGCAGTGAAAGGAAAGGTTGAATACTTTGTACACAGATTTGTAATGAAGACATATTTAGGTAGTTCCTAGAGAGAACAAGAAGTCTCACAGAATCAAGCTATTAAAATTTAGAACCGTGCACCACCAAAAATAACATTTAAGGAAAAACTTAAAAAGAAGAAAACAGACATGCATGAAATTTTTGCTTATGGGCCATGATTACAATAATACAACAAGCCAGTGGATGCAGTACAAGGGATGGTCACATAAGGCACTGCAGCAGAAAATGCATTTTAAATTGACTCTCTGGACTGTCACTGAAGACATTGCAGCACAAGACTTAAAAGTCAATAGGCCTCAATGCAAATAATTCATATCACCTTTGAACTGTCACAGAAAACATTGCAGCACAAGACATGAAGTCTTAATGTACATCGTAGTTCTTTAGGGATTGTCACATAAGACACTGCAGCAGAAGAATGCATTTTAAATTAACTCTTTTATAGACTGTCACAGCAGACATTGCAGCACAAGACTACATCTTGCCATACAACTTAGTTGTTTAGGGATTGTGATAGAAGGCTCTTCAATACAAGAAAGCATTTTAAATTAACTCTTTTTCGACTGTCACAAAAGCCATTGCAGCACAAGACTTAAAAGTTTTTCCCTACATCTAAATGCTTTAGGTATTGTCACATAAGGCACTGCCAACAAAAAAAATACATTTTAAATTTAACTATCTTTGGACTGTCACAGAAGACATTGCCATAAAAGTCTTAACAAACATCTTAGTTCTTTAATAGGGATTGTCACAGAAGGCACTGCAACAGAAGAAAGCATTTTAAATTAACTCTCTTTGGACTGCAACAGAAGACAATGCAGCTCAAGACTTAAAGTCTTAATATACATCTTTGTATTTTAGGGATTGTCACAGAAGGCACTGCAGCAGAAGAATGCATTTTAAATTAACACATTAAAGGTTGTCACAGAAGACGTTGCAGCACAAGGCATAAAGTCTTCCATACATCTTAATTCTTTAGGGATTGTGATAGAATGGACTGCAGCAGAAGAATACATTTTGAATAAACTCTCTATAGAATGTCACAGAAGACATTGCAGCACAAGACTTAAAGTCTTACCACACATATTGTCGCAACCAGACACCATCGTGATATGACTGAAAAATTGTTGAAAGCGACGTTAAACCCGAATTCACACACACTTACCATACATCTAAATTCTTTAGGGATTGTTATAGAATGCACTGCAGCAGAAGAATATATTTTGAGAAAACTCTTTTTAGACTGTCACAGAAGACATTGCAGCACAAGACTTAAAGTCTTGACATACATCTTAGTTGTTTAGGGATTGTCACAGAAGGCACTGTAGATGCCTCCATGGTGTAGTGGTTATGCTACTCGCCTTGTAAATCAGGGGTCACAGGATCAATCCCGGGCTTCTCCAGACTTTCAGATGAGTCTTTAAACCGAAATCCTGTCTCCGTATGACCTTAGCTGTTGATGAGATGCAAAACTCAAACACTCACTCAAAGAAGGCACTGCAGTAGAAGAATGCATTTTAAATTAACACATTTTAGTTTGTCACAGAAGACGTTGCAGCACAAGACTTAAAGTCTTACCATACATCTATGCATTTTAAATAAACTCTCTTTAGACTGTCACAGAAGACATTGCAGCACAAGACTTAAAGTTTTATTATACATCTTAGTACTTTAGAGACTGTCACAGAAGCCACTGCAGCAGAAAATTATTTCTTAAATTAACTCTTTTTAGACTATCACAGAAGACATTGCAACCCAAGACTTAAAGTCTTAACATACATACATCCTAGTTGTTTAGAGATTGTCACAGAACACACTGCAGCAGAAGAATGCATTGCATGCAAAAGAAGAAAGCATTTTAAATTAACAGTCTTCAGACTGCAACTGAAGGCATTGCATCACAAGACTTAAAGACTTAACATATATCTTAGTTATTTAGGGATTGTTAGAGAAGGCACTGCATGCAACAGTAGAAAGTTTTTTAAATTAACTCAATTCAAACTGCAACAGAAGGCATTGCAACACAAGACTTAACATACATCTTAGTTCTTTAGGGATTGTCCCAGAAGGCACTGCAGCAGACAAATATTTCTTAAATTAACTCTTTTTAGACTATCACAGAAGACATTGCAGCACAAGACTTTAAGTCTTAACATACATTTTTTTTCTTAAGGGATTGTCACAGAAGGCACTGCAGCAGAAAAATGTATTTTAAATTAACTCTTTCTGGACTGTCACGGAAGACATTGCAGCACAAGACTTAATGACCATACATCTTAGTTCTTTAGGGATTGTCACAGAAGGTACTGCAGCAGAAGAATGCATTTTACAGAAGACAATGTAGCATAAGTCATTTCAAGTATTGTCACTGAAGGCCTAAAGGTTAGCTCATTTTGGACTGCCACAGAAGACATTGCAGCATACATCATTTTAAGCTCACCTGAGCGAAAGGCTCCTGGGGAGCTATTGTGATCACTCACTATCCGTCGTCGTCGTCTTCCGTCCACAATTTCTTCAAACGACATCAGTCTCCTCCTTAACCACTGATCGGATTTTGATCAAGCTTCACAATAATGATCCTCAGGTGGTCCTCTTTAAAAGTTGCACATCTTGCTCACAAGAGCTAAAAATTGATTTTTTTAATGTAAACATAAAACAACACTTCTTCTCTGAAACCACAAGGCCCAGGTCTTTGATATTTGGTATGTAGCTTCACCTAGTGGACCTCTTACCAAGATTGTTCAAATTATAGGCCTTGGGCCAAAACTGGCCCGCCCTCGGGGCTCACGGGTTTTACAAAGATTTATAAGATAAAGACCTTTAAAAATCTTCTTGTCTGAAACCAGAAGGCCCAGGTCTTTGATATTTGGTATGTAGCTTCATCCAGTGGACCTCTACCAAGATTGTTCAAATTATAGCCCTGGGGCCTAGAATGGCCCCATCCCGGGGCCTACTTCGCTTTACATAAATTTATAAGGAAAAAAACTTTAACACTTCTTGTCTGAAACCAGAAAGCACAGGTTGTTGATATTTGGTATGTAGCTTCATCTAGTGGACCTCTACCAAGCTTGTTCAAATTATAGCACTAGTGCAAAAAGTGGCCCCACCCCGGGCCCACTAAGTCTTTTTAAATAGACTTAATAACACGGGTGGACATCAGGGGAGCTATCGCGAAATTGCGTCAACGTAATTTTGCTCCCACGATGCATCCAGGAACTCTTGCAATGGTTCCTAGGAGCTGGAAATGGTAAACAAAGGAAGGTACCCTTGTGCATTTTGATTTATTGTAGAAGAATGAGAGAATAATATAGAGTTTCGGGGATGCTAAGGAATGTTAAAATCATTTATCTTTCTAAGCAGGCCAAAATAAAATATTGCAAAAAATCGAACACAGGGTAATCTGACTATAGTTTTATGTCAGCACTTATGAATGATGCAACTGTTTTGTAAGTCTTTGCTTAGAACAAGATATTTTGGCGCAAATTCTGTGTATGTAGGCCCTAATTCAACATTTAGATGTAAAAAAAATATCAGTCATGTACTGTGAAGGAGTCATCCGATGCCAAAATTTTCAGGCGGAGTTGCTCCCACATCATCGCGCCAGTTCCCAAAACACGCTCTAGCTCCCACAAGTCTGTCATTCCATCACCTGGTGAGAAGTTTTTAGATTAGATTATATGTCGATTTAAACCACCAGGCAACATCATATAAATTACTCATTGTTACAAGAATGGAATATGACAGGTTTGTAAGGCAAAGAGCAAAATCCTGTGACGTCACAAACCTGGTCTATATTAACCCAGGGGAACTGTGGGTCGTAATCATTGGAAAACAATGGGAATTTTAGAGATTTTAAACCACACTATAACCCTCCAGGAAGAAAAATCCTCCCCAAATTGTCATTTTCTCCAGTCAATGATTTCTAATTACATTTTATGATTTCTGATATGTTTAAGTAAATCTTGAATGTATTGTCAACAATAACTGCACCATACTTGAATAAAATCGGCATTAATCTCAGTATTTATCAAATGAAATAACTAATAAATTATCGGAACGACTATTAAAACGATTTTTTCTGATACTTGTAAGAATTATGTCCCCCCACAGGAGGAGAGGGGGACATGTTGTTTTTGGTATGGATCCCTTTCGTGTTGGCGTCAGCATACAATATATCATTGAAACAAACCTCAATAACGAATTGATTAATTTTAGTCAAACTTGGTACAATATATCATTAAAACAAACCACAGGTTTGGTTAGATTTTGATGACCTTAACATCGTTTCCAAGGTCACAGCGACCCCAAAACAGTCATTTTTAGGCCCAAAATGGCTTGTTTGCACATTAATGAATCGATTAATTTCAATCAAACATAGTACAATATATCATTACAATAAACCCCAGATTTGATTAGATTTTGGTGACCTTGGCCTTATTTCCATGGTCACCGCAACCCAAAAACTGTCATTTTTGAGCCCAAAATGGCTTGTCTGCACTGAATCTCATTAACCAAATGATCAGTTTTAGTCATACTTTGTAGAGTATATCAATACAACATTACGCAGATTTGATTAGATTTTGGTGACCTTGACCTCATTTTCAAAGTCACAGTGACAAAAAACTAAGTTTTGAGCCAAAAATGGCTTGTCTGCACTCTGTCTCATTAACAAATCGATTAATTTTCGTAAAACTTGGAACAATATATCATTACAAAATACCGCAGATTTGGTTAGGAATTGTCGACCTTGACCTCATTTTCATGGTCAAAGGGACCCCAAAAACAGCCATTTTTGCCCCAAAATGGCTTTTCTGCTCTATAGCTCATTAACGAATTGACCAAATTTCGTCTCACTTGGTACAATATATCATTACAACAAACCGCAGATTTGATTAGATTTTGGTGACCTTGACCTGATTTTCAAAGTCACAGTGACCCCAAAACAGTTAATTTTTGGCCAAAAATGGCTTGTCTGCACTCTTTCTCATTCACGAATTGATTTCCGTCAAGACTTGGTACAGTATATCATTACAACAAACTGCAGATTTGTTTAGATTTTGGTGACCTTGACCTCATTTTCAAGGTCACAGCAACCCCAAAACAGTCAGTTTTAGGCCAAAAATGGCTTGTCTGCACTCTGTCTCATTAAGGAATTGATTTTCGTCAAACTTGGTACAATATATCATTACAACAAACCGCAGATTTGGTTAGATTTTGGTGACCTTGACCTTTTTACAAAGTCACAGCGCTCCAAAAACAGTCAATTTTGGGCGAAAAATGGCTTGTCTGCACTCTACCTCATTAACGAATCGATTAATTACAGTCAAACTTGGTATGATATATCAATATAACATACCACAGACTTGATTAGGTTTTGGTGACCTTGACCTTTTTTCAAGGTCACAGCCCCCCCCCCACACACACACACATAAAAACAGTCAATTTTGGGTCAAAAATGGCTTGTATGCACTCTAAGGCCAAGGTCTCCCAAAACATGTTTTTTTGGAGCCAAAATATGGCTTATCTGTAATCAATATCATTTAAGAATTTATGAATGTTGTTCAAAATCGGTACAATATTTAATTACAGTCTACCATAAAAATGGTACCAGCCCCGATAGCTCAGTTGGTAGAGTGTCCACTCTGGGGAACGGGAGGTCACAGGTTCGATCCCGGGCCGCGACATACCAAAGTCGTTAAAAATGGTACTAGCTGCTCCTCGCTTGGCACTCAGATTTACGGGTAGAGCTAGGACTAGTCGACCCAGTGTCAGGATAATGTTCTGGGTGTGGTATCATGTAATGTGTCTGGGTCATGATACTTCAGTGAGGCAGCACTATAAAAGTGAGCATTGAGCTCCCTGTCGCAACCAGACACCGTCGTGATATGACTGAAAAATTGTTGAAAGCGACGTTAAGCCCGAATTCACACACACACACACCATAAAAATGGTACTAGCTGCTCCTCGTTGACACTCAGATTTACGGGGTAGAGCTAGGACTGGTCGACCCAGTGTCAGGATAATGTGACTGGGTGTGGTATCATGTAATGTGTCTGGGATATGATACTTCAGTGAGGCAGCACTATAAAAGTGAGCATTGAGCTCCCTGTCGCAGCCAGACACCGTCATCGTTATGACTGAAAAATTGTTGAAAGCGACTTTAAACCCAAATTCACACATGCACGCACGCTCGCACGCACACACACACACACACACACACACACACACACACACACACACACACACACACACACACAGAGTCTACCAGCTAAATCGGACCCGCACACGAGTACTGGTAAACTGCTTAGAGGACCTTAGCCTGTCCAGGCAAAGCGGTGCGAGCAGACCCTCCATACTTATAAACCCTATTGGTTTCATTGGGTGACAGGGCTTGAGATGTCATTTCATCTCAACGTCGGAAAAAAATGCCCACAAAATTGTCGGGTAAAAGTCCCACAAAATTGGAAGCAAGGTCTCCAAAATGACATTGACAGTGTTGATGGGGACGTTAAACCTCAAATCAATAAAAAAAAAAAAATTTGTCTGGTGAGCTGAGCTTTTTTATGACAGTTTGTTTTTTAAGGTCACAATCTCCCAAGAAAACTATCAGGTTTTTGGCTAAAAATGGCTTGTTTGCAGCCTACCCTTTTGTGACTTTAACCTAGTTATGAAAGTCAAATGGGTATTTTAAGATATATTTTTGGTGGGGGACATTGTTTTCCTCTGAAAACATTTCTAGTTTAACTCATATGTTTGGCTGCAAAATATTTTGAATTTCAGTTATTTTTACTCTATCCTCATATTGACTTTAACCCTGTCGCCTGTTGAGACTTGTCTTTATAAGTTTGTGGTTAAACGTCTATGTCAGGATTGGATAGAAATATAAATTAAAATTTAAAATATTCATATTTTGCAGCCAGGAAATTAAAATTCTTATAATTATCAAAAGATTATCATTTCAAAGCTCTTTCTGGTAATTAATTTTATTTTGATAAATTATGAGATTAATGCCCATTTTATTCAAGTACGGTTCAAATACCGTTGACAAATTATGCAAGATTTTCAAACGTCTACATGTCAGAAATCATAAATGTTTATTGGAAATCGTTGCGTTATAAATTTGTAGAAAATGGCAATTTGGGGAAGATTTTGCTTTTATTCACAGTTAATCCGCAGTTAAAAATCTCCGCAAGATAGATAACCCAGTATTGACCAGGTGTGTGTCATCATGGCACAAGCTGTATGCTTATCTATCTATCTATCCTACCTATCTATCCTACCTATCTATTCATACATCCACATCTATCTATCTATCTATCTATCTATCTATCTATCTATCTATCTATCTATCTATCTATCTATCTATCTATCTATCTATCTATCTATATCTATCTATCTATCTATCTATCTATCTATCTATCTATCTATCTATCTATCTATCTGTCTGTCTGTCTGTCTGTCTGTCTGTCTGTCTAAATGTATCTATCGATTTATCTATCCTGCCTACACCCTTTCGGGCATTTTCAGCAGGTGTAAATTACATACACCCCGGATTTGCCGGGTGTAAGCCTACACAGTAATCATTTAATTATGGTAAGGATCTTTCACCTGCACACGGGATGATTCTTCCTGCATAGGGGGCCTCCTATGTATAGGTCATTTTGAAGACGTTGCTCCCAATTTTATGGGACTTTATCCCGACATTGAGATGAAATGACATCTCAAGTCCTGTCCCTGAATGAAACCAATTGTGTTTATAAGCATCGACGGTGCAACTCACACTGCTTTACCTGGCAGGCTTAGATCCTCTAAGCGGTTTACTAGTACTCGTGTGGGGTAAATTTCAGCTCTGCGTGGAAGCATCATGCACCTCATTTATTTCTTCAAGCCCCAATGGGCGTGGCCAAAAAAAAGTTGTTGGCGACAGGTAGTTTGAGTCATTGACGGTTATTATTAGTGCCAGGTAAGATATATGGAACACCTATTGTTCCTTGGTTACATTTCACAAACCCAAACTTGTACAACAGTCGGTATGTATGTATGCTCCATCTTTCTATTTGCCATGGGCAAATAATGCCCTGCTTGCGGAACTCTTGTTTCAATATTTTTCTTTGGCCTGCTCAGAAAGGTAAATCATTTTAACATTTCTTAGCATCGCCACAACTTTATATTATTCTCTCATTCTTCTACAATAAATAAAAACGCACAAGGGTACCTACCTTTGTTTACCATTTTTAGGTCCTAGGAACTTTTGAGAGAGTTCCCGGATGTGTCCTGGGAGCAAAATTACATGGACGCGTCCTCACGATAGCTTCCCTGATGTCCACCCGTGTATAAGGAAAAAACCTTCAAAAATCTTCTTGTATGAAACCAGAAGGCCCAGGCCTTTGATATTTTGTTTGTAGCTTCATCTAGTAGACCCCTACCAAGATTGTTCAAATTATAGACCTGGGGCTAAAATGGCTTGTGTTTCTTTCCCTTTGGTGTCTCTGATGGGAGCTGTGGGTTGATTGTACCGATTCTTGATCATTGCCTCCACTTCTGTTTTGCCCTGGGGCCCACTTGCTTTACATAGATGTACAAGGGAAAAAGCTTTAAAATCTTGTCTCAAACTGGAAGCCCAGGTCTTTGGTATTTGCATTAAGCATTCATTCCCGATCCCCCCCCCACCCTCCCCAATTTTTTTATACCATATATCTCAGAAACCATTCAGATCCCCACCCCTAAACCATAAATATTCTTGTTCCTTATGATAAGATGCATTCAGTGACACCAACCTGGGGGCCCCCAAGATGTGCCGGGGCCATACCCCACCCCCTCCATTTCATAAAGGCCCAATTTCCCAGAAGCCTTACAGATCCCCACCACTTAACCATACATATTCTTGTTCCTTTTGACAAGACCCATTAAGTGACACCAACCGTGATGTGCCGTGGCCATCCCCCACCCCCATCACTTCATAAAAGGCCCAATATCTCTGAAACTTTATAGATCCCCACCCCTAAACCATATATATTCTTGTTCCTTATGATAAGACACATTCAGTGACACCAACCCAGGTGTCACCCGGCTCCACCCCTTGACTTCACAAAAGGCCATATATCTCACAAAACCTTTCAGACCACCACCTCTAAACCATATATATATTCATATTCCTTATGATAAGATGCAATCAGTGACACCAGCATGGGGGTCCCCCAGGGTGCCACGGGCCATGCCCCTCCCCTTTACTTTATTTAAAGCCATATATCTCAGAAACTGCCAAGATCCCTACCCCTTAACCATATATATTCTGGTTCCTTAGGATAAGACTCATTTATTTACACCAACCTGGGGGTCCCCTTGTGTTGGGGTAATGTGTTGGGGCAATGCCTCACCCCTTCACTTCATAAAAGGCCATATATCTCAGAAACAATTCAAATCCCAAACCCCATCATATATATTCGTGTTCATTATTACTAGACACAGTCAGTCACACTGACTTGTGGGGGGGGGGGGGGGGGGTCCGCAGGGGCCATTTCTCTCCCCTCCACTTCTTGAAAGGGCCTTATATCTCAGAAACGATTCAGATCCTCACCATTTAACTATAATATTCTTGGTCTTTATGATTAGACACATTCAGTGACAACAATCTTTACTTTTTCTTGGATCTGCCATGCCCAATCCCTCCACTACTTAAAAGACCTAATATCTCAGGAACCATACACTGTCATATTCCCAACACTAAACCATATGTCTCTGTTCCTTTTGACAAGACTCATTAAGTTATACCAACCAAGGTCTACTGGGTCCATGCCCCAACCTCTCTACTTCATAAATTACCTAATGTTTCAGATACAGAGCCCACGTGGTTGCTAATTTGGGTATTGGGTTTGTTTGGAGGTGGATTAAAATCATATCATGTTAAAATACACGGCTGCCATTTGGCAGTGCCAACCTGAGCTCTGGTGAGCATAGTGGCCCATGGGCCTCTTGTTTTAAAATCATTGTCAAGGACGACATTGAATTGTCATGGAGGACATGAAGATTAGTCCATTTTGGACTGTCACAGAAAGCGTTGCAGCACTAGTTATAATCAATGTCACAGAAGTCATAGAGGTTAGTCCATTTTGGACTGCCATTGAAAGCATTGCAGCACAAATCGTTATAATCATTGTCACGGAAGACATAGAGGGCAATCCATTTTGGACTGCCACAGAAATCGTTGCAGCATAAGTCATTATAATCATTGTCACGGAAGACATAGATTGGATTGCCACAGAAAACATTGCAGCGTAAATCGTTATAATCATTGTCACGGAAGACATAGAGGTTAGTCCATTTTGGACTGCCACAGAAAACGTTGCAGCATAAGTCGTTATAATCATTGTCTCAGAAGACGTAGAGGTTAGTCAATGTTGGACTGCCACAGAAAGCATTGCAGCATAAGTCGTTATAATCATTGTCACAGAAGACAGAGGATAGTCCATTTTGGATTGCCACAGAAAACATTGCAGCATAAGCCGTTATAATCAATGTCACGGAAGACATAGTCCATTTTGGACTGCCACAGAAAACGTTGCAGCATAAGTCGTTATAATCATTGTCATAGAAGACATAGAGGTTATTCCATTTTGGACTGCCACAGAAAACATTGCAGCATAAGTCTTTACAACCATTGTCATGGAAGACATAGAGGTTAGTTAATTTTTGATTGCCACAGAATACATTGCAGCACAAGGTGTCCTTATTTTTGTCATGGAAGACACATTAAGTTCATTTGATTTTGGACTGCCACAGAAGGCATATAAAGCTTGGTTCTTTTGGACTGTCACAGAAAACAATGCAGCACAAGAATTAATGTTATAACTATAAGAGGCAAAAACAACAACAACAGAAGCAATTGCATAAGTTGGGGAGGGGGGTATGCAACCTAGCAACCCATTTCTTTTCCTGTAAAATATGAACTTGGGTGTTAGTTTTTGCTTCTCGATGTGTACATCCAGTCAAGGATTATGCGCAGCTGCATTAAACAAGCATTAAACAAAAACTTGCTAATGTAGACTAAAGTATAAACGAATACCATATTAGTTGTAGCACTAGGCAGTTAATGTATAGTTATGCAGCAGAAGACAGTCCAGGAAACCTAAGGACTTGTGTGACTGCAGCATAAATATAGTGCTGTAAATACACTTTTTTCATTGGCACACAAGTAAAAATTACTGTCACACAAGAATGGCTGGCACACAAGACTCCGCTATGTGTAAGTCCGTGCGTCCGTGCGTAAACAATTTCTTTAAACGACATCTCCTCCTAAACCTCTGATTGGATTTTGACCAAACTTCACAGGAATGATCCTTAGGTGGTCCCCTTTCAAAGTTGTTCAAATGGTTCCGGTCCGTTGCACATCTAGGTCACAGGAGCCAAAAATAGATTTTTTTCACCAAAAACTTAAAAAATCTTCTTCTCTGAAACCACAAGGCCTAGGTCTTTGATATTTGGTATGAAGCATCATCTAGTGGACCCCTACCAAAATTGTTCAAATTATAGTGCTGGGGCCAAAAATGCCCCCACACTGGGGCCCTTTGGTTTTACATAGGCTTATATAGGGAAAATCTTTAAAAATCTTCTTCTCTGAAACCACAAGGCCCAATTCTTTGATATTTGGTATGAAGCTTCATCTAGTGGACCCCTACCAAGATTGTTCAAATTATAGTGCTGGGACAAAAACTGCCCCCGCCATGGGGCCCTTTGGTTTTACATTGGCTTATATAGGGAAAATTTTTAAAAATCTTCTTCTCTGAAACCACAAGGCCCGGGTCTTTGATATTTGGTATGAAGCTTCATCTAGTGGACCCCTACCAAGATTGTTCAAATTATAGTGCTGGGGCCAAAAATGCCCCGGCCCCGGGGCCCTTTGGTTTTACATAGGCTTATATAGGGAAAATCTTTATAAATCTTCTTCTCTGAAACCACAGGGCCCAGGACTTTGATATTTGGTATGAAGCTTCATCTAGTGGACCCCTACCAAGATTATTCAAATTTTAGTGCTGGGACAAAAAATGCCCCCGCCCCGGGGCCCTTTGGTTTTACATAGGCTTATATAGGGAAAATCTTTAAAAATCTTCTTCTCTGAAACCACAAGGCCCAGGTCTTTTATATTTGGTATGAAGCTTCATCTAGTGGACCCCTACCAAGATTGTTCAAATTATAGTGCTGGAGCCAAAAATGCCCCCGCCCCGGGGCCCTTTGGTTTTACATAGGCTTATATAGGGAAAATCTTTAAAAATCTTCTTCTCTGAAACCACAAGGCCCAGGTCTTTGATATTTGGTATGAAGCTTCATCTAGTGGACCCCTACCAAGATTGTTCAAATTATAGTGCTGGGACAAAAAATGCCCCCACCACAGGGCCCTTTGGTTTTACATTGGCTTATATAGGGAAAATCTTTAAAAATCTTCTTCTCTGAAACCACAAGGCCCATGTCTTTGATATTTGGTATGAAGCTTCATCTAGTGGACCCCTACCAAGATTGTTCAAATTATAGTGCTGGGGCCAAAAATGCCCCCGCCCCGGGGCCCTTTGGTTTTACATTGGCTTATATAGGGAAATTCTTTAAAAATCTTCTTCTCTGAAACCACAAGGCCCAGGACTTTGATATTTGGTATGAAGCTTCATCTAGTGGACCCCTTCAAATTATAGTGCTGGGACAAAAAAATGCCCCCGCCACGGGGCCCTTTGGTTTTACATTGGCTTATATAGGGAAAATCTTTAAAAATCTTCTTCTCTGAAACCACAAGGCCCAGGTCTTTGATATTTGGTATGAAGCTTCATCTAGTGGACCCCTACCAAGATTGTTCAAATTATAGTGCTGGGGCCAAAAATGCCCCCGCCCCGGGGCCCTTTGGTGTTACAAAGGCTTATATAGGGAAAATCTTTAAAAATCTTCTTCTCTGAAACCACAAGGCCCAGGACTTTGATGTTTGGTATGAAGCTTCATCTAGTGGACCCCTACCAAGATTGTTCAAATTATAGTGCTGGGGTAAAAAATGCCCCCGTCCTGGGGCCCTTTGGTTTTACACAGGCTTATATAGGCAAAATCTTTAAAAATCTTCTTCTCTGAAACCGCTAGGCTCAGGTCTTTGATATTTGATGTGTAGCTTCATCTAGTGGACCTTTGCCAAGATTGTTCAAATTATAGCCTTTGTTGATGTTTGGTATGAAGCTTCACCTTTAAGACCTCCCTCAACATTATGCACATTAAAGCCCTGGGGCCAATAATGGCCCTCTCTGGGGCACACTTGTTTCACTATGGATCAGGTGAGCGATCCAGGGCCATGATGACGTGGCCCTCTTGTGTTTTATATTAGGATCACTTTTGGTCCGTCATCTGTGCGTAAACAATTTCTTCAAACGACATCTCCTCCTAAACCACTGATCGGATTTTGACCAAACTTCACAGGAATGATCCTTAGGTGGACCCTTTCAAAGTTGTTCAAATGGTTCCGGTCCGTTGCACATATAGGTCACAGGAGCCAAAAATAAATATTTTTCGCCGAAAACTTAAAAAATCTTCTTCGCTGAAACCACAAGGCCCAGGTCTTTTATATTTGATATGAAGCTTCATCTAGTGGACCCCTACCAAGATTGTTCAAATTATAGTGCTTGGGCCAAAAATGCCCCCGCCCCGCGGCCCTTTGGTTTCACATGGGCTTATATAGGGAAAATCTTTAAAAATCTTCTTCTCTGAAACCGCAAGGCCCAGATCTTTGATATTGGGTATGGAGCTTCATCTTGTGGACCCCTACCAAGATTGTTCAAATTTTATTGCTGGGGCCAAAAATGCCCCGGCCCCGGGGTCCTTTTCTTTTACATGGGCTTATATAGGGAAAATCTTTAAAAATCTTCTTCTCTGAAACTGCAAGGCCCAGGTCTTTGATATTATGTATGAAGCTTCATCTAGTGGACCCCCTACCAAGATTGTTCAAATAATAGTGCTGGGGTCAAAAATGTCCCCGCCCCGGGGCCCTTTGGTTTTACATGGGCTTATATAGGGAAAATCTTTAAAAATCTTCTTCTCTGAAACCGCAAGGCCCAGGTCTTTGATATTTGGGATGAAGCTTCATCTAGTGAACCCCTACCAAGATTGTTCAAATTATAGTGCTAGGGCCAAAAATGCCCCCGCCCTGGGGCCCTTTGGTTTTATATGGGTTTATACATGTATAAGGAAAATCTTTAAAAATCTTCTTCTCTGAAACCGCAAGGCCCAGGTCTTTGATATTTGCTATGAAGCTTCATCTAGTGGACCCCTACAAAGATTGTTTAAATTATAGTGCTGGGGCCAAAAATGCCCCCTCCCCGGGGCCTTTTGGTTTAACATGGGCTTATATAGGGAAAATCTTGAAAAATCTTCTTCTCTGAAACTTCAAGGCCTAGGTCTTTGATATTTGGTATGAAGCTTCAGCTAGTGGACCTCTACCAAGATTGTTCAAATTATAGCCCTGAGACCAAAAATGCCCCCGCCTTGTGGCCCTTCGGTTTCACATAGACTGATATAGGGAAAATCTTTAAAAAATCTTCTTCTATGAAACCACAAGACCTAGGTCTTTGATATTTGGTGTGAAATTTCATCTAGTGGACTTCTATCAAGATTGTTCAAATTATAGCCCTGGGGCCAAAAATGCCCTTGCCCCGAGGCCCTTTGGTTTTACATAGACTTATATAGGGAAATCTTTAAAAATCTTCTACCCTGAAACGGCAATACCCATGTCTTTGATATTTGGTATGGAGCTTCATCTATTGGACCTCTACCAAGATTGTTCAAATTATAGCCCTCAGGTCACAAATGCCCCCACCCTTGGGCCCTTTGGTTTTACATAGACTTATACATGTATTGAGATAATCTTTGAAAATCTTCTTCTCTGAAACAGCAAGGCCCAGGTCTTTGATATTTGGTGTGAAACTTCATCTAGTGGACCTCTATCGAGATTGTTTAAATTATAGCCCTGAGGCCAAAAATGCCCCCGCCCCGGGGCCATTTGGTTTTACATAAGCTTATTTAGCTAATATCTTTAAAAAGGTCTTCTCAGAAACCGCAAGGCCCAGGTCTTTGATATTTGGTGTGTAGCTTCATCTAGTGGACCTTTGCCAAGATTGTTCAAATTATAGCCTTTGTTGATATTTGGTATGAAGCTTCACCTTTTTAGACCTCCCTCAACATTATGCACATTATAACCCAGGGGTCAATAAGTGCCCTCCTCGGGGCCCACTTGTTACTCTATGGATCAGGTGAGCGATCCAGGGCCATCATGGCCCTCTTGTTTAATTGTGTCATTAATCAAGTACATGTATTGGCCCAGTTACAGGTCCAAGGTCAGCTGTATTGGCCTGAGGGCAAAGGCCGATACAAAACTGGGCCAATACGAAATTACTTGATAAATAACATTATATTATGACCACATGTATAGAAACTAGACGTTCATCTACTATGTGAGGATCTTTGTACTTTTGACACTGTTTATCAATTGACCCAAAGTTACTAAGCACAATCTCTTCAGTGCTAATTTCACTGATTTATAGGAAATCCAGGTAATGGTTATTTATAGAAAATTGCCACGTTATTCTTATTGCTGTGAGGTCAGCGTGTTGCACAATAGGCTTATCCATAGAATCTGGACTGGAATCATGTGTTGGGTTTATCCAAAAATGTGGACCCAGAATGCTGTAAGTGATCAGGATCTACAATGTTTGCTTAAGGGGAACAGGAACACCTACAGGGGAGGTAACTCTTGCAAAAGTATTTTTGTCTCCCATGTCAATTGGGCTCAACTTTTAAAGGAAAGAATTTGCTCCTGAGGAGCAAATTCTTTCCTTTAAGAGTAGACCCCTTTTTCAATGGGACAGGGCTTATAGAAAAGCGAACAGGAAGTCCCAAAAATTGTCTCCCTTTGAAAAATGGAGTAAAAATATACCAGGTGTTCCCATTCCCCTTAAATGTAGGAATTTAAGGGTTAAATGAAACAGTCTAAATCCCCATTCATTCATACTTATAGCCATAATTGACCCACCAGAGGTTTGAATTTACTTCAGGAAGAAATACAGGTGTTACGACAGAAACTGAAAGAGGCTGAGCTGTTAGCAGAACAAGAACGTCATCTAAGAACCAAAATGTCAGATGATGGATCAGCAGTGGTGAGAGAAAATGCAGTGCTTAACCAACAAGTCATAGAACTTACTAAACAACTGGAGAGGGTAGGTATAGGTCCAACAAAAAAATTGAGAAAAAATTAAGGCAGTTCTAGAATTCGAATGATTAGGTATGTGTGACATTTTTTTTGTTGAAAAAACAACAACAACAACAAAAAACAATCAAGTTGGAGAAGTAATTTAACCCTTGAAGTAATTCAAATACAAAATTAAACCATCTGTAACAGACCATATTATTTTTTATGCTTTTGGTTTTTTACGGCCCTTTCAAGATTATTTCACTCATTTCTAGTCGATCGTTAATCAGAGATGGACGAAAACTGGAGTACACAGAGGAAACCCACCTGACCTTCCATATCACCAGGGATGTGATTTTTCCTCTTTTTAGAGGAATTCCTCTTTTCGACTCCATTTTTCCAAAAATAAAAAGTTGTGGACATCATCTGAAAAGCACTTAAACATCATTTTTCTGTAGGGGTCAGACATGTATCCGACTGAGCTAACGAGGCTGGCTGTTTGACGGTGGACACCCATTGCATGGGTGTAGGTGTTCATGGAATGTGCACCTTTCCACTGTCCTTATCACATCCCTAACATGTAAATTTCGTGGATATTGTTTAACTCGTATCATGCTGTTCATGACAATCCATATCATTAGAAATGAAGAAGCCATCTGATCAGGATCTACACTGTTTGACATTCAGTTTATGAATTTGTAGGAATAAATTACATCAAGTAATCTGATTGGTTCAAAGTCAGAGATGGGTTAACCTTTTGACTGCATTTTCAAAATGTTTTTTTATTATTATTATTATTTCTTAATATTCAGTGAAAATCAGGCTTGACATTACATGTGATTCACATGTACCGTATTCGGGTGTGTACTACCCGCATTTGCGTACTACCCGCACCCCCTTTTTTAGCCAAAATCTGGGGAAAAACTGTTATTCTGTTGTATTACCCGCATGAAATATTTGCTGAAATTTTGGTGGGTGCGTAAGTGAGAAAAAGTAAGAATTTGGCCAGTTTTTGTAACACACAACGGAACGCGCAATCGTCTTCAAAAGGCGGGAAAATGCATGTGCGTGCGAGTATCACCAGAATGCATGTATTTTGCATTAAAACGTTGAAAAAACTTTACCTGTTCACCCTTGTTATTTATTTATTAAACAATATATACCCAGCGGCCCTTTTGGGGGGACATCGGCAAACAGTGCAGTCCCAGATCAGACACCGCAGAAAGAAACCGCAGACGTCCGATTTGGATTTACACTGTTTGATGATTTATAACGGTTCAATTATGACACTATTGTTAATTCCGGTTGTATAATTGCCACCCTGCGGTGCGTGTCAAAAAGGTGTGAAAATATGGTCAAGTTATGTCTCTAATTTGCGTTTATTCCCCAATCAATAATTTAATCCACAATTAATGTGAAAATTATTTAATTGCTCCTAAGACGAGTTGCTTAATCTTACCTTAGAATATATAAACGGACATTTCTAATATCTCGTGAATGGTTATGTTTTGGCGCCAAAAAGTCGAACGCTTTAATTTATGTAAACACATCTGTATGCTGTTGTTGGTTATTGACACGGAGCTTCCGAGCTATCGAAATTTTTTTACCGTTTCCAAACATTTTTTTAATGAAAGAGATACACCGCATTAAAATAAAACAATAGACACGTGTGTGGTTGCTGGGGTCCGATGACGTCATTCGCCGATCGCGTGCAGAAAAATTGTAGCGGTAGTTTGTGGGCGGCGATTTGGATGCCGGAAAACTTTGATGTTCGCATTGAACTTGCTTGTTTATTTCGTTTGAAAATCAGAGTTTTAGGAATAATAAGCACAATATCGGGCTTGCTTGTAATGGATAGTGTTTTTTTAACTCATGTGTAAGTAAAATTGAGTCAACAATTAACGTTATTTATGTCGGGAATCGTAAAGGGATAGAGCATAACATTGAGATGCATCGTATTTTCAGCTGACAAAAGTAAAAAAAAAAACGGTCCAAAAATATTTCGGACGGATTACCCGCACCTTGAACTTTGGCCTGTAATTTGAGGGGAAAAAACTGCGGGTAGTACACGCCCGAATACGGTAATGTTAATATAGGGATCAACCATGGTTTTTCATGCATTAACATTTGCCAGATCCCAAGGAAGCTGTTTGAACAGGAGGCCACCAGGCCGAATGTTCAAATATCTTCCGAGGGATCCGGCAAATGTTAATGCAATGAAATAACCATGGATGATTGTTGTTCTTGCATAACTTACGATTCTGACAGCAAATGTTGACGAAAATGCCCAAAAGCTCCATATAAACTCTTCAAATGCCACTGGCAAACCAACATGGCGGCCAGTTCAGAATGTTGTTTAAAATGATGTTGTTACGCAGTAACCATCTGACGTGATCATAGAACACTAAAACGCTATGTTCAGGACGATAATGTAAAGTCCCTCAAAGTAAGGTAAACAAAGCAAGGCCAGTCTTGTGATAGCAAAAGCTCAAAATCCATGATCAAACAGCACGTGAATTTCATGATTTGAACATGGTTTTTGCTGTTTGAGCACGGCTTTCGGTCCATTTGACAATGGCTTCAAACAGCCATGCGCATAGGTATTTATGCAAGAAGCTTTATTTACAATGAAAAATATTTTGCTAAATCAGATTGCTTAAGCAGTATAGTAGTTGAAGGTTATAACTTTATTTTATCACATGTCGTCGCGTCTGAGAGTGTAATAACGCCATGTAATATTTTCGATAATCCACTAGTGGATTAAATATGCAAATTAGCTAGATATGTCCCGTAACGTTACATGTACGACGTCCTTAACGAGGTCGCGTTTACTAATGGCGGAATATTGATATTTTTGTAAACAATCGTGAATAAAATGCGTTTTAAATGTCATATGATAAATAGGATCTTGCATTCGTGCTCGTGTATTATTGAATTTATTAAACTCGTTGAGGAAAAGGGATAAAATGCTCGACAGAGCCTCGCATTTTATCCCTTTTCCTCAACTTGTTTAATAAATTCAATAATACATGAACACTCATGTAAGATCCTCTATGTAATACCCTCCTGTAGGAAAGAAAATTAACCCTCACCATGCTGAACCTGGATACATCCTTTTTGAAAGATCAGCTGATGGATAAAGATCAAGATCTCTACTGTTTACTTCTAAATCCATGGTAAAAATTGACATTATCAACACAAATGGCTGAAAATTGGGGAGGAGTGTAGCATATGGAACTAACCAGCTTGGTTAGGGTTAAATGAGATGATGAAGTCACAAAACCTTCCAGCTTTTCAGTATATAGTTTTTAAAATCAGACAGACAGGCCTCATATTTTTCAGGCATTTGCAGGATTTCAGGCTTAAAGAGCTTGATTTTTTTCTTGATTTCAGGCTTTTAGATTTTGATTTTTGTGTATATAGTCTGTTTAAAAAACTATTTAACCCTTATCCTGCTGAATAAATTTAGTATCCCACACCCATTTCTGACTATAAGTCAACCAAACTACTTTATATTGTCAAAAACTCCATTGCAAACAGTGTAGATCCTGATCAGATGGCTGAAGCCATCTGATCTGGATCTGCACTGTTTGCAAAGGTAATAGTTGTGTCTTGTTCAGCAGGATAAGGATTGAAGCAGCAAAATCGGGCCTTTCAGGCATGGAAAAGCATGGTCAGTATGAGGCCTGGACAGAACAGAAACTTAATAACGTGTTCAGCTCAATAATGGTGTTATTATTAACCCATTGTATGCAGGAAACCCCTTAAGGGGTACCTTGGCAAACAATTGCTGGCCCAGATCAGATGCCACGAAAGGCGCAGCTTGATCAAGGACTGCACTATTTGCTAACCGAATTTTCCATTAAAAATAGAATAGAAATGAAAATATATGCCTGACATCCTTTAAATGACAAATGGACTTGTCCAGCATATAGCAATCGAAGAGTCCACTAGCATACAATGTGTTAAAAACGTCAAAATTTTATTTCTTAAGGGGAATGGGAACACCTTCAATGGAGGCAACGCCTACAAAAGTATTTTTGTCTCTCATGAGGAGCAAATTCTTTCCTTTGAGAGTACACCCCTTTTTTCCGTTGGGCAGAGTTATAGAAAAAGGAACTGGAAGTTCCAGAAGTTGTCTCCCTTTGCAAAATGGCGGAAAATCTGCCAGGTGTTTCCATTCCCAATGGCAACTCCTGCAAAAGTATTTTTGTCTTTCATGTCAATAGGGGTCAACTCCCGAGGAGCAAATTCTTTCCTCTAAGAGTCGACCCCTTTTCCTGTTGGACAGAGTTTACAGAAAAGCGAACAGGAATTCCCGGAAGTTGTCTCCATTTGCAAAATGGCGAAAAAATCTGTCAGGTGTTCCCATTCCCCTTAATTGTGTTATAGGAGAAGAAATTACGAGACAAGATAGAGGCCTGTCATAGTTTTTAAAATTAGACAGAACAGAGACTTAATAACATGTTAAGCTCAATAACGGTGTTTGTGTATCAACAAATTATTAAAAACTTCAAAATTTTATTTCTTTGTTGTGTTTTAGGAGAAGAATTTACGAGACGAGATAGAGGCCCGCCATGCTGGTAATATCTCGGAGATGGTGCAAGTGAAGGAGAAGGACAAAGAGATGAAGTTTGAGTTAGATTATGTTCAAGAACAACTCAAGAAAGAACAGGATAAATTGAAACAGTACCAGCAACAGGTAGGTCAGAGAGAGAGAGACAGAGAGAGAGAGAGAGACAAAACCCCTGTTTTTTATGTCCTGACTCATTCCCTTGATGTCAAAGTTGAGCTGTTAGGCTGTAAACCTTGATTGAGACTCTTAAACATATGTGGGATTGCTACAGACTGATATTAGGCTTTTGACCTTTTTAAACACTAAGAACTAAAAAGTGTAAACCAGGATAATATGGTTTAAAAATGGGGCAGTACAGGAATCCTGTTTTCCATCCGTTTGTCAAGCCTTCAACATTTGTGATCACCCTAACTTTCACCCTAATGTAAAAGTCCATTTCTTGAGAACTATAAGAGCTTCATGAATGATCCTTGATACAAACTTGCATCAAGGAATCACAACTTTAATGCAAGCATCCATTTCTGACTTTGACATACATTTTATGGTTCACTGACTTTGTGAATTATTGTGACCACCCGAAGTTTCACCCTAATGTGTGAGTCCATTTCTCGAGAACTGTAAGGGCTTTATTAATGATACTTGGTACAAATGTGCATCTGGGAATGGCAACTTCAATGCAAGCATCCATATCTCACTTTGACCTACATTTCAGAGTTCACTGACTTCGTAAAATATTGCAGTCACCCTAACTTGCACCCTAATGTTAGAGTCCATTTCCCACTAACTATAAGAGCTTCATTAATGATTCTTGGTACAAGGTTGCATCTATGAGTAATGCAGGAATCCATGTTTGTCCTTGACCAAGATTTCATGGTACAGAGGACAGTATCTGTTCCGTATCATTTTGCCGGTGTAAAGAATTAGCTGTTATAAAGAATCCCAGTTAGAGTATGATAGGTAATAAAAGGCCTTTTCCCTAGTATAACTCCAAGAAACAAATGTTATAGACATTTGTTAGAATCGCCTCGGTGAGGGGATTCTAACAAATATCTATAACATTTGTTTCCCAGAGTATTAGATTGCAAGACCCTTTCATGACTATGGGCTCGATTTGTGCATTTCTAACCCGAGGGAAGCCCACTCCGCTCGGAACTTAGCCTTTAGCTAAGTAGTCATTCCATTCAAATTGACGTTATAACGAGTTTTGCCGAAATGCGACAAAGCCTTTGATGGAATTCTTGCATTGTAATTTTTAGCTTTTTTATTCACATGCTGGGTGCCTTAGAAAGGCAAGTGCATTACAATACAATTTTGGAAAAAAACAAGTGAATATGTCCATTTGAATGGTAGGGGTATAGCTCTATTGAAAATTGTCTTTTATGGCACTGCTAAAGGGTCACTTTAAAATGAAATCTGCAACTGTCTTAGCTAACTATTAATCCATTTTGTACCGGAAACCCCAAAACGGGTAGTTGGCAAACAGTGCAAGCCCAGATTGCGGCATCTGATCAGGGCCTACACTGTTTGCCAACTTTTTAGCCAATTTCCAAATAGTTTTTGAAGAAAACACACCCTGACACCCCTAAATTTTGAAAAGGAATCCTGCTCTATATATAAGGAGGAAGATTACATTTGTTACAAAAAATGAAAACTGCATCTGTTCAAGCTAACTATTAACCTCACCAAATTACAATTTAGAAAACAGGCATCTCTCATTTTTATTGGGGGGGGGGGGGGGGGGGCATATAGTATTTGCCCTGTCTGTTTGTTTGTTTGTCTGTCTGTCCTTCACAAAAACTTTAACCTTGATCATAAATTCAAATGTATTTGACCTAGCCCCATGAAACTTCACACACTTATTAACCATCACAAGGGCTACATTCTGACCAAGGGCCATAACTCTGTTGTCATTTTTGGCTGAATTATCACCCCTTGAAATTTTGCAAAAATAAAACTCAGAAATTGGCTCCCACGGGGGTCATTGGTCAGGTATAGTGACAGCTCTTGTTTTGTTACAGATTTCAGTTAAGGAGTCCATGACAACCCAGCAGGAGCTACAGCTGAACACAGCACGTAGCCGCGTCACAGAACTCTCCAGTATGCATGAGATGACAGAACGAGAGAATAACCAGCTACGCAAAGATAAATCACTGCTGGTGGACCACGTTGCTGACCTCCAAAAGAAGGAAAGTGAAACTTTGATAAAGCCGAACTTGGATAGCTTCATTATCTTGTGAACCATGAAGATACAGTAAAATTCTTATATTAGGACCACCTTTGGAACTGTTCAAAAGTGGTCTGTAAGACCACTTTTGAACAGTCCCAAAGGTGGTCACTGACAAGAGGACAGTGTATGCAGAAAAGACGAAGAAAGAATAACTGCAACCTACTAATTAACCTTCTAAATGCAGATTTAGTCTTAATTTATGGTGGTCTTAATAGCAGAATTTTACTGTATGTTCGAGGTGGGGAGGGAGGTGGTTTGCACTACGGAGGGTTATAAGGCATGGTGAGGATGACTTCAGGATAAATTTTTGATTTTCTATTAATTAAAGGAATGTTTTATGTACTCATTAGAATCGCCTCTAATGAGTACACACAACATTCCATTTAAAGATAAGTTATCCTAAGTACAGCACAGCCTCGTTATAACACAGTTCATTATAAGACGGTTTTGATATAACATGGTTTCAAGATGGATCCCAATAATGTGTACATTATAGGTCATTTTTCTATATAATCTACACATTTTTGTCATTTTTATGTCCCCCCACCATAGGGGAGGGGAACATTGTTTTTTGGTTCGGATCCCGTTTGCGTCAACATAGCCTGTTTGAAGATCTATATCTCCTGAACCTATTGATGGATTCTGTAGAAACTTGCATAGTTACATCATTAGGATGGGGGAAAACTGTCATTGGGTTATGATGACCTTGGCCTCATTTTCAAGGTCACAGACCTCCACAAAAACAGTCATTTTAGGGTCAAAAATGGCTTGTCTGCACTCTATCTTATTAACGAATCGATTAATTTTAGTCAAACTTGGTAGAATATATCATTACAACATACCACAGATTTGATTAGATTTTGGTGACCTTGACCTTTTTTTCAAGGTCACAGGCCCCCAAAACTGTCAGTTTTGGGCCAAAAATGGCTTGTCTACACTATATCTCAATAACAAAATTACAAATTGATTAATTTTAGTTAAACTTGGTACAATATATCATTACAACATACCGCCGATTTGACTAGATTTTGGTGACCTTGACCTTTTTTTCAAGGTCACAGGTCCCCAAAACAGTCAATTTTGGGCCAAAAATGGCTTGTCTGCACTCTATCTCATTAACAAATTGATTAATTTTAGTCAGACTTGGTACGATGTATATCATTACAACATAATACAGATTTGATTATATTTTGGTGACCTTGACCTTTTTTCAAGGTCACAGGCCCCCCAAAACAGATAATTTTGGGACTCTGATCAAATTGTGCAAATGCGCAGGCTGATCTGAGTCTTCGCTGGTCGCTCAAGCCTTTTTGTACATTTTGTCATGCGCTGGCTCATATTGTAACATACTGTATTCATTTCTTATGAGCTGACATGAAGCTGCTCTTGAAAGGTTATCTTCTAAAAATGGCCCTAACCTATGTCTTGGAGCATAATAAGAAGAATAAATGAGCCCCGCCAAGCGAATTTGTGTCTTCCAGCATTCCGTCATGACAAATTTTAACTGCGCATGCCCAGCCATTCAGAGGGCCCAGGGATATGGCTTTCTGTCTGAAGGTTCCTCTTGATTCATTGCTTGTATGAGCGAGCAGCGAAGGTTCTGGCGAGACTGCGCGGATGCGCAGGCTCGCCTGAACCTTCGCTGCTCGCATAGGCGATAAGTACCAAAATCGCTTGACGGGGCCCAAATAGAGATTACCAGGTTCATGTCTTTTGATATCAAGTTTATCAGGCAAGGTTTTGAGATCTCTCATTATGAAAACACGCCTATACAAATACATTGTAACATATACCACCGAAAAAATTAAAATTTTTGAGATGAAAAATTGTGATATTGTTTCTTATTTATGCTCATAATATAGATTGCGGGTACACATTGAAACCGCCTCATCGAGGCGGTTCTAACGAGTACCCACAATCTGTATTTTAGAGCAGAAATATGAAAAATAAGGTTTACCCCTGTAAACCCCAGTTTTATTATATAAAAGTGGGGTTAAAGGGGGTCAAAATTATATAGGCATGTTTTCGTGATGTGTAGAATCCCGAGGCTTGCGTTCTCGAAGATGAGCCTGATAAACTTGATATCAAATGACACAAATCTGGTATTCTATTTATCAGTTATTCCCCTTCCACACGCCTACAGTTTTGCTATTTTTACCAGTTGTCCAGTTCATAGAAATGCATTATCATGTTGACCTGATAAAGCTCACTTGTTCTGAGATAACATATCTTTATCAGGTCAGTATATTACAATGCAATTAATATAGGGGATAACTGATAATGTATATTACCGGTACTGCAGAGCCTAACAAATTGAATTTGCAACCACTCGCCTTGCATCATCATGAAAATAGCTTGCAATTACAATATTACTTACATAGTCTTCACAATTTCCTGGACAAGTGAAATAAAAAAAAAAAAATCACTTACCCAGTCAAAGTTTGGACTTGTCCCGGGCAGCTAGGCAATGGATTTGTAAGGCCTTGCATCGTAAACACCAGTTTCTCTGTATAAAAATTTTGTTTTTTTTAGTGAAGTTCGTTACCAAGGCTGCCACGATTAATCGTGTAATCGATTGATCGATAATCTCCACAAAAATGATTATCATTTCTGATTTGCTTTAATCGATTACTTGATAGGTACAATTTACTACCCAAAATTATGCATAAAATAGCTGGATGAGTGGCAAACAGTGCAGACCCTGATGAGACGCCGCATTATGCATCGTCTCATCTTGGTCTTCACTGTTTGCTCAGGCCTGTCTGTTCAAATATACATATGGTTAAGTGCAACATATGGTAAGAGCCATGCTCAGACAGAAAGCCAGACAAGTAAAATAATGACAAAAACCTTAGCGATTACTAATCGATTATCGATCGCAACGACAGGACCAATAATCAATTATCTATTCAGCTCCGATTGGCCAGCCCTATTCGTTACACAGACTTGTTAACATGATGTGTGCATAGGCTCATCTTGTCGCCTATTTGATAAGTACAGAGGACCCTTGGTATAGAGACAGTAGTTGTTCTGAAAATTTGCCACAATAATAAATTTACAGCTATAAAGAATCCAAATTAGAAGTAGAACATAATAATAATGCTTAATAGGGCGTAATAAGGCGTAAAAAGGCGTAATAAAGGCTTATTTGCCTTAATTATTAAAAAAAACAAATGTTCTGGATATTTGGGATTCTAACAATTATGCACAACATTTGTTTCTTGAATTATTAAAAATTACAATATTCTTGAATATTTCCAATATTCTGACTCACCTTGAGCTAAGGATTCATTTCATTGAAATTGTCGTTATGACGAGTTTTTTCATTATATTAAATGAGCCCCGCCAAGCGAATTTGTGTCTTCCGGCATTCCGTCATGACAAATTTTAACTGTGCATGCACAGCCATTCAGAGGGGCCAGGGATATGGCTTTCTGTGTGAAGGTTCCTCTTGATTCACTGCTTGTATGAGCGAGCAGCGAAGGTTCTGGCGAGACTGCGCGAATGCGCAGGCTCGCCTGAATCTTCACTGCTCGCAAAGGCAATAAGTACCAAAATCGCTTCACGGGGCCCAAATTTCTGTATAAAGGAAGTTGACTGTACGTTTTTCTGATGGGGTTGCTTTATTTTGTTTTTCTCAACAGCTAGAAGGCAAGAATGAAGAGGTTGTTAGTCTCAGGGGCCAGATTATCTCCCTTGATGATCGTGTCCGAGAACTGGAACAGCTGCAGACACTTGAGGTCACATCTCAGAGTGCCAAGTGGAGTGAGTTTGAGAGGCTTGCCGAGAGCATGAGAACACTGTCGCATAGCATGGCAAGGAGCAGTCCATCACCCCTGGGGACATCAACTCTAGGCACAAGAACATCACCTAGACCAATGCAATATTGATAGATAATCATCCCTGAAGGCACACAATGTTGATTTGACATTGAATCAACATTGAAACAACGTACGTTGATTCAATGATTAGTGTCTGCTCGGATAATGTTCCTTGAACTTCTGATGAGAGTGCGGTTAGTTTGTTATTCCAGAGCAATTGCAAAATAAATTAACATCTGATTGGATAACTTAAAAAAATTGTGAGAGTATTTCTACAATATAGGGTACTGTCAGAAAAAATGACATCCTCTTGCAGCGTCACTTTTCCACAGACCAATGTTAGGTATTACATTCCTCACAGAGCTAACCCTTTGTTCTGGCAGTACTATTTTTAAACAAAAGAACAACATAAGAATGGGGGATGAATGTTTTGCCATAAAATTTTCAGGCTGTAAAATCAACTCTTGAATTTGCCAAATTACAATTTCGAACACAGTTCCCACTAAATGGTTGCTTTCTGTTTGTGCCTGAAGAATGACTGACCTTTTTAACTTTCTCAGATGGTTGTTGATAAAACTTTGTTTGTTACAACATGAATTTGGGATATAAACAGTTGCAAGATGGACCCCCAAAATGGATAGGTTTTCTAGAAAAAAAAATGAGAGGTTTGACTACAGACTATTTATCGTAATGATCCTATTGGGGCAGACAGGCCTAATCAAACAGTGCAGACCCAGATCAAACTGCTCTTGAAATCTGATCAGTGTATTCACTGTTTGCCATTCTGTCTGCATCTTTTGGACTCCTTGCAGGGTTGTGAAGCAAAATTGTTAAAATTTTAAGACAACTACAGCAGGTCGTCAAGGTGTGTAATTTTTTAGGATTTTTTACAGTACTATAGAAAGGTTTGACAGTATCTTTTATTTACATGAATAAACGTCAGGAGTGATTGAACTTTGTACAGTAGAACTTCGATGGCTCGAACAACGATGGCTTGTTTACCATGGATGAGTCGAACCCATTCTTGAGCCCCAAGCGAAATCCTCTACATAAGAAATAGTGGGAGATAATTAAGGAAATTTTAGTCTTTTATCTTGCAAATGTATGCTATGTGTACTCATTAGAATCGCATCAATGAGGCGATTCTTATGAGTATACACAGCATACATATTCATTATAGAACACCAAAAAGATGTCTAAAAGTATCTCGTTATGCAGCCTGACAGTAACCTCGGTGGCTCGAACTACCCCTGTCTCTAACAGATTTTCGTGTTCCCAAAGGTGTTCGAGCCATTGAAGTTTGACTGTATGTGTATAAGGCAGCTCTGACATTATATAGTGCTATATAGTCCAACAGTTCGAAGAGTGATTGGACAAAGGCGGCTGATTAGAATTGACTTTTTCACAAAAGTTCACACTCCACTTAATTGCCACCAAAAGGAAGTAACTTTTTTCTGTCAGAAGTTCATGGGCATTTATGATATTATTTATTGCTTCCTTTAGATAGAAAAAATAGTCCGGCACATGCCAGTTTAGATAGTTGCTCAATTAAATTGAATTTTTAGCATGTACATATTAACAAAGAGGGAGACTGTTTTGTTTGTTTGATTCAAGGTTTAACATCCCCATCAACACTGTATAGGTAATTTTGGAGACGTTGCTTCCAATTTTGTGGGACTTTTACCCGACATTGAGATGAAATGACATCTCAAGCCCTGTCGCCCAATGTGACAATTAGGGTTTATAAGCATGGACGGTCTGACTCGCACCACTTTGTCTAGGCAGGCTTAGATCCTCTCAGCTGTTTACCAGTACTCGTGTGCGGTCGGTTTCAGCTCTGTGTGGAAGCATCATGCAGCCCATCTATTTCTTCAAGCCCCGATGGGCGGGGGCTGAGAGGGAGACTGTATTCATTATGATAACATATCCATGTGACAATGCGTATTCTTTCATATCTCCAAAATGGCTGAAAATTTGTGATATTTTCCTTTTTTATACTCCAAACATATGTTGTGGGTGCTCGTTAGAACCGCCTCATTGAGGCAGTTCTAACGAGTACCCACAACCTATGTCTTGGAGCAAACATATGTTGTGGGTGCTCGTTAGAACTGCCTCATTGAGGCGGTTCTAAGGAGTTCTCACAACCTATGTCTTGAAGCAGAAATAAGAAAAATAATATTTATCCCTGAAAGCCCCCAGTTTTCTCTATATAAACTGGGGTTTAGAGGGGTGTTCATTTCACAGACTTGTTAACATTATGTGCTGTCACAGATCGGATGCCATAGAACTCGGTATCTGATCAGAACCTTCACTGTTTGTAGACAGTTTGGCCATTTTTGTCATACCTGTTTTAACCCATTGTATGCGGGAGTGAGTGTTTTAGTTTTACGTCCCACCAACAGCTAAGGTCATATGGAGACGGGACCTCGGTTTAAAGACTCATCCGAAAGTCTGGAGAAGCCCGGGATCCATTGTATGCGGGAAACCCCTAAAGGGGTATCTTTGCAAACAGTGCAGGCCCAGATCAGACGACGCAGAACGCAGCGACTGATCTGGGCCTACACTATTTGCAAAATTTCCGGCCAATTTCCTAGTAGTTTTTTAAGAAAACACAACCTGACACCCCTAAATTTTGAAATGGACTTATGCTGTATATAAGGTGGAAGATTCCATTTGGTACCCAGTTGTTCAAAGCCTCGTTAGCTTAATGACTTTGTTAGTGATCAAAATGCTAACTGGTCTAAAAAGTATAGTGTCTAATAAAGAAGTTTTTTTGCTGAAAAACTGGTGGCAACTTTTACATTCTTTCAGCAAAAATGTTGGTATATTTGTCATAATAAATGATCAGAGTTTTAATAATACGTTATTAGTTTGGAACAACTGGACCCAGAGGCCAGTTGATCAAAACTAATGTCATCGTTAGCTAACATATTGTTAAATCTTTGATATTAATATTGTTGCTGCCAAAAAAGTGAGCAGCTTTTGCAAAAGGTGATCACATTTTTCAGCAAAAATATCGCTGTATTACATATTTTGCCTACCAGGACAGTTAACATTCTGACCACTAATGAGCTCATTAAGCTAACAATCCTTTGAACAACTGGGCCATGAAGTATTATACTAGCCAATCTGTGAAGACTGAAGTACCGATCAAACTCTCATCTGCTGACATGCTTGGATCTTGAACGATTTACAGTTGAACTTCAATGGCTCGAACACCGATGGCTCGTTTACCATAGATGAGTCGAACCCATTCTTGAGCCCCTAGCGAAATCCTCTACATAAGAAATAGTGGGGGATAATTAAGGAGATTTTAGTCTTTTATCTTGCAAATGTATGCTGTGTGCACTCATTAGAATCGCCTCGATGAGGCGATTCTAATGAGTACACACAGCATACATATTCATTATAGAACACCGAAAAGATGTCTAAAAGTATCTCGTTATACCTCCTTACAGTAACCTCAGTGGCTCGAACTACCCTGTCTTGAACAGATTTTTGAGGTCCCAAAGTTGTTCGAGCAATTGAAGTTCGACTGTATAAAGATACTGTTTTTGTAAAATTTTGTGCGGGTACAAAATGTAATCATACACTAAACACTGCCAGATTTATTTGTGATTTTTGTTAACCAGACCCAGTGTCATCAGTTAACATATTGTTAACCCTTGCCCTGCTGTTCATTACAACCCCTACCTTTGCAAACAGTGTAGATCCAGATCAGACGGCTTCTGAAGAAGCCTTTTTCTGCTGTTCATTACAACCCCTACCTTTGCAAACAGTGTAGATCCAGAACAGATGGCTTCTGAAGAAGCCTTTTTCTGCTGTTCATTACAACCCCTACCTTTGCAAACAGTGTAGATCCAGATCAGACGGCTTCTGAAGATGCCTTTGTCTGCTGTTCATTACAACCCCTACCTTTGCAAACAGTGTAGATCCAGATCAGACGGCTTCTGAAGAAGCCTTTTTCTGCTGTTCATAACAACCCCTACCTTTGCAAACAGTGTAGATCCAGATCAGACGGCTTCTGAAGAAGCCTTTTTCTGCTGTTCATAACAACCCCTACCTTTGCAAACAGTGTAGATCCAGATCAGATGGCTTCTGAAGAAGCCTTTTTCTGCTGTTCATAACAACCCCTACCTTTGCAAACAGTGTAGATCCAGATCAGATGGCTTCTGTAGAAGCCTTTTTCTGCTGTTCATAACAACCCCTACCTTTGCAAACAGTGTAGATCCAGATCAGATGGCTTCTGAAGAAGCCTTTTTCTGCTGTTCATAACAACCCCTACCTTTGCAAACAGTGTAGATCCAGATCAGATGGCTTCTGAAGAAGCCTTTTTCTGCTGTTCATTACAGCCCCTATCTTTGCAACCAGTGTAGATCCAGATCAGATGGCTTCTGAAGAAGCCTTTTTCTGCTGTTCATTACAGCCCCTATCTTTGCAAACAGTGTAGATCCAGATCAGATGGCTTCTGAAGAAGCCTTATCCTGCTGTTCATTACAACCCCTATCTTTGCAAACAGTGTAGATCCAGATCAAATGGCTTCTTCAGAAGCCTTTTTCTGCTGTTCATTACAACCCCTACGTTTGCAAACAGTGTAGATCCTGATCAGATGGCTTCTGAAGAAGCCATCTGACCAGGATCTACACTGTTTGTCCTGCAGTTTGTGAATTAAACAAATACATAAAATCAGGTAATTTGATTGGCTAATAGACAAATGGGTGTGGCTAATTAAATTATTGAGCAGGATAAGGGTTAAATTCTTGTGCATTTCATTTTAGGATAACACACCCATGTAGTATAATGCTTCCTTTCATGGTTATGAAAAAATTGGAACATTTTTTTGAAGAAAATTTGTAATATTTTTATTTCTTCTGCTTCAGATATAGATTGTGGGTGCTCAATAGAAACAGCTCATTGAGGTTGTTGTTACCAGTGCCTAGAATCAGTGCTTTATAGAAAGTGTGTACTTGATAGAACCACTAGAACCATGGCCCCACCCATTGGGGCTTGAAGAAATATATGGGCTGCATGATGCTTCCACGCAGAGCTGAATCCGACCCCCACACGAGTACTGGTAAACCACTTAGAGGACCTAAGCCTGCCCAGGCAAAGCGGTGCGCATGAGTCGGATTGTCCATGCTTATAAACACTATTGGTTTCATAGGCGACAGGGCTTGAGATGACATTTCATCTCAATGTCGGGTAAAAGTCCCACAAAATTGGAAGCAACGTCTCCAAAATGACCTTTACAGTGTTGATGGGGACGTTAAACCTCAAATCAAACAAACAAAAACCACTAGAACCACCTCATTAGAGTACCATATTTATCCTATAGACGTATTTGGGCAGTCAGGCATGAGCAAACAGTGTAATCCCAGATGAGACGCCTCAGCATGCGGCGTCTCATCAGGGTCTACACTCTTTGCCACCTTCCAGCTACACCACAACACTGTGCATTATAACACAGTTTTGGATATAAGACGGTTTTGGGATGAATCCCAAAAATGTATAAGAAATAGATCAGCTCTAACTGTGATTTATTGAGCAATAAATCACAGTTTGGAGGTCAGTTGTAAAGTAGATCAAATCACGGGCGCGTAGCGCGCGTGATTTGTCTACTTACAACTGACCAACAAACTGTGATTTATTTCTCAACAAATCACAGACTAGAGCTGATCTATTTCGATTCTAACACGCTGAAAATCGGCAATAATCTTGTTGTTTCCTTCAAAATCTCACAATTTTTCGCCATTGTTAGAAGAAATCCCGCTAAAATCATCGACTGAAACACATGCATTCATATCCTTTTCTAAAGTTTTCGAAGCGAGAACATGACGTTACACCGTCTAACGTCAAGTAAATCGACTAGTGAAGTCATATATTGGCAGTTTGTAATGACGTCACTCATCACGCTCTTCCTAGCTGTGATTTGTTGCAGAATAAAACACAGTTATTTTCCATTGCCTATATAGGCGCGCTGTGTTAGAATTGGATATAACATGGTTATACGGTTGTTTAACTAACACGGTTTCTGCTTTGGACCCCATTAACAGTGTTATAAAGAGGTTGTGGTGTATTTTTAAACACAACATTGAGTGGTAAATTCCACTTGTTCAAATTAGGACAAGTATGGTATGGAGCTGAGGTGTCAGAATATTTAGGGTAAATAGGGTAACCACAATCTATGACTTTGAGCCAGAAAGAAAGTAGAGTATACCCCATTAAACCCTACTTTTCTCTGTCTGAGATGATGTTGCAAAGGTATATGATGTACGGACTAGTTAACATGATATAATATGGAAAATACATTTATCACATGACATAGCATCTGAGAATGTTATAATGCCATGTAATAAATTCTATAATCCACTAGTGGATTAAATATGCAAATTAGTTAGACACATCCCGTAACGTTACAAGTAGGACTTTCTTATCAAGGTGGCATATACTAATGGTGAAATATTGACATATTTGTTAAAGACTCGTAAATAAAATGCGTTTTAAATGTCATATGATAAATAGAATCTTGCATTCGTGCCCATGCATTATTGAATTTATTAAACTCATTGAGGAACAGGAATAAAATGCTCAACAAAGCCTCACATTTTATCCTTTTTCCTCAACAAGTTTGATAAATTCAATAATACATGAACACTCGCGTAAGATCCTCTGTTTGCAAAAAATATGACTGTAGTTGCTAGAACATTTGCTGTTTTGATCACGGGTTTGTTTTGAACAATTAGGGCCAGATTTTTGTCCTACTTTGTGGGGTACATTCGCCAGGATGCTTCTATTTAAATGTATACATTTACAAATATATGTTTAGTCGAATGTCAGTTCTTTTCACTAAATCTAAGCCTACAGTGAAATTCTGCTATTAAGAACAGCTAACGTTAAAACTAATTCTTCTTTGAAAATCATATTTAAAAGTTCTAGCTATTCTTTCTTTCTTATCATTACGAAAACTCGCCAATACAAATACACTGAAATCTTTATCGCCGAAAAAATGAAAATTTTAAGATGAAAAATTGTGATATTTTTAGCTCACAAGAGCCAAAGGCTCCGGGGGAGCTTATAGGATAGGCAGTTGTGCGTCGTCTGCGTCTGGTGACGTCAACACTTTTAAACGACATCTCCTCTGAAGCCGCTAGGCCGATTGGGCCCAAATTTCATCTGTAGCATCATTTGGTTGGGGGATTGAAAGTTTGTGTTTTTTATGAAATTCGGCTCATTAGTTTGGTTGCTATGGCAACTTAAAGTAACCATAGACTTATAATGGGGAAAATCGAAAAATGGCATTTACTGCCAAGCAGCTGCAGATATTTTGACAAAACTTGCATAGAAATATTCCTTACGCAATCTACTATCTGCCATATGATTTTAGGCCTACTGCTCATTTGTATTGGTTGCCATGGAAACCAAATTGAAAAAAATAGAAAAAAAAATACTTAAAAAATCATCTCCTCAGGAACCGTATGCTCTATGAGGCTGAGAGTTTATGAAAATATTCACCATATTTGCCTTTACAGGTTTTGTGTTTTTTATGAAATTCGGCTCTTTAGTTTTGTTGCTATGGCAACTTAGATTTTCCATAGACTTATAATGGGGAAAAATGAAAAATGGCATCTGCTGCCAAGTTATTGCAGATATTTTGACAAAACTTTATAGAAATGTTCCTTGATTAAATGTCTCTCAGCCATATGCTTTAATGCCAACATGGGGGTCCCCCAGGTTAAGCCGGGGCCATGCCCCACCCCCTCCACTTCATAAAAGGCCATATAACTCGGAAACCATCCAGATCCTCACCCCAAAACCATATATATTCTTGTTCCTTATGATAAGATGCATTCAGTGGCACCAACCTGGGGGTCCCCCGGTACGTGCCGGGGTCATGCCCCACCCCCTCCATTCCATAAAAGGCCCAATATCTTGGAAACCTTACAGATCCCCACCCCTAAACCATATATATTCTTGTTCCTTATGAAAATATACAGTCACTGACACCAACTTGGGGGTCTCCCGGGATGTGCCTGGGCCTTGCCCCACCCCTTCTTCACAAAAGGCCATATATCTAAGAAACCATTTAGATCCCCACCCCAAAACCATATATATTCTTGTTCCTTATGATAAGAAGCATTCAGTGACATCAACCTGGGGGTCCCCCGACTTGTGCCGGGGTCATGCCCCACCCCCTCCCATTTCATAAAAGACCCAATATCTTGGAAACCTTACAGATCCCCACCCCTAAACCCTATATATTCTTGTTCCTTATGAAGAGACTCATTCATTGACACCAATTTGGGGGTCTTCCTGGGTGCGCTTGGACCTTGCCCCACCCCTCCACTTCACAAAAGGCCATCTATCTCAGAAACCATTCAGATCCCCACCCCAAAACCTTATATATTCTTGTTTCTTATGATATGACGCATTCATTGACCTTAACCTTGGGGTCCCCCAGGATGTGCCGGAATCGTGCCCCACCCCTTCATTTCATTAAAGACCCAATATCTTGGAAACCTTACAGATCCCCACCCCTAACCATATATGTTGTTGTCCTTATGATAAGACACATTCATTGACATCAACCTGGAGGTCTTCCGGGCCAAGCCAGGGCCTTGCCCCACCCCGCCACTTCACAAAAGGCTATACAAAAGGAACAGAAACTGTTCGGAGCCCCACCCCTAAACCATATATAATTATCTTCTTTGTGATAAGACACATTCAAATAACACTAGCTTGGGAGTCATCCGGACTGCCTGGGTCATGCCCCACTGCTTTACTTCATTAAAAGCCATATATCTCAGAAATCATTCAGATCCCCACCCATAAACTATAATATTCTTGTTTCTTATGATAAGACTCGTTCAGTCACACCAATCTGGGGGTCACCTTGTGCTAGGGCAATGCGCTATGCCCCTCAACTTTAAAAGGCCATATATTTCAGAAACCACTCAAATCCCCACCCCATAATCATATATGTTCTTGTTCCTTATCAATAGCACACCCACTTGGGGGTCGCAGGGGCCATTCCTCTCCTCTCCTGTCATAGAAGGGCCTCATATATCAGAAACCATTCAGATTCCCACCCATAAACCATATATATATATATATATATTCTTGGTCCTTTTAGGGACAACAATCTTGGGCTTTCCTGGGATCAACAGGACATGCCTCAACCCCTCTACCGCTTAAGAGGCCTTATAACTCTGGTATACAGATCCCCACTGCTACACCATATTTATTCTTATTCCTTATGATAAGACGCATTTAGTGATACCAGCCAGGGCTCCATTGGGTCCATGCGCTACACCCTCTACTTAATAAAAGGCCTAATGTTTTAGATACTGAGTCCAGATGGATGCTCATTTGGATATAGAGGTTCATTTGGGTGACTTTATAATTGGTAGATTAAAATGATGTCATGTTAAAATCATGTACATGGCTGTCATTGGGCAGTGCTCACCTGAGCTCTGGTGAGCATAGTGGCCCATGGGCCTCTTGTTCTTATTTCTGCTCAAAATACAGATTGTGGGTACTCGTTAGAACTGCCTCATCGAGGCGGTTCAAACGAGTACCCACAATCTATATTTTAGAGCAGAAATAAGAAAAATAAGGTTTACCCCTGTAAACCCCAGTTTTACTGTATAAAAGTGGGGTTAAGGGGGGTCAAATTATATAGACATGTTTTCGTGATGTTTTCTACACTGACTGTCTTCAATGAGGTGGTTCTAACGAGTACCTACAATCTATGTTTTTTAGCAAAAATATAAAGTTGGGTTAAGAAGGTTTTTTTATTATTACACAGACTTATTATAATGATAGGTGTATTTATGTTGTTAGATATATAGAGTTTATTTGTTTTGTTTTTTATCGATTACGGTGAAATAATTCACAAGTGTTCTAAGGCTTCCGAGTAAAAAACGAGTGAGCGATAGCAAACAAGTTTTTTACATGAAAGCCTTAGAACACGAGCCTTAGGACCATCTTGTCCTTGAAATACAGATGCACAAATGTCATGAAATTAGAACTGTATTTTCAAGAAAATAATACTTTATCTTCGTGTTGCAGGTCTCTCCTCAAAAACGTCAAAAGGACGCGAAAACTGAAGTCTGATTTCTATGATTTTATCAGATTTTCCGCCAAACGTGAACTATTGTTATTGTTGTTACCAACGATGTCAGCAATGTCGCGTAGCCATTATGACGTCAAAACTTTTGAAGCGAAGAAATGAAATAATTCACTGTTGAACGATTATCGGGTTTTCTTTCACCGAGAAAAATAGGTAATTCATTGTTAGAAATGTAATAAAATAATATATTATTGTAGATTTTAGGATATTCATGTACATGTTTATGATATTTAAATTGTCATTCCGTCCATGTAATGTAAATTATCATTCGGTCCCAGTAAGATTTTGTTATATTGATTTTGTCAGGAAGCACTGAAAATGTGTATACAAAAACAACCTACATGTATTTATATTACTGTTCTTTAAGACACAATAATATTTTGAATGTGGCTTTAAAGATCAGTCCCAAAAATGTGTAGATTATATAGAAAAATGACAATAATAGCAGTTTTGTCATAATGGCTTTAACTTGTTTGGCAGGAAATTTATTTCTTAACACATCTCCCATCGCCAAATTTATTTTTAGTCTCAGTTTTTTTATCCACCTTGAGCCACGTAAAGATGCAATCGAAAAACATTTTTATCTAGTACCACAATCTATGCTTTTGAAAAAGACTAGGGAAAACAATGTTTTTCTTTAAACCCCACTTAGTACTTAGTAATAGGGTGTTCATTTCATAGATTTGTTAACTTGATGTCGATGGAGAAATCGGTTCTGCCATTTTTCTTCTGCCTGTCACATTTTTAGTTTCTGGTTATTTTTGGTTTAAAATTTTAATTGATTTATGTTTTTTGTTCCTACATGTTGAAACTAAAAGAGATGCATCTCAAGAAAAAGGTGTTTTTGGGTTTTTTGACCAGCTGAGCATGAAATTTTTTATGCACATAACTATTAAAATACATACAAATCAGGCAATTTTCCTGCTCAGATTAGCACAGAGTCATTTATCCTGCTCGTAAATTTATTTATGAGCAGGATAAAAAAAAAGTCATCCTGCTCATAAATTCTTCAATCCCAACTTTTCTTGCCATTTTAAAATTTATAACAGGATAAATTTCATGCTCAAGTGAGTTGAGCATGAAAATTGTGTTATAACCTTAGGGGCTGGTAAGATTCACAGATAAGGGAATGACTTGAAACGTAAGATATAGGTTTTTGTACGTTTTGTACTTATAATCAAAGCAGAAGCAGTGATGCTGATCAGACTTTATCAGTTACCCCCTATGTATATTGCATTGTAACACATTGACCTGATAAAGATATGCTATCTCAGGACAAGTGAGCTTTATCATGTCAACGTGACATTGCACGTTTATGAATGGACTGGACAACTGGAAAAATGACAAAAATGTTGTTGTTACTGGGAAAAATGAAAAAAATTACTTGAAAAAAATATCATAGAAAAAATATGGTCAACTGATGCTAAATATATCGACCGCCAGAATGCTGGAACGCACTGAGGACCATCGATAACTGATGTTAAATTGCTAGTTTAAGAGTGTACAAGGGGATAAACTGATAAATAGAATACTAGATTCATGTCATTTGATATCAAGTTTATCATGCTCGGCTTCGAGAACGCATGTAGAATCGCTCGGCAAGCCTTGCGATTCTACAAGCATTCTCAAAGCCTTGCCTGATAACCTTGCTATCAAAAGACACGAACCTGGTATTCTCTATATATGGATGTGCAGACAGATCAGTACCTCTGTTGTTTGCAAATTGCATTAACATTTTTTTTACATCGCTGATATATAATTAATCATTGATAGCATGTGCATTGAAATTATGCTATTAAGACCAGCTAAAATTAAGACCAATTCTTCTTTTATCGCTTATCCCGCTGTTCACGACAACCCCTACCTTTTCAAACAGTGTAGATCCAGATCAGATGACTTCTGAAGAAGCCTTATCCCGCTGTATACGACAACCTCTATATTTGCAAACCGTGTAGATCCAGATCAGATGGCTTCTGAAGATCATGACTGTATGTCATGCAGTTTGTGAATTGGACAAATTTATTAAATCAAGAAATTTGATTGGTTGATAATATGCAATGGGTGTGGCTTAATCAAGTTATGTAGCAGGATAACGGATAAACACATATTTAAAAGATTTCAGTGTCTTCACTACTCCCAGTAGTACATGTAAGAGACCACATTTAGAACTGTTCAAAAGTGGTCTTAAAGACCATTTTTGAATGGTCCAAAAGGTGGTCTTAATATAGGAATTTTTGCTGTAGTAGAGAGTTCTCATTTTTCTGTACTCTAAAAAGTTAATGAAATGAGTTGATTCTTAGAAGCACCCACTATATGTTTCAATAGAGAAATACAAAAATAAAAATAAGAATAATAATGAATACATATTAACCTTGTTAAAACATGGTTCCTTATACAACAAGACTGCTGGAACATGGAGCCTCAAAATGTATAGATTGTATAGAAACATACGGAACCCTGGAAGGGACATGCAATTTATTTTAATATGTTGTGCGAACAAGATAATATCTTGTGCACACGAGATAATATCTTGTGCAAACAACATAACAAGTTGTGTGCACAAGATAATATCTTGTGTGCACAACTTAATATCTTGTGCACACAAGATATTATCTTATTTGTGCAATATAGATCTTGTGCGGACAACATAATATCTTGTGTGCACAACTTATTATCTCGTGTGCACAACATATCTTGTTGGGAACCCACATGCAATTTTATTTTAAATATGTTGTGTGGACAACATATTATCTTGTTCGCACAACTTAATATCTGGTCCCCACAACATATTTAAAATAAAATTGCATGTGGGTTCCCGGTTTCTGTAGAAACATGACCATAAATCTATAAAAATGTACAGATTATATTAAAGACAAATGCTACGAATTCACCATTTTTGTATGATCATCAAAAATGAAAGTTATGCCAGAGCCAACATTTTACCGTTCTTGGGTATGGAAATGGTTGAAATTTGTGGAACAGATATTGTTTTGGGTTCATTTCATTATTAAACATGTTCAGCTTGGATATAAACTTCACTAAAACAGGAACATTGCAACTTTTTAAAATTTTAATTTTTCGGCATTTACTGAAGATCAGATCAACCTAAATGGTTACAGACTTACTTAAACGATTTGCTGTAATGCATATTATGGCCAGCTGCAATTTACAAGTAAAATCCAAGTTATCTGTGTGTGATTCACCATCTTTTCATAGAATTTATATGTATTTTTACCATGTATTTCAACTGGGGGTAGGGGAACAGTTTGGTTAATAAAACAAAAAATAGCACGGTGACCCCTAGTTTTCTTTTAATTTTCTATTCTCTGAAAACATCCTCTAGAGAAAAAACCTTGTTTTATGAAAATTTCAATGTAGCATTTTTCTGTATGGTCCAAAACAGTGCAGACAATGAATTATTTTTAAAGATAATTTGGTTGATGACAAAATTGGTTTTGAAAAAAAAATTCTGAGCTTGAAAAATAGGCTAAAATTAGGCAGCAGTATCTTTTATTATATCATTCTGACTGAAATAAATGTTTCAAAGCTAGGCAAAAGTCATATCACATGCTATTTACTAACATGGTTGTTTTCTGATATTTCTGGGAAAACAGTTTAGGGGAATTTCCTTCTTGTTCAGATTACTTAAGATTCAGCACGGTGACATATGGTTTTTATTTCAAATTTGGTGAGCCAGTATATGATGCTGAACATATAGAGACTCTAAAACAGTTTTCAATGTAGGAAGTATTTCGTAGCATATGCCCTTAAAAAGAAAAAAGGACAACGAATCTATAAACTGTATAGATTGTATGGTCCGTATAGGAAAATGTAAATGGTCATTTTTGCATTTAATTGATGTAGTTTTGTTTGGTTCTAACATTTACAGTTGTTTAACCCTTCTCTTGCTGAATATTCATTTTAGCCACACCCATTTCTGACTTTGAACCAATCAGATTACTTCATGTAATTTATGCTCACAGATCCATAAACTTCATGTCAAACAGTGTAGATCCTGATCAGATGGCTTCTTCAGAATCCATCTGATCTGGATCTACACTGTTTCCAAAGATAGGGGTTGTCGTGAACGGCATGATAAGAGTTAACATTTGTATCCCAACAATAGTGTTATAAAGAGGTTGTGGTGTAATCCAACAGTCGAGCAACAGCGAGTCCTTAATGTGTCTGAATTGTTATGATTTTTACGGAAGTATCTCTGCTGCATGAAGTGATGGGTATATGAGCTTTTGACAGCCATTTGGCAACAATCAGGTCCCAGGTGGTGTAAGCCCCGTCAGCTTAATTAGCATGTTAACTGGTAGTCATAATGTTGGTTTTCTAATAAATACATAACTAAAATATTGTAGTGTGATATTTTTGCTGAAAAATGTGAGTAGCGTTCGCATTGTTCTGCAAAACAATACTGCATACCTGTGATTATTTTTTTAACTGTATGAGGGAGATTTGCCATTGTGATGAGGGAGATGTAAAGAATATATAGGGAAATTCTCAGTTCAAATGAGGGAGACTCCAAAATTTTACTAAAATTTAGCAAAAATTGGGCAAAAATTAGTATCAAAATGAGGGAGTCTCCCTCCTGATGAGAGAGGTATCACAGGTATGCAGTAGTAAATTTGCCATGTTAAATGATCAAAGGTTGAATGATACATTAACTAAAAGCATTGTTAATTTTGACTAACTGGCCCCAGATCAGTTTGGGCAACAGCACAATCTGATCAGGATTCTCGTTGGGTAGCCAAGTATCAGCATTTCATTATGATAACACACCTGTGCATAGCCCCCGCCCATAGGGGCTTGAAGAAATATATGGGCTGCATGATGCTTCCACGCAGAGCTGAATCCGGCCCGCACACTAGTACTGGTAAACCGCTTAGAGGATCTAAGCCTGTCCAGGAACCCCGGTGCGAGGCGGACCGTCCATGCTAATAAAGTCTATTGGTTTCATTGGGCGACAGGGCTTGAGATGTCATTTCATCTCAATGTCGGGTAGAAGTCCCACAAAATTGGAAGCAACGTCTCCAAAATTACCTGTACAGTGTTGATGGGGACGTTAAACCTCAAATCAAACAAATCAAACTAACAAACACACCCGTGCAGCATGGTGCATTTTTTTCACATCTCCAAAATGGCTACTTTTTTTATGAAAATCCATGATATTTTTCATATTTATACTACAAACATGGGTTGTGTTGCTCGTTAGAACTACCTCAATGAGGCGTTTCTAAGGAGTACCCACAACCTATGCCATGGAGAAGAAATGAGAAAAATAATATATACCGTACCTGTGTAAACTCCAGTTTTCTGTATATAAAATGGCTTTAGGAGGGTGTTAATGTCACGGATTTGTTCACAGGATGTGACACAAGCATTCTTTGATGACTTCAGTTAGACCATGCAGATGCATAGTTGCTAGTCAAACATGCAACCTTGAGTACAAACTCATGCCTTTCTTGCTTGAAACAGTTTGTATGCTAGCAGATCCATATATTTTTGTATCACATAATAATTTATTCCATACTTACGCTAATAAATATTCAAATGGATTTTATTTTTTGTTTTTATATTCCAACCTGTTCCAGATTTGTAGACAGATATAGATATAGACAGCCCTCTTTATACTGAAATTCGTCGTAATGACAAAACTCTTTATAACAACAATTTTTATGGAATGAATCTTTAGCTCATGACTTAGCCTTGGTTCTTATAGGCATGGGCTTCCTTCAAGTTGGAAATGCCCATATCGAATCCATAGTCATTTAAAGATTCTTGTTATCTTATACTCCAAGAAACAAATGTTATAGATTCTACGGGGACTGTTCAAATATGAATGCAACTAAGCACATAAAAATGATTCCGTGATAGAGTTCGATGAAAAATTTATTTTGTCCCCTAAAGTATTCTCCTTTAACAGATATACAAACTTTCAGTCTTCTGAGCCAATCATTGAATGCATTTTGGTAGTCTTTTCGAGGTATACTATGAAGGCACTGGAATATTGCAGAACCGAGGTGTTTACGCTGTACAGATTTTCGACCAGAAAGGTATTTTTTCAGCCGCGAGAACAAAAAAAGTCACACGGGACAAGGTCGGGAATACGGGGGGTGAGGGAGTTCAACAACCTTTTCCTGTTTCAGATAGTCTTGCACAATGAACCCCTTGTGTGATGACGCATTGTCATGTAGCAATCTGACATTGGCCAAACCAGTTGCGGTTCTTCGTTCTTTGAAATATTTCTTCAATTTTCGAAGAACTTTATTCTTGTAAAACTTCGCTTTTACAGATTTGCCTTTAGGCACAGCAACCTGAATAGCAGGGCCCTGATTTGAAAAGAATATGGCATACATTACCTTCTTGACGCTCATGGTCCGCTTTGCAATTATGCATTGTTATGCAATACTTTGTTGCCCATATTTTGTTCTGAATCATTCGTTTTGGCTCAAAAAAGTGAACCCATGTCTCGTCACCTGTGACGACATTAGTGAGGACCGTGCATTGTAATTTGGAAACTTTTTAAGCAACTTCTTGGCGCACTGAACGTGTGTCTTTTTCTGCTCCTCTGTCAACAGATTGGGTACCCCAACAGATGGGGAGTCCATCTAGCACAGATCTTTCTCATTTTCAAATCCCGTTTCAGCATTGTATGAGCTGCTCCTAATGAGATGCCAACCATACTAGCTATTTGCCTAGTGGTGTATCGTGCATCGGTAGCAACTATTTCTTTCACTCTAGCAACCATCTTGGCAGATGTTGCTCTTTTCGGCCGACGATCATGTGGTGCATCTTCTGTTGAGCCTAGCCCACACCAACGAAAAACTGTCGGAAAAGACATTTCATTATGCCCATAAACCGAACATATTTCATCAAAAATGTCTTTGCACCGTATACCAAGAATACAACGATTCTTAATATAGGACCGTATTTCAACGGCGTACTCTGACCTTCTTCCAACCATGTTTTGTATTAGTATACAAGAGTAGACAGTGTTTATCGAACGATATACATGGCTAAAGTGGACGGATTTTAACAGGTTTGGTATCAATGTATAGGTAAAATGTTTTTCTACGCTGTGATATTTATTTCCAGGTGATTTTCGCATTAGTGCATGAGAAAACGTTCTACTTGCATTCATATTTGAACAGTCCTCGTAACAAATTTTGGCCTCATTTGTTTCTTGTGGTTGTTACCTATTATACTCTTAACTGGATTCTTTACATCGTAAATTTCTTTATAATGATAAAATAATAGGGAACAAATACTGTCGTTATAACGAGGGTCCTCTGTAGGTCAGTTTGACATCACATGAACCAACCAGATCATCACATAAGCAGTTAGCTTGATTGTTTTCATAATTTATTTCCGATTGCATTATAAAATATATTCCAACTTGTTCCATCTGTGTTGGCAGAGTTACACATACGACGTCTTTAACAGCGTTGCATTTACTAATGGCAGAATGTTGACATTTTTGTCACGCCTTACATTAGCATGGCGCGATATAGTGGTGTCCGGTTTTCCATCCGTCCGTCCGTTTGTCAAGCCGTCAACATTTGCGACCACCCTATCGTTCACCCTGATGGCCAAGTTAATTTCTCAAGAACTATAAGAGCTTCTTTAATGATACTTGTGTCTGGGGATGGCAAGTAAAATGCAAGCATCCATATTTGACCTTTACCTACATTTCATGATTCGCTGACTTTGTAAAATATTGCGACCACCCTAGCTTTCACCCTAATGGTCAAGTTTATTTTTCAAGAACTATAAGAGCTTCATTAACGATACTTCGTACAAACTCGCATTTACAGATTTGCCTTTAGGCACAGCAACCTGAATAGCAGGGCCCTGATTTGAAAAGAATATGGTATACATTACCTTCTTGACGCTCATGGTCCGCTTTGCAATTATGCATGGTCTTTTGCAATACTTTGTTGCCCATATTTTGTTCTGAATCATTCGTTTTGGCTCAAAAAAGTGAACCCATGTCTCGTCACCTGTGACGACATTAGTGAGGACCGTGCATTATAATTTGGAAACGTTTTAAGCAACTTCTTGGCGCACTGAACGTGTGTCTTTTTCTGCTCCTCTGCACCCCAACAGATGGGGAGTCCATCTAGCACATATCTTTCTCATTTTCAAATCCCGTTTCAGAATTGTATGAGCTGCTCCTAATGAGATGCCAACCACACTAGCTATTTGCCTAGTGGTGTATCGTGCATCGGTAGCAACTATTTCTTTCACTCTAGCAACCATCTTGGCAGATGTTGCTCTTTTCGGCCGACGATCATGTGGTGCATCTTCTGTTGAGCCTAGCCCACAGCTGAATTTCTTACACCAACGAAAAACTGTCGGAAAAGACATTTCATTATGCCCATAAACCGAACATATTTCATCAAAAATGTCTTTGCACCGTATACCAAGAATACAACGATTCTTAATATAGGACCGTATTTCAACGGCGTACTCTGACCTTCTTCCAACCATGTTTTGTATTAGTATACAAGAGTAGACAGTGTTTATCGAACGATATACATGGCTAAAGTGGACGGATTTTAACAGGTTTGGTATCAATGTATAGGTAAAATGTTTTTCTACGCTGTGATATTTATTTCCAGGTGATTTTCGCATTAGTGCATGAGAAAACGTTCTACTTGCATTCATATTTGAACAGTCCTCGTAACAAATTTTGGCCTCATTTGTTTCTTGGGGTTGTTACCTATTATACTCTTAACTGGATTCTTTACATCGTAAATTTCTTTATAATGATAAAATAATAGGGAACAAATACTGTCGTTATAACGAGGGTCCTCTGTAGGTCAGTTTGACATCACATGAACCCACCAGATCATCACATAAGCAGTTAGCTTGATTGTTTTCATAATTTATTTCCGTTTGCATTATAAAATATATTCCAACTTGTTCCATCTGTGTAGGCAGAGTTACACATACGACGTCTTTAACAGCGTTGCATTTACTAATGGCAGAATGTTGACATTTTTGTCACGCCTTACATTAGCATGGCGCGATATAGTGGCGTCCGGTTTTCCATCCGTCCGTCCGTTTGTCAAGGCGTCAACATTTGAGACCACCCTATCGTTCACCCTGATGGCCAAGTTAATTTCTCAAGAACTATAAGAGCTTCTTTAATGATACTTGTGTCTGGGGATGGCAAGTAAAATGCAAGCATCCATATTTGACCTTTACCTACATTTCATGATTCACTGACTTTGTAAAATATTGCGACCACCCTAGCTTTCACCCTAATGGTCAGGTTTATTTTTCAAGAACTATAAGAGCTTCATTAACGATACTTCGTACAAACTTGTATTTAGGGATGGCAATTTTAATGCAAACGTCCATATTTTACCTTGACCTACATTTTATGGTTCACTGACTTTGTGAAATATTGCGACCGCCCTAGAGTTCACCATAATGGTAAAGTTAATTTCTTAAGAACTATAAGAGCTACATAAATGACACTTTGTACATACTTGTATCTAGGGATGACAACTATAATGCAAGCATCCATATTTGACCTTGACCTAAATTTCATGGTTCACTGACTTAGTGAATTATTGCATTAACCCTTATTTAAGTTCATTTCTCAAGAACTATTAGAGCTTCATTTATGATTATTGGTACAAGCTTGCAGCTAGGAATCGCAACTTTTATGCAAGCATCTATGTTTGACCTTGGCCTAGATTTCCATTGCACCCATACAGGCGCGACATTGCCTTCTGTGGAAAAACAGTTTTTGTTTCATTTGAAGTTTAACGCCCCCATCAACCCTGTATAGGTCATTTTGGAGACGTTGCTTCCAAATTGTGGAACTTTTACCTAACATTGAGATGAAATGACATCTCAAGCCCTGTCACCCAATGAAACCAGAAGGCTTTATAAACATGGACACTCTGACTCACACCGCTTTGCCTGGGCAAGCTTAGATGCTCTGAGCAGTTTACCAGTACCCGTGTGCGGTCAGTTTCAGCTCTGCATGGAAGCATCATGCAGCCCATCTAATTCTTCAAGCCCCTGGCGAAAAAAGGTGTGAATCAAATTTGTTTTTATTGTCATCTGATAAATAGAATCTTGCATGCATGCTCATGTTTTATTAAATTTATTAATCTCGTTGAGGTTAAGGCAGAAAATCATCCCTTTTCCCCAAACTCATTTAATGAATTCAATAATGCATGAACCCTCATGCAAGCTCCTACCCAACCTGTCTCGTGTGTGTAGGCAGACTTAGAGTGATATCAAATGGACAACCCAGATCACCCACAAACAGTTCAGCCTGAAAACACTATAGTGCAACTGCAGCAACACGTTTTTTGAGGGGGTTTTATACTTTTTTTTCAGAGAAGTAAAACAAGACATTTCATGTGCTAGTACATGTAGATGTTTAACAAAAAATATCATATGACGTCGGGTCTGAGAGTGTAACAACGCCGTGTAATATTTTCAATAATCCACTAGTGGATTAAATATGCAAATTAGCTAGATACTTTCCGCAACGTTACATGTACGACGTCCGTAATGGCGTCCCGTTTACTAATGGCGGAAAATTGACATTTTTGTAAATAAATCGTGAGTAAAATGTGTTTCAAATATCATATGATAAATATAATCTTGCATTTGTGCTCATGTATTATTGAATTTATTAAACAAGTTGAGGAAAAGGGATAAAATGCGAGGCAGAATGTACTCATGTAAGATCCTCTATATATCTATTTCATGTGAATTATTAGCTAGCACATGGAATTAAGAGATGAAATTTATTTCTCTGCTGTTCATGAAAGTATGAACGCAGTGGATCACATGCAAAGTAAATGAACCCCTGAAGGGTTCATGTAAACTTTGCTAGTGACCTGCTGTCATTCATACTTTCATGCAAAGCAGAAAAATTAAGTTTATTTTTATTAGCTCACCGTCACTTTTGGGATCACTTTTTGCCCGTCGTCCGTGCGTGTCTGTATGCATGCGTAAATAATTTCTTTAAACGACATCTCCTAAACCAAACTTCACAGGAATGATCCTTAGGTGGACCCCTTTCAAAGTTGTTCAAATGGTTCCGGTCCATTGCACATCAAGGTCACAGGAGCCAAACATAGATGTTTTAATGAAAATTAAAAAAAAAATCTCTTCTGAAACCGCAAGGCCCAGGTCTTCAATATTTGGCTTCATCTTGAGGACCTCTACCAAGATTGTTCAAATTATAACTCTAGGGCCAAAAAGGCCCCTGCCCGGGGCCCTTTGGTTTTACATAGACTTATATAGGGAAAACCTTCAAAAATCTTCTTATCTGAAACCAGAAGGCTCAGGTGTTTGATATTTGGTATGAAGCTTTACCTTGTGGACCTCTATCACGATTGTTCAAATTATAGCCCTGGGGCCAAAAATGCCCCCGCCCCAGGGCCCTTTGGTTTTACGTTGACTAATATAGGAAAAATCTTAAAAAATATTCTCCTATGAAACTGTACTCCCCAGGTGTTTGATATCTGGTGTGTAGCTTCAGCTAGTGGACCTCTACCAATATTGTTCAAATTATAGCCCTTAGGCCAAAAATGCCCCCACCCCAGGGCCCTTTGGTTTTACATTGACTTATACAGTAAAAATCATAAAAAAATCTTCTTCTCTGAAACCACAAGGCCCAGGTCTTTGATATTTGGTGTGTAGCTTAATCTAGTGGACCTCTTCCAAGATTATAGCTCCAGGGCCAAAAATGTCCCCACCCCGTGGCCCTTTGGTTTTACATTGACTTTTTTAGGGAAAACCTTTAAAAATCTTCTTGTCTGAAACCAGAATGCTCAGGTGTTTGATATTCGGTATGAAGCTTTACCTTGTGGACCTCTATCACGATTTTTCAAATTATAGCCCTAGGGCCAAAAATACCCCCGCCCTGAGGCCCTTTTGTTTTACATAGACTTATATAGTGAAAAATCTTCAAAAATCTTCTTGTCTAAAACCAGAAGGCTCAGATGTTTGATATTTGGTATGAACCTTCTTCTTGTGGGCCTGTATCAAGGTCGATCAAATTATAGCCCTGGGGCCAAAATGCCCCTGCCTCGGGGCCCTTTGGTTTTACATTGACCTTTATAGCGAAAATCTTCTTCTCTGAAACCGCAAGGCCCTGGTCTTTGATATTTGTTATGAAGATTCAACTAGCAGATCTCTCCAAGAGTGTTCAAATTATAGCCCTTGGGACAAAAATGGCCCACCCAGGGGCACTCCGGTTTTACTTCGACTTATATGTGGAAAACCTTAAAAAAAAATTGTCTGAAACCAGAAGGCCCAAGTCTTTGATATTTGGTATGATGCTTCATCTGGTGGACCTCAACTATGTTGTTCAAATTATTGCGCTCGGGGCCAAAGGTGGCCCCGCGCCAGGCCCCACCGGTTTTACATAGACATATATGGAACATCTTTAAAAATCTTCTTCTCTGAAACGACAAGGCCCAGGTCTTTGACATTTTGCTTGAAGCTTAATGTGACCTCTACCAAGATTATTCAAATCATAGCTCTGGGGTCAAAAATGACCCCGAACCAGGGCCCACTGATTTTACATAAACTTACATAGGGAAAATCTTTAAATACATTCTCATCTGAAACCAGAAGGCCCAAGCCTTGATATTTGGAATGAAGCTTCCTCTAGTTGCCCTCCACCAAGATTGTCTAAATTATAACCCCATGGGGTCAAAAATGAACCTGCACCGGATGCCACTGGTTTTATGTAGGGTTAAGGCTGAGCCGGTTCATCTCTGTCTGGTGCACTAGGACCTGACCCTCAATGTCCACAAGGTGCCTAGACAGTGACATACAAGTCAGCTCTGTATTGTCAAAGGGAACCATTGAACCATAACCACCCCTCCCCTCCCTTTGTCACCATGTGGCATTATTAGTAAGACTAAGTCACTCCATCTTCTTCTGGACCCTCAATGTCCACAGTGTGTCAAGATAGTGACATACAAGTCAGCTCTGTATTGTCAAAGGGGGCAACTGACTCGTATATCTATATCTAGCCTCTTATGCAAATTCTTGCCCCCCCCCCCCCTTCCACCCCCCCCCCCCCCCACACACACACACACTCCCTTCCACCCCCCGCCCCCAACCTTTTTGTCACAACGGGGCATTGTAAGTTAGACTGAGCAAATTCATCTCGACCTGACCCTCAATAGCCAGAAGGTGCCCAGATAGTAACATACAAGTCAGCTCTATAGAAGGGAACTTTTGAAAGACTTCATCCTCAGAAAGATAATAATTTAGAAGGAATGTTCCATGGGTGACCCTCTGACAAAATTGCTCAAAATATTTTCGCTCCACTGAACATACAAGCCACCAAAACGAAACAATAATGACTTCTACTACTAAATAGGTAGGCTGATTTTGAAATAATTTCACAGAAATGTTCCTTGGATCACTCTCAACCAAAATGGCTCAAACCATCCAATCCACCTTATATTACCTACCACTTTATCTGTACAATAAGGATCAGGTGAGCGCTCCAGGGCCATTATGGCCCTCTTGTATTTACCTCTTTGCCCCTCATCACTAGGTGAAAAAAATGCTTTTGGGCAACTTTTTAAAGCTGAAAAAACATTTACACGCAGTTTTTTAATCTACAAAGAGCGGAACAGCATTGACGTCACAAACGCCCGTATAGAACCATGGTTTAGACTAGCGTCACTTGACGTCACTGAAAATCATGTGACTCAATGCGTTCCTGGAAGTATTGTTCGTTTGATTTGAGGTTTAACGTCCCCTTCAACACTGTAAAGGTCATTTTGCAGACGTTGCTTCCAATTTTGTGGGACTTTTTACCCGACATTGAGATGAAATGACATCTCAAGCCCTGTCGCCCAAAGAAACCAATAGGATTTATAAGCATGGACTGCCCGACTTGCATCGCTTTACCTGGGCAGGCTTAGGTCCTCTTAGCGGTTTACCAGTACTCGTGTGCGGGTCGGATTCAGCTCTGCATGGAAGCATCATGCAGCCCATATATTTCTTCAAGCCCCTATGGGCGGGGGCCGTCATGGAAGTATGAACTACATTGTTTTCTATAGATTTACATTAGACTTTACACTTGAAATGTAAATATTGTCACATGAACATGAATTTTCCATTTCTTGTGAAGCGAAACATCCATTTTATGTGAAATAGTGTGACATTTCATATGAATCATCTGCTAATACATGGAATGTCACATGAACATGAAATATCCATTTCATGTGAATCATCTGATAGACCCGAAATATTAAACTGTATTTTCTCAAAGTATTACCAAATATGCCTGTTACTTTTGCACGTGTAGCTGATTTACCTCAGATACCAATTAAGGGGACTGGCAGCACCTTCAGGGGAGTCCACTCCTGCAAAAGTATTTTTGTCTCCCATGTCAATAGGGGTCATTACCAGTACTCGTTTGCGGTCGGTTTCAGCTCTACCTGGAAGCATCATGCAGCCCATCTATTTCATCAAGCCCAGATGAGCGGGGGCCGCCATCAAAAAATGAACATTTTCAGATTCAAATTCTATTATTTTTCACATATCTGCTCAAAATATACATTGTGACAACTCCTAAGAACCCTTCGGCGAGGTGTATCTAACGAGATGTTTTTGAGCAGAAATACGAAGAAAAATGTTTACCCCTGTAAACACCAGTTTTACCGTCTAATAGTGGGGTTTAAGGGTGTCAAAATTATGTGTGTTTTCATGATGTGGAACGCATAGTACTGAAACAGAAGGCCAGGTGTTTTTTTTTCGGGTACCGCGGTTTTTGCCCGCCTTTGATTGAGAATCGGTACAATTTATGTGAAATAATCTTGAAAGGGCCTTACAACCAAAATCAAAACTTAAAAGAAAAATCTGTATTTCAGTTCGGATCCAATATACATTGGGTCAGAACTGGGCTTTACAGGGGTATCCACAGAGGATCTCACATGAGTGTTCATCTATTATTGGATTTATTAAATGAGTTTAGGAAAAAGGTAAAATGCAAGGCTTTGCCGAGCATTTTATTCCTTTTCCTAAACGAGTTCAATAAATTTGATAATACATGAGCACAAATGCAAGATTCTATTTATCATATGACATTTAAAAGGATTTTATTCACGATTTGTTTACAAATATGTCAATATTCCGCCATTAGTAAATGCGACGTCGTTTAGGACGACGTACGTGTAACGTTGCGAGGCTTATTAAACTAATTTGCATAATTAACCCATTAGTGGATTACGGAATTTATTACTTGGCGTTATGACACTCTCAGACGCGACGTCATATGATAAATTATTCTCCATAATGACAGAGGCTACTCATCCGTTATCTTAGTATCAAGTCTGCTCGCCTTGTATGCACATCCGGTATTGGGCGACTAGCCAACGAATCTGCCCGTACGGTACCTGGTAACTAGCCAGCGAGTCGGCTTGCCTGGTAGTCCAGACTGCTCACACGGTACAGGATGACAAGCCAGCAAGTCTGCTTTACTGGTCATGCCGATAACTTGTCTGCTCGTCTAATACGGTCCTTGATCAAGTTTGAAACATAGATTAGCAAGCACCCAAAATATATTTGAAGCAGAAATAAGACAAATATCACAATTTTTCATCGTTTTGTGAGCAAATTGTCATACGGGTTCATATCATAATGCCACCTTTTTGAGGGTGGTGGTGGGTGGTGGGGTTAATGGTTTGTTTCGTTTGATTGTTTGATTTGAGGTTTAACGTGCCCGTCAACACTGTAAAGGTCATTATGGAGACGTTGCTTCCAATTTTGTGGGACTTTTACCCGACATTGAGATGAAATGACATCAAGCCCTGTCGCCCAATGAAACCAATAGGGTTTATTAGCATGGACGGTCCGCCTCGCACCGCGGTTCCTGCACAGGCTTAGATCCTCTAAGTGGTTTACCAGTACTAGTGTGCGGGCCGGATTCAGCTCTGCGTGGAAGCATCATGCAGCTCATATATTTCTTCTAGACCATTTGTTTACCAATCGACCCAAATTTATGAAACTCCGTAGCTTTTCTTGGTAAAGTCTACGTCAGTATCGGTGACTTGTCGGAAATCCAGGTAATTGTTATTTATAGAAAATAGCTGCCTAATTCTTATCGTATTGCGTAAGAGGGTCATCCATAGAATCTGGACTGGACTCATGTGTTGGGCTCGGCAAACAGCAGTGCAGAGAATGCGGCATCTGATCAGGATCTACACTGCTGACAGTGCAGGAATTTAAGGGTTAAACGAAACAGTCTAAGTCCTCATTCTGAACAATTTTAGAAACAATCAACCCATCACCCAGCAGGCACATGACCTAATTTTGACGTCACATCAACGTCGGTACAACGTCATATGTTTATGAAACGTCAAATCAACGTCGGTGCAACGTCGTGACGTTGCAACGACGTTGCTTTGACGAAGCTCTAGCGACTTATGCCTGCTGGGCAGTAATGTCAGGGCTTTGATTTTTTTTTTTTGTTTTTTTTTTTTTGTTTTTTCAATCTACCCGGAAATGAATTTTATTTTTTGTGGATTTTACCGATGTGTAAACTCCGGCGAATCACTCACGAACTGCTGCAGTTTGTGATTGATTCGCCGGAGTTTACATGTACACATCGATAAAAAATTCGGGCTTCTTGCAGTTTGTGAGTGATTCGCCGGAGTTTACCACAAAAATGGAATTCATTCCATATAATTCCAACTTTGTCATCAAAATGTTAAAAAATGTCACCAAAAATTTTAAATTTTAGGAAATCTTTCGGAAGCGTAAAAATGAACTTACACCTGTGGACAAAAAACCGTTCAAACTACTATGAAATCACTTTCTATGAATCTCTTTGCATCAAGTTAGTTTGACAAGCAAATGTCATTCATCAAATAATTCTAAAACTAGATCAAGCAATTGATTGGTCTTATTTTGGCAAACACTTTCTGATTGACATTTGAGATGTATTTTGATTGGACTGTGCAGGAGTCAGCAATGAAATGTATACCACCTTGTGTTTTGATTTTATTTCTGTCTGCCAGTTGACTGATAGGATGTCAGGATATATTGGATGAAGTTTCAAGTCATAATGAAATGAGTGAGTGAGTGAGTGTTTCAGTTTTACGTCCCACCAACAGCTAAGGTCATACGGAGACGGGACCTCGGTTTAAAGACTCATCCGAAAGTCTGGAGAAGCCCGGGATCGAACCTGCGACCCCTGGTTTACAAGGCGAGTAGCGTAACCACTCGACCACGGAGGCTTCTACATAATGAAATGAAGCTCATCAAAGTTTGAACGCTTTTGTGTCCACGGGTGTACCAACGGCCACGGCGGAATGATTATTCAGTTAGAAGCTGCTATCGTTGAAAGAAACCCAAGCGAAAAAACTTCATGTCTTCTAACATTTGGGCCCCGTCAAGCGATTTTGGTACTTATCGCCTATGCGAGCAGCGAAGGTTCAGGCGAGCCTGCGCATCCGCGCAGTCTCGCCAGAACCTTCGCTGCTCGCTCATACAAGCAGTGAATCAAGAGGAACCTTCAGACAGAAAGCCATATCCCTGGCCCCTCTGAATGGCTGGGCATGCGCAGTTAAAATTTGTCATGACGGAATGCTCGAAGACACAAATTCGCTTGGCGGGGCTCATTTACGAATCGAACGCTGGGATACAATGACGTAACGCGCGGGTTCAAATCGTGCTCTTTGACGTCACCATATATTACTACATGTCGCCGCATGAAAAAAATCTGAGATTCTTGTTCATTGAATTTATCGAAGTATAAATCTTTTACTTCAACCAATCAAATCGCCCGCCCCCTCCCATCGGGTCTTGAAGAAATAGATGGGCTGCATGATGCTTCCACGGAGAGCTGAAACCGATCCGCACACGAGTACTGGTAAGCCGCTTAGAGGATCTGAGCCTGCCCAGGCAAAGCGGTGCGAGTCGGGCCGTCCATGCTTATAAACCCTATTGGTTTCATTGGGCGGCAGGGCTTGAGATGTCATTTCATCTCAATGTCGGGTAAAAGTCCCACAAAATTGGAAGCGACATCTCCAAAATGACATTTACAGTGTTGACGGGGAGGTTAAACCTCACACCAAACAAACAAACAAAAACCAATCAAATCGCTTGAAATGTACATAATGATGGAGAACTGGAATTATTGAATCTGAAGTTTTGATGACGACCACACATCCGTGCGATATATAGAGGATCTTACATGAGTGTTCATGTATTATTGAATTTATTAAACGAGTTGAGAAAAAAAGGGATAAAATGCGAGGCTTTGCCGAGCATTTTATCCCTTTTCCTCAACGAGTTTAATAAATTCAATAATACATGAGCACGAATGCAAGATTCTATTTATCATATGACATTTAAAACGCATTTTATTCACGATTGTTTACAAAAATGTCAATATTCCGTCGTTAGTAAACGCGACGTCGTTAAGGACGTCGTACATGTAACGTTACGGACCGTATCTAGCTAATTTGCATATTTAATCCACTAGTGAATTATCGAAAATATTACATGGCGTTATTACACTCTCAGACGCCACGTCATATGATAAAGTGCAGTTTTTTCACATCTCAAAAATGGCAACTTTTCTGATGAAAATCCTAACGAGCACCCAGAACCTACGTTTATGAGCAGAAACAAGAAAAATAATATATTACCACGTAAAACCCAGTTTTCTCTATATAAAGTGGGGTTTAGGGGGTGTGCATTTCACGAACGTGTTCACGTGGTTTCTGAGCGCACATGCTGCGGCTTGGCGGGGTGTGCATTCTATTTACATTGTTGGTGATACGAAGGTCGTTCAATATTTAACTGGCCAAACCCAGTTACTGACCCGTGGCAAGTGCACGTATTTTACATATTAAAATTTTATACATCAGTGCCTTATACATGGTTACACAAATTTCTATAAGTCAGTCTAGTATTTGTAGTCCGTCGCAGATAAGAGCTATCGTTTGCACAGGTCCGCCTTAACCCTTTTTGTACCGGCAAGGAATCTTCCACTTTATATATTGTACAAGTTCATTTCAAAATTTAGGGGTGTCTAGTTATGTTTTCTTCAAATTTCATTTGGAAATTTGCTGAAAATTTTGCAAAAAGTGTAGGCCCTGATCAGATCTGGGCCTTCACTGTTTGCAAACTACCCTTTTTGGGGTTTCCGGTACAAAATGGGTTAACCAAAAGGTAAACCAATCACCCGATTTTGTGAATTCAACTGTAACACAAAGAAAGTTGTGGCGTATATGTACATTTGGTCCGCTTGCAAATATATATTCTAAAGGCACTCTACCGACTCTTCTGGTGGACTCAGTGATGGTGGACTCAGTGAATTTGACATATATTGACAACACCTGAATAGCCCCGCCTGGTCAGTCTTCCTGATAATACGCCAGGGATCAGTGTTGTCGAATTTTTTTCACAAATTCAGTTGGTTAGTTGGTTGATTTGAGGTTTAACGTCCCAGTCAACACTTTAAAGGTCATTTTGGGGACGTTGCTTCCAATTTTGTGGGACTTTTACCCGACATTGAGATGAAATGACATCTCAAGCAATGTCACCCAATGAAACCAATAGGGTTTATTAGCATGGACGGTCCGCCTCACACCGCGGTTCCTGGACAGGCTTAGATCCTCTAAGCGGTTTACCAGTACTAGTGTGCGGGCCGGATTCAGCTCTGCGTGGAAGCATCATGCAGCCCATATATTTCTTCAAGCCCCGAAGGGCGGGGGCCGCTCACAAATTCAGTACAGAGCAGTGATTAGATACCTTTATTAATTGACTATCTTGTATTGATCGGAGGTCATCCGTATTAACACCATGTCAACCAATATTAACTGAGGTCAAGTGAGGTCAAAAAATCAATAATCATGTTTTTTAATTGTGTCAATTAATAAAATTGTCATTAATCATGTAATTTCGCATTGACCCATTTACAGGTCCTTGGTCAGCTGTATTGGCCCTCGGCCTTCGGCCTCGGGCCAATGCAGCAGACCTCGGACATGTACCTGGGCCAATACGAAATAACTTGATTAATAACATTAAATTATTCCTTTTTGAAAAGAAGACGAACCAGTAATAGTATGAGGAATCGTATGAAGTTTACGGAAAGACTGCTTCTTCATATTCAAATTAAAAATTAAACGTGGTCGGGTAAGGTTGGAAGACGAGCACTGTAGTAGAAGACCTGTGAGCGCTACTGATGGCTTCACTAGCGAAACTCTAAAGGAACTAGTAAAACAGGGCAGGCGAATGAAAGTTACAGAAATGGCAAGAAGATTGGAGATTTCTGAGGGTAGCGTTTTTTTTTTTTTTTTTTTTTTTACCATTTTACATGAAGTACTCCATGGCCATGGAGGAACTTTCAGCGCGTTGGGTGCCAAAATGCTTCAGTAAAAAACAACGATCGAGCTCTCCGAGTGTTTACGTCTGAGTAACTTCTTGAAATATATGATTCTGATCAGGGTCTTCACTGTTTGCTTACAGAACTGGAAGAAAAGTTAACAGTCTGAGTCATCGTTCAACACAGAAACAATCGCCCCACCAGTACTAGAAGTGCTTTGATTATTATTATACTTTATTTGGGTGTTATGTATTTGTTTCTTTGTTTGATTTGAGGTTTAAAGTCCCCATCAACACTGTAAAGGTCATTTTGGAGACGCTGCTTCCAATTTTGTGCGACTTTTACCCGACATTGAGATGAAATGACATCTCAAGCCCCGTCGCCCAATGAAAACCAATAGGGTTTATTAGCATGGACGGTCCGACTCGCACCGCGGTTCATGGACAGGCTTAGATCCACTAAGCGGTTTACCAGTACTAGTGTGCGGGCCGGATTCAGCTCTGCGTGGAAGCATCATGCAGCCCATATATTTCTCCAAGCCCCTATGGGCGGGGGCGTTATATATGAAAGTTAACACGGGCCATTGTAGGCGGGAAACTACTAAAGGGGTACCTTGACAAACAGTGCAGGCCCAGACCAGACGCCGCTCAATGCGACGTCTGGTCAATGCCTGCACTGTATGCTGACAGGATTTTCTGTCAAAAATAGAATAATAAAAAGAAAAAAGGCCTGACACCCTTTATATGACAAATGGGCTTGTCCAACATATAGCAACGGGAGAGTCCACTAGCATACAATGGGTTAAGTGATATTTATTCAAAGACTACATTAATCATCCCTGGAGCACAATATGTTGACTCACCCTCAGTTTTTTATCATCTATTCAACGTAGAGTGCCTGTTTGGTTAATTAGCTTCGGACAGCCCTGGCTATGACTGAGCCCAGTGTAAACTCAAGTAATTATGGATTTCTTATTTGGTGCGTGGGGGGGGGGGGGGGGGGGGGGGGGAAAGGTGAGGGTAGGGTTCTTTCAAGATTATTTCACTAATATCGAGTCGATCGTTAATCAGAGGTGTGCGAAAACCGGAGTGGCCGGAGAAAAACCACCTGGCCTTCCGTTACAGAACTTGGCGGCTCAACGTAATCCGAGTCAGGCTCGAACCACAGTGGTGAGAGACCTAATGATTAAGAGTCCGCGCTCTTATCCACTAGGCCACGGAGGCCCGTAGAATATTCATATATGTTTAATTGATTTCGTTTGGACTTCCAAACAACTTTGACCGTTATATTGGGTTCGATTCCGGGCTTCTCCAGACTTTCGAATGAGTCTTTAACCCGAGGTCCCGTCTCCATATGACCTTAGATGTGAGGGGTTGGGGTGGGGGAGGGAGAAGGGGGGGGGGGGCGTTATACGCGCCCAGTCCATGTTTAACAGAAAACCCACTTTTCCACAGCAACCATGGACCACAGCGACACGACTACCGCGTTGGTCGAAAAAAATGATGACCGAATTTCATACAATCGCACTGTGCGTAAGTTGAAAATTTTAGGCACGCTGGGAAGCAAAAGACTTCGGATCGACTCATAAACAACCGTCACAAAATGAAATGCTTTATTTTGAACAAACATAGACAGTCAGTTGTGTGTGATCGCCCCCGCCCATCGGGGCTCGAAGAAATATTTGGGTTGCATGATGCTTCCACACAGAGCCGAAAGCGACCGCACACGAGTACTGGTAAACCGCTTAGAGGATCTAAGCCTGCCCAGGCAAAGCGGTACGAGTCGGACCGTCCATGCTTACAAACCCTATTGGTTTCATTGGGCGACAGGGTTTGAGATGTCGGGTTAAAGTCCCACAAAATTTGAAGCAACGTCTCCAAAATGACCTATACAGTGTTGAGGGGGACGTAAAACCTCAAATCAAACAGACAAAACAGTCACTTGTGTTTTGAAATAACATAATTATTCTTCATTTTCTACTGTTCTAATTGTTCTAACGGTTCTGGTTCTGTCTGTTCTACAGGTTCTTGTGTTTGTATCCTCTTCGCACAGACACACAGGTAACCACTTTTGGGGCCACACACTACTGTACGACTGATGGTGACCTTCACACAGTTACCAAGGTGATAGCCAAACCCACTGCATCTGAAATTGAAACTTTCTTGCTACATCAGACGTACCTCAAGCAGGCGGAAACCTGTCATCGGTGTTTACGACCAGGTTAGACTCGAACCAGCCTGCTCAGCCACACAGACCAGCAAGCGTCTTCAGGAAGATGGAAACACCTTCAGGGGAGGCAACTCCTGCAAAAGATTTTTTGTCTTCTATGTCAGTAGGGGTCAACTCTTAAAGGAAAGAATTTGCTCCTGAGGAGCAAATTCTTTCCTTTAAGAGTAGACCCCTTTTTCTGTGAGACAGAGTTTTTAGAAAGGTTAACAGGAAGTTCTGAAAGTTGTCTCCCTTTAAAAATGGCTGAAAAATTTGCCAGGTGTATCCATTCCTCTTAAATGTTCTATAAAAGGTGAGCCCCGCCAAGCGAATCTGGGTCTTCGAGCATTCCGTCATGACAAATTTTAACTGCGCATGCCCAGCCATTCAGAGGGACCAGGGATATGGCTTTCTGTCTGAAGGTTCCTCTTGATTCACTGCTTGTATGAGCGAGCTGCGAAGGTTCTGGCGAGACTGCGCGGATGCGCAGGCTCGCCTGAACCTTCGCTGCTCGCATAGGCGATAAGTACCAAAATCGCTTGACGGGGCCCAGGTAATCCTTTCGAAGCAAGATCGAACACGGTGGAGTGTAAACTTTTTTTCGGGCCATAATTGATAGTTTCGGCCAACAAGGCCTCATCAGTGACCCTGGGATATTTTCTGGGCCAGACTAGGTAGTCACGGTTTCCGCCAATAAGGCATCGTCAGTGACCATCAGATATTTTCAGTTCCGCATTGGAATTACTGATCCCAAAGGGCAATAACCTATAAGCCACACTATATTCCAGATGTACATTGTTTTTCTTTTTTGCTCAAAAGTATAAAATGTGGATACTTGTCAGAACCGACCAATTTAGGCGGTTCTAACAATCATCCATAATCTGGATTAGAAATAGGAAACAAATACAAAAAAAAGTTCTAGAGATTTGAAAGACGTCATTTCAGCACACGGTAGTGTTCTCGAAGAGATTAGTAATAAGAATGAATTAAGAATGAATATACAACGAAGCTCTTAGAAGCCACTGTGGTGTAGTGGTTGTGCTACTCGCCTCATAAACCAGGGGAGATGATGGCTCATGGCTTCTCCAGACTTTCGGATGAGTCTTTAAACCGAGATCCCGTCTCCGTATGACCACAGCTGACGGTGGGACGTAAAACGCAAACACACACACAACAAAGCTCTTGTGTAAGGCAATATCTGTCCTATATCAAGCTAATGTGAACTGTCTCAATAGGCCGATCAAATGCGATCATTTATTGAGGTCTGGGCGGCATGGTGCTTCCGTGCAAAGCTGACACCAACCGAACTTGAGTACTGGTAAACCAATTGGGTTTAAAACAGAAGTTAAGCCAATGATCAGGAATCGATACAATTACGTCACACCTCCAAGGGGAAGAAACACGAACATAAAAAAAAAAATAACTTCACTATAATGAAAACGTCACAGGAGGAAAGACAAAAGGATAGTAATGGCCAAACTACGTAACCCGGGAAGGGACGATTTTTTTTAATATGTTGTGCGAACAAGATATAGTTGTGCGCACAAGATATTAAAAAAAAAAATCATGTCCCTTCCCGGGTTCCGTACCAAACGGCTATCCAAAATAAAAATTTATTAGCAACATATGCATGAAAGACAAACTATAACAATTATAACACACGACAGAAGAACCGCCTAGCAACGGTCAGTATTTTTTTTTTTTACTGGTGAGGGGTGGGGTGGGGGTGGGGAGGGGGCTTAAATTCTTCGAGTGGCCACAATCCTCGCCGGCTTGATTCTGTCGTGGTTTAGACAAATGAATGTCATGTATAATTAGGATTTCTATCTAATCAGAGTAACATAAATCTAACGACCATAGAGATGAAACAACGATTAGGACTTGACTGCATGAAATAACTGAAATGCTGGAGCAAAGGTAAACCAACAGTTTAACTCCGGTGGGCCCAACTAGAGACAGAGGACAGGCACCAACCGAAATTACCTAAAACTTAAGTAAAACACACCTATATAATTTTGACCCCCTTGAACCCCACTTTTATATAGTAAAACTGGGGTTTCTGGGGGTATACCTTATTTTTCTTATTTCTGCTCTAAAATATGATAGATTGTGGGTACTCGTTAGAACCGCCTCATCTTTTCTTATTTCTGCTCTTAAATATAGATTGTGGATACTCAGAACCGCCTCGATGCGGCGGTTCTAACGAGTGCCCACAATCTATATTTTGAGCAGAAATAGGAAAAATATCACACTTTTTCATCATACAATTTTCATATTTTCGGCGATAAAGGTGGCAATGTATTTGTATAGGCGTGTTTGCGTAATGAGCTGGAGCCGTCATAGAGTCTTAGGTCCCACCCGCCGGTGTTCAATTAAAGAGGAATGCGAAGTTATCAAAGGTGATTGGGTTAACTACCATGCATGCAGTTGGTGGAACATACTAATTGTCACGAAAACACGCCGTTATAATTTTGAACCCCTTGAACCCCATTTTTATGTAGAAGAACTGTGGTTTACAGGGGTAAATCTTATTTTTCTTATTTCTGCTCTAAAATGTAGATTGTAGGTACTCGTCAGAACCGTCTCATCCTTATTTCTGCTCTAAAATATTGATTATGCCTCGGTGAGGCGGTTCTAACGAGTACCAAAAAATGTATAATATTTTGAGCAGAAATAAGAAAAATATCACAATTTTTCATCTTATTTTTTTATTTTATTATTATTATTTTTTTTTTTTTGGTCAAGTTTACAATGCGTTTGACGGGCCTCCGTGGCCTAGTGGATAAGAGCGCTGACTCTTAGTCATTAGGTCTCTCACCGCCGTAGGTTCGAGCCTCGCTCGGGCCACGTGTGAGACGCCAAGTTCTGCAACGGAAGGTCAGGTGGTTTTTCTCCGGGTACTCCGGTTTTCGCCCACCTTTGATTAACGATCGGCTCGATATGAGTGAAATAATCTTGAAAGGGCCGTAAAACCCAAACCAAAAAAAAAAAACCAATGCGTTTGAATGGGCATGTTTTCGTAATGTCTTCTGTACCTGTTGCCACAATAAGTGAAACAATATTCGTTTGAAGGATAACATGGTCCTATGACGTATGTATCTAGCGGATGTGTGAATACTGTAGTTGCCAGGCCTACCAGCAGGATAATGAAGCGGTTCATTCCTTATGTTTCACACCTGTAAAAGATTCAAAACATTAAACGTAAACTGCAATCACATCGCACATTTTAGAAGAATCCTTGATTTTATTTCTCTCAGCTTTCAGTGAACAATAAGGCTTTGCATGTGATACGAGTGCAGCAAAATTCCTATATTAAGGCCACCTTTGGGACTGCTCAAAAATGGTCTTTAAGACCACTTTTGAACAGTCCCAAAGGTGGTCCCTGACCAGAGAACATTGTGTACAGAAAACACGAAAAAGAATAACTAAGCTTTTTAAAGCAGAATTAGTTTTAATTTTAGGTGGTCTTAATAGCGGAATTTCACTGTATAATACTGCAGCAAAGTTTTTGAAAGACCAGGGAAATGTCTATTTTGGTCTATCAAAAATTCGAATGAGGTTTTAAATAAATTTAAGTACAGACATTTTCGTGCTTTAAGTCGGTCTACTTATGATTTTTCCACGCTTTAATCTTTACTGCTTCATAACCTTATAACAGAAAAACTTAACCCATATATGCCTAGCGGCCCGGCAAACAGTGTAGACACAGATCAGACGCCACAAAAGGCGGCGTCTGATCTGGGTCTATAATGTTTGCTTAAAGAACAGTCATTTTTGTAAAATTTGCCACTAACCGAAACAAACCATACACCCCTAAAATTGGAAATGGACCACTCCAAGCTTAGGAAGTGAAAGAATCCATATGGGTTAATGATTTAACTGAACGGACACTCCATAGAGAATATACCCTCTATCTTGTATGTAATGCAAGAAATGATGCCCTTTTCACCTAAAATTTACGCATTATTGTCATGCCAGAAAGGATGTGAAGCTCTCACTTTTCTACCTGACAATTTTACATACGATTTGGTACTAAGTTATTTAGACAAATTGTGGGTATTCCGATGGGTACGAATTGCGCACCCCTTGTGGCTGATTTGTTCCTGTTTTGTTATGAAAGAGACGCCATGTTGTCCTTTTCCGTTGATAACCAATCTGAAATCATCAGGGCCTGACAAATCCATTGCCCAGCTGCCCGGGACAAGTCCAAGTTTTGGCTGGGCAAGTGATTTTTTATTTCACTTGCCCAGAAAAATGAAAAGAATATATAGGGAATATTGTAATTCCGAAGCATTTTCAAGATGCTTTGGAATGCCGGGCAAGTGGCCGAAACTTGGATTTGTCAGGCCCTGAATCATTGAAGCTTTTACCTCGACGTCTAGATATTTGGATGATTTATTAAATATTGACAACATCTAATTCGATTCAGTCCACTTTACCCTGCAGTACTTCAGTTAAATGAAGCCCCATTTTTGGATTTGCATTTATCATTGTAGATGGGTTTGTTTCCTGCAAAATTTATGATAACGCCACGATTTTGATCTTGACAATGTAAATTTTCTTTCCTTTCTTGGATGGTGATGTTCCTCGTGCGACAGCATACGGTGTTTTTATTTCGCAATTAATTCGATTTGGCAGTGTGTCTAGTTATGTAGCTGACTTCAACACTCGTAATAAATTGTTAAATCATTTCAGTACCCAATTTCGTTAAATCATTCTTCGAAATAAACGGATTACATACACTATAAATGTTGTACGACAGACTGCGTGCATGGTAGTTAACCCGATCACGTTTGATAACTTTGCCTCCTTTTTTAACTGCACGCCGGTGGGTCGGTTCTCAGATTCTAAGACGATTCAGCATTCCCATTTACTCTCTGCAGAGGGTTTTTTACCCCAAAAATTGAACATGATCCCCACAAATTGACGAGGTCCCATATATGTTACTATACATTGAGGGTACAAAATGAATTAAAAGTCTTAGTGTACCCCCATGTTCAAAATGCAGTAGGAACGCTGTGGTTTCAGCGTAAAGTATTACTTGAAAAAAAAGTTAATCATGAGTAAGTGAGTAAGTAAGTAACGCTGTGGTTTCAGCGTAAAGTATTACTTGAAAAAAAAGTTAATAGTAAGTAAGTAATGTTGGAAGATACACGTACTTGATTCTGTGTCTCTCGTCGGGTTCACTGGAGTGTAATTGTTGGCTTTTCTTTTGCCCCAGCATTTCATTTATTACATGCTGTCGAGTCCTCATCGTTGTTTCTTCTCTGTAGTCTGTAGATGTAGCACTGATGAGATATAGAATGCCTTTAATGCGGACTGAACAAGTTTGTCTAAACCCCAACAGAACCAATGGCAAGGTTTATGGCCATGTAAAATCGATTTACGCCCCCCCCCCCCCACCCCACCCTCTTCCCCCAGAGAAATACTTTTTAAAGATCGTTTCAAAGCATTTCTTCTGTCGCAGTTTATTTTTGTCATAGCTTGTCTTTGCATGTTTGTATTGCTGATATCTTTTTTTATTATTTTTGATAGCCGTTTGGCCAGTTTGGTTGGAAAGTGACTGTCCTTTTGGCTTTCCGCTTTCTTTCACAAAAAAAAATCTTGGTTCAAAATCCTCATTAAAGTTCCATCTCGAAAACACGCCTATGTAATTTTGACCCCCGAAACCTCGCTTTTACGTATAGTAAATTTAGAGTTTATATTAATTTTCTATTGCTCAAGAGCATAGATTATTGGAACTTGTTAGGACCGCCTCGACGAGCTCACGTCTTCGGATTGAACCCGCGACCCCTGCTTCCCGAAGCGGACGCCCTACCACTGAGCTAGCGGGGCCTATCGGGACACTAAACAAAGCTGACGCTCCTGTGATTCCACACTCATTAGGTTGAATATTCCATTGTCATATATGGATTAAGCAAAAGATACTTTTTGTGCGTTCAAGAAAAAGCCGTTGATGAAAATCAAGTAAAAATATAAAAATACCAAATCCAGGTTACCTTCTTAAACTAGCACGTGGCAAACATCCAAAAAATGTTCTTTATTTTCTGTAACTTTTAGTTCCTATTTTTACATTTATGATGAATCTCGAATTTCAACTCACATTTAGTCACGTCTATCTTTCCCGTTTTTATGGTGTAGGGTTTCACGGTATGGCGGGGTCCAGTTTCATCCGGAAATGACTCATCAAGTTCTGTTTGAACTGTAGCCACAATGCATGTCTGCTTAACCCATATATGCCTAGCGTCCCATGTTTTGACATTGGCAAACGGTGTATACCCAGATCAGACGCCGCAGAACGCGGCGTCTGATCTGTGTATATACTATTTGTCGATCTCTTAGGGAAATAGATTGTTCAGCATGATGCTTCCACGCAGAGCTGAAACCAACCGCACTTGAGTACTGGTAAACCGCTCAAGAGTTCTAAGCTTGCCCAGGTAAAGTGCTGCGAGTTGGACCGTCCATGCATATAAACCCTATTGGTTTCACTGTGTGGCAGGGCTTGAGATGCCATTTCATCTCAATGTCGGTAACAGTCCCACGAAATTGGAAGCAACGTCTGCAAAATGACGAAAATAATTTTGACGGGGAATCAAAGAAAACAAATATACTGTTTGCTTAAACAACAACTTACCTAAAACAATACAAACCTGACACACCTATAATTGAAAGTTAACCACTCCAAACTTATGAGGTGAAAGATTCCGTTGTCTTATATAGGTTAATATAGACAGTAACGAGAATCAAAACAGTGACAGCACCAGTGGGCCGATTGTCTTTGAGTGTTGATAGGCAAAATTGGCCTGAAATTGGAACTTATTTTTGTTTTGTTTGATTTCAGGTTTAACGTCCCCGTCATCACTGTATAGGTCATTTTGGAGACGTTGCTTCCAATTCTGAGGGAATTTTAACCGACATTGCGATGAAATCACATCTCAAGTCCTGTCGTCAAATGAAACCAATAGGGCTTATAAGCATGGACGGTCCGACTCGCACCGCCTTGCCTGGGCAGGCTTAGATCCTCTAAGCGGTTTACCAATACTCGTGTGCGGTCGGTTTCAGCTCTGCGTGGAAGCATCATGCAGCCCATCTATTTCTTCAAGCCCCGATCGGCGGGGCCGACGAGGAACGTAGACCGTTTCTTTAAATTCCTGTAACTGAAGCAAACAGTATAGACATTGATCAGACGTCGCGTTCTGTGGGGTTTGCTCGGAGTCTACACTGTTTGCTAAACCAAACATATGAGCGGCCTCGGTAGCTCAGTCGGATGCGCGTCTGACTGGTGATCAGGAGGATGCGGGTCCGATACCTGCCGGGGTTCGGCAACATTCTTTCGCTGAGATTGATCATGAAATCTTTTCTAAGATCAAGCCTGTCCAGGAAAAGTGTGGAAAGGTAAACTGACCGGTTCAAAATTACCTAAAATTGTGCTAATGGGCCGTTAAACTCCAGTACAAGCAACCAAATATTCGCAATTCATTCACTTTGCAGGCGACCCACTGCGTTCATACTTTCATGCACAGCAGAAAAATAAAATACATTTCTTAATTACATAACGATCATGAAATCATGTCTACGGTCATTCTCTCACTTTCGCTGATTCAAGAATGGCAGTTGTCAGTTTCTGGCGAAAGAATTTGCACTGTACTGGTTAACCGCTTACGTATAAGCCTGTCCAGGAAAAGTATGAATATGTAAACTGACCAGCTCAAAAAGTACCCAAATATTGTTGACGGGGTCGTTAAACTCCATAACAAACACAACTAAATACATTACGTAACACATCCGTGCACTTAAATATCTCTAGAACTAGCATTTTTTTCAGGTTGGTTGGTTGATTTGTGTTTTAATGTCCCGGTCAACACTGTAAAGGTCATTTTGGAGACGTTGCTTCCATTTTGTGGGACTTTTACCCGACATTGAGATGAAATGACATCTCAAGCCCTGTCGCCCAATGAAACCAATAGGGTTTATTAGCATGGACGGTCCGCCTCGCACCGCGGTTCCTGGACAGGCTTAGATCCTCCAAGTGGTTTACCAGTACTAGTGTGCGGGCCGGATTCAGCTCTGCGTGGAAGCATCATGCAGCCCATATATTTCTTCAAGCCCCTATGGGCGGGGGCGAACATTTTTTCAGGTGAAAAGGTGTAAATGTTTGTCATTTTAATGACAGATTCAATCTGTCATTTCTAGCTAGCCTGCATCTTTAAGGTAAGACTGGCTTTCTTCCGGCTTTGACCGCAATAGAAATATGAGTCCGCACAAAATGTAGTCCGGTTTGGCACAGTAATCAAAATTGTACAAGCGTATTAGTTATCCTATAAGCGCAATACAAACTTTTGAAGCAGACGACTTGAAGATTTTATCTTACAGAGAATCAATTCAGCATTTCATATGAATCAGCTGCGACGGGTTTGGCAAACACTGTATAGCCAGATCAGTGCGGCGTCTGCTCAGGTTTTACACTGTTTTCCAACAGTGCTGTCAATATTTAATCCGTAAAGACCAGTCTGCTGTTGGACCAGGTCAGGTGCAGACAAGAATATAAAAGGATCCTCTGACTTTCGAGGTCAATTCTAGTCAGTTACAACTTAGGTGTGTATTAGACTTTGCGTATAGAAATAGGAAAGAAATGCTATTCCTTTCAACCCTGGAATGTGGTACAGATACTTATGCAAACAGTGTAGGTCCTATGATATAATTCTAGGTGCCATATTTAGCAGTATGGATGAGCCCAACTACAGTGATGGAAGATTACCCTCCAGAAACTCAAGGCAGTTAATAAATCAAAGCACTGACAACACTCATGCCGATTGTCTCTAAATGCAGGCTGGTCATGATCGGGGACTTGGACTGATTCGTTGAAACGTAAGATGTTAGGAACTAATGCAAAAAAGTGTAGAACAAGATCAGCACCGTGTTCTGCGGCGTTTGTGTGAGTCTACATTGTTTGCCGGATCCAACATTTTATTTAGGTGTAGATTTTACAGATAACACTTACATGTACCCAACACTGACAAACGACGAGGCTATGTTTGGGCTGATTGTTTGGCATTCGACCCGAAGTTGCTAATAAGAAAAGCGCTTCAGTGCTAACGTTTACGTGACTATCACCGACTTGTCAGAATAACCTTTTTTCTTGTAGAAAATAGCCGCAGTGAGATCAGGGTATTCCATAAGACTGAAGATGGTTATCCTGGAATCATAGGGTGAGCTTGGCAAACAGTGTAGACCAAGATCGGACGCTGCAGAACCCGGCTTCTTATCAAAATCTTCACTATATGTTTGGAATTTCAGAGTTAAATGAAACAGTTTAAATCCTAGCCCAGGACTATTACCCTAACCTACACCCCACCAACACTCTCAGTGCTTTGATTCTGAAACCAAACGATTGAATGATTACAACACGCTTAGGCACCATGCCCTTAAATCAATCAACCGTGACGTCTGATTACCAGTCCGGCCACGTCGTTCCTGTCCACCACTTTCACACCAGTACGGACCGGCCCCGATACCTCAGTTGGTAGAGTGTCCGCTCCGGGGAACGGGAGGTTACGGGTTCGATCCCGGGCCGCGACATACCAAAGTCGTTAAGAATGGTACTAGCTGCTCCTCGCTTGGCACTCAGATTTACTGGGTAGAGCTAGGACTGGTCGACCCAGTGTCAGGATAATGTGACTGGGTGTGGTATCATGTAATGTGTCTGGGACATGATACTTCAGTGAGGCAGCACTATAAAAGTGAGCATTGAGCTCCCTGTCGCAACCAGACACCGTCGTGATATGACTGAAAAATTGTTGAAAGAGACGTTAAACCCGAATTCACACACGCACACACCTGTACGGATAGAAACTACATGTTCAGGATCAAACTTTTGATGTGTAATGTAAGGTCGTGCATAGAAAAGAAGAAACAGAAATGTGTTCTCAAAAAGCATTAAGTGAGAGCGTATTGCAACATTATTCATTAAAGGATAGTAAGCGTGCCCCTTGGTTGGAAAGCGGATAATGCCACATGTGTGTTACCTATCGTCTAATGGAGCGACATCTTACTATATACAGAAGACGCTAGTGGACGTCGACGTAGCGGAAGACCGACATCAGTACGTCAAGATAGATTCTCATCCGTCAAACGCATATGCGAAACAGATTTCCGCCGGCAGCTGCTACACTGTGCCTGTAGATAAACAAGGCGTCTCAACTACCGACTAATAAGCAATGACACTGGTCGTCGCCCTTATGCGATGCACGTTTAAGAGCTAGACGTCCCTGTCGTGACCAAAAGTAACGCGTCGACACAGTACGGAACACTTACGCTGGTGCATGAAATACGTAAATTGGCGTCTAAGCGACGGACGTGATATGCGTTTCAGTGACAAATCGCACTTCAGCGTGAATCACGCGATTGTCGTTTCCGGTTGTTTCGACGTATTGGTGTAAGGTATGCCGAGGCGACGCGTACGTAATAGAGCGTGACATATCGGGTGGAACAAGCGTAATTGTATGGCGTGGTATTGCATGTAGGTAGCGAACGCAGCTTAGTGACATTAAGAACATTCAAGATCATGGCTGAGGCGTGAACTTAACAGCGAGACATCGATCAAGTGCTTCGGTCTCACATGGTTCCATTTATTTATTTACGCTCAGAATCCGGAATATCTTATCCAGCATGATTACGAGCGGGCTCATAGTGCTGTTCTTACTCACAAATTTGTTCAAGCCAATGGGATTCATGTACTGCACTAGTCAGCCTTTCTCCTCCGATCTCTTTCCCATAAAGTATCTTTTGGGAGAGGTATCTACAACCGACCAGAAAAAAAAACTGTTACTTATGGACAGTTGCATTGTTAAAACTTGAATTTTAATGTTTGGTTTTGAAAACGTAAACAGATTCTTTCAAAAATTTGAAACATGGCATTTCATAATACCACCGGTGTATATACATCTGAATGGAATTTGGAGAACTAAATTTTAAGATATTTTTTTAGAAAGATTTTCTGTAAGTTTTCTTAGCGTTATGATGACCTTTACAGTGTTGACGGGGACGTTAAACCTCAAATCCAACAAACAGACATAGAATCTGTCATTTCAGTGCCTTTGGCGCTTTGATTTTTTATTGTAGCCCAAATATAGGTTATGAGTTCTTAGTAGAATCGCTTCAAGGTGTACCAACAATCAAATGTGTTGAGCAAAAATAATGAATACCCCCTAAACCCCATTTTCTCTATATATAGTGGGGTTTAGAAGGGTGTTCAGAACACGGACCCGATGACCATTCTTTTAAGATTTTCATGAAATTTCATACTTTAAACAAGAGGTGAAGACTCTGATCAGACGTCCTATATTCGCTGTCCTTTGATTAATCCATTGCATACGGGAAACCCCAAAGGGGTAGCTTGGCAAACAGTGCAGGCTCAGATCAGACGCCGCAAAACGCGGCGTCTGATCAGGGCATGCACTATTTGCTAACATAATTTTCCATCAAATAGAATATAAAAAAAGGCCTGACACCCCTTATATGACAAATGGTCTTGTCCAACATATAGCAATGGAAGAGTCCACTAGTATACAATGGGTAAATACATGCTAAAAGTTCACCACATCTGCCCTCATGAGCCTTGTGCATGCGCAATCTGATCAGGACCTTTGTTGTTCTGGCTTTAGTTTCAACGAGTTTATGTATTCGTGACCCATCAGGAATTACGTTTGTATCGGGTGTCTAAAACCAAACAAGATACATTTGTACATGCTACTTTTAGATATCAATTTATGCGACATATAAGTCACTATTAAAGCTGAATTTATGTGATAAGAAAACGGGTCATCTAATCTGCATATCAAAACATGTGCAGAAACAATCGAAATAGTTAAGCGCAGTTTTTTTTTCATATGACGTTGCGTTTGAGAATGTAATAACGCCATTTCTTACATGCTTTTCAATGAATGATAAAGATTTATCAGTGAAATATAAATCGATATTTTCACTGTTTCAAACAGTGAAAATACGATTTTTTATTTTTCACTGTTTGGGACTACTTTTTTCTTCAAATCTAACTCTAATTTCAATTTTATCTTTGTCAGATAACTGAACAATACTGAAATGTGTTCTAATTGACGCATAGCCCGTTCATGTGTGACGGGGACGTTACTGACGTCATTTATGACGCTGACGTCACGTCTTTTGTCGCGCGACGTTAGACTTGGCAGCAACTTCTTTGGAAAACTACTCTCTCAATTATTTCATTAATCATTCATAATATGAAATTAAGGCATTGCCTTCTTTGCGACACCGCATTGTACACTCTTGGTGCAATAGTTGACAATCACTTAAGGTGATGAGTGTCCCTGTCATATGCCTCACCAGATGAGTGATTTGTTTGACATATGCAGTAGCCATGCAGACATTCTAGAAACTGAATATTATCCAAGAAACACATGGCCAAAATGTATACCTCGTTCCAGAGGACATCATTCGGATCAAAATTCTGGTTCCTGTAAAATAACTGTATGCCCATCTTAAATGCATGTCTAAAATGTGTGTGTTGCAGGTTTCAATATCCAGCACCAAATACAACAGGAGTTGTTACTACTTAACCTGCCATAATGTGCTGGATCATAATTCTGTAGTTGAACATTTCTTTTATGCACATGTTTAGTGTCTGAACTGTGTTGTTAGTTTCAAAATCCGGCATCAAATACTGTAGGAGAAGTGGCAGAGACACGAACAGTCCTATTTAACCTCCTATGCTACACATACATGCATGACCAAAATGTCATTCAAGGGGACATAATTCTGCAATAAGGGCTGGATCAGCATCCTGCTTCCTTTATATGTATGTTCAATGAATGTCGGAAGTGTGTTGCAAGTTTCAATGTCCTGCATCCAATACTGCAGGATGAGTTGCAGAGTCAAGAATAGTATCAAAAAAGTGTGACATATGGATAAGTGCAAAACTATTTGGCCTTCACACTTCGTGACGGTGACATAAAAAAAATATATAAAAAAAAACTCGACAATCACTAGGGATGATGATTGCAAACACCATATGTCTCACAAGACGAGTATTTCAATGGGGCTAGATCAGAATCCTGTTTCCTTTATGCAAATGTTGAATGCATGTCTGGACTGTGTTGCTAAGTTTCGAAGTCCAGGATCAAATGGGCTTGAAGAAATATATGGGCTGCATGATGCTTCCACGCAGAGCTGAATCTGGCCCGCACACTAGTACTGGTAAACCGCTTAGAGGATATAAGCCTGTCCAGGAACCGCGGTGAGAGGCGGACCGTCCATGCTGATAAACCCTATTGGTTTCATTGGGCGACAGGGCTTGAGAAGTCATTTCATCTCAGTGTCCGGTAAAAGTCCCACAAAATTGGAAGCAACGTCTCCAAATGACCTTTACAGTGTTGACGGGGACGTTAAACCTCAAATCAAACAAACAAAAACCAGGATCAAATGCTGTAGGAGAATTTGCTGGGACATGAACGGTACTATTTAACCTCCTATGCTAAACATATGGCCAACACGTTTGTCTTTTAAGGGCACATAATTCTGAGATAAGGGACTGGATCAGAATCCTGTTTCCTTTATGCATATCTATTATTTGATATATAGATATCAAATATTGAGTTTTAGATATCTATATATGCAATGGAATAGTAGATATCATAAAACAAATTTATAGATATCAAGAAATATATAATTCATATAATTGATTACATTTTATGATATAAAAAGTACTGATAATTATAGATACCAATATTGTTAATTATAGATATCTTTAATTCTATTATAGATTTCTGTAATTTGTTTTATGTATATCTATATTTTGATTTTTAGATATCTATAAATTGATTTATAGATATCTATAATAAAAATATAGGCTATCAATATTATTAGATACCTATAATTGGGCTGGCCTCAGTGGCTCAGTCAGATGCGCGTCTGACTGGTGACCAGGAGGATGCGGGTTCGACTCCCGCCGGGTCGGCAACATTCTTTCGTGGAGATTGATCATGAAATCTTTTCTACGGTCATTCTCTCCCTTCCGCTGATTCAAGAAGAGCAGTTGTCAGTTTCTGGCGAAAGAATGTGCACTGTACTGGTTTACCGCTTACGTATAAGCCTGCCCAGGAAAGTGTTGATAGGTAAACTGACCGGCTCAAAAATGATCTAAATAGTGTTGACTGGGCCGTAAAACTCCAATACAAACAAACAAAAAACCTATAATTGGATTTTTAGATATCTATATATGCAAAGGAACTAGAACTGTCAGTGAAACTGACTAGGGCCCCGGCAGTGCCATCAGAGGAGTTGGATTTTTTTTCAAAGGGCTATTACTCTTAGAGTATTGTAGCTAGAGTTACGTCGGTTGCCATGTAATTGTGTAATGATATTGTGACCATATATCGTAAGTTTGAAGTTGATGCATTTGACTGTTTGTAAGTTATGAATTAAAAACAAAAGGGTATTACTATATGGCAACTGTCAATAACTTCAGCTTCAGTTTGTAAACATGAAAAATGTTGATGGATAGACGGGCAGATGGACAGACGGACGGACGGACAGACAGGGCATTACTATACGGCACACTGTCACATTATGGTTAATATTTCTGCTAAGTAATATTTAAATCCATCCAGGTATAAGAAAGTTATAGATTGGGCACAATAAAAAAGACGCTTTTTTGACCTATTATCTCTAAGTATGACCTTGACCTTTGGGGTACGGACCTGAGTCTTGCACGCAACACTCCATCACATTATGGTTAACATTTCTGCCAAGTAATATTTAAATCCATCCAGGAATAATAACAAAGCTATTAATTGGACACAGGAAAGACCCTTTTTTGACCTTTAACCTATAAGTATGACCTTGACCTTTGAGGTACGGACCTGAGTCTTGCGCGCAACACTCCATCACATTATGGTTAACATTTCTGCCAAGTAATATTTAAATCCATCCAGGAATAAGAATGTTATGGAGGATAAAAAAATTTGTGGACGGACAGACGGACAGACAGACAGACGGACGGACAGAGTGATTACTATAGGGCACCCACACTTTCAGTGGAATAAGAAAGTTATGGAGGATAAAAAAATTGTGGACGGACAGACGGACAGACAGACAGACAGACGGACGGACAGAGTGATTACTATAGGGCACCCACACTTTCAGTGCGGGGCCCTAATTAAAAATATCAAGAAATATATATTTCATATCACTGATTACATTTTTATGATATCAAAAATATTGATAATCAAAGAAATCAATAATGTTCATTATAGATATTTATAATTTGATTTAAAATTATAGATATCTTGAAATTGTATTAAAAAGTGAAGCTGCACCCCATAGCAAACAAAGTTTACATGAAGTCTGGCCCAGAAAACTTGCACACCCCATACTTATCAGTTCTGCAGAGTATTCCTTGCTTCTGAAGGATAACCCTTTTTAGGAGATATTCATTCAGTCCCCACTGATGCAAAATTATTGAAAGATACATGCACAAGTAGTGATAATACAAAGAAGTTTATTTAGATTTAACTTTCAAATTCAAAAGAGCATAACATTAGGCTAAGATTGTCCACATACTTTATTTAAGAACTTTACCAGAGGTCGCAGGTTCGATCCCGGGATTCTCCAGACTTTCGGATGAGTCTTTAAATCACGGTCCCATCTCCATATGACCTTAGCTGTTGGTGGGATGTAAAACTAAAACACTCACTCATTTAAGAACTTTACAAGTTTACACTTGTAACAGCCATTGTAACAAGGACACTGATAGTCCTATATCCATCACCATAACTAGCCAATCCTGAATCCTTAGTATTATAGTAATAAATTGAACACAAGGGGACTGCTTCAAGATTGTTGTTAGGATTGATTGACAGGATAGTCCTACATGTACATAGAGTACCAATGTGGTAAATGACAAGCAGTTCGTGTTTTATGTTTAGAGGATCTTACATGAGTGATCATTTCATATGAAATGACCACGAGTGTAAGATCCTGTTTATCATAATGACCACTTTGAATTGGATTTTATCGCCTTTAAATTTGACAATATTTCCATGATTTTTATAATACGATGTTATCCATTGCTTATCAATGATGTCATGTGATAGAATATCTTATTATTTTTTTTCTAAATTAATCAGTGTACAATATGTTAACCTTGGAGTGAGTCATTTTTACTGAAGTGTCAGTGGTAGATTCCATTTGATGCATACCAAATATCAAAGCTATGGTCTATGCTAAAAAAAAAGATTCCTGTGGAAGGTTCGTTTTTTGGCCCAGGGCTTAAATTTGATCAATGTTGGTAGAGGTCTAGATCATCAAAACTACGCACGAATACCAAAAGCACGGGCCTTCTGGTATTTGGCAAGAAAATTTTAAGTGACCCCCTATAGCAGGGCAATGTTTGACCACATGAATATGATTGGAGCAATGCTACACATAAAATAAAAGGTCTGGTCATTTTGGTTTCAAAGCAGATTTTTTTACACTTTCCCAATGCAGTGCCCTTGAAACATTAATAAGTTCATGGTCAACAAGATATAATCAAATCTTTGGAAGGTTGCATTAACATGTTGCACCAAGTTTGAGCAGACTTAAAGAATTTGTTCACATAGGGCGCAGACAAGCTAAAATTGATGGTTTTTGGGCAACTGTGGCCTTGAAAATAAGGCCAATGTCACCAATATCTACTAAAATCTTTCGTAAGTTGCAGTGGCATAATGAACAAAGTTTGAGCAAATTTCAACAATTCGTTCATGGTGCTGACAAGCCATTTCTGTCCCAAAATTGACAGTTTTGAGGGCCTGTGCCCTTCAGAATAAGGTTAAGATCACCAAAATCTAATGACATCTTTGATAGATTCAACGATATACTCAACCAAGTTTGACAATATTCTATCAATTTGTTTGCAAGATAGGGTGGCAAAAGACAAAATTTACAGTTTTTGAGGGCCTGTAATCTTAAATATAAGGGTCAATGTTATCAAAATGGTAAGTGGCAATGATATATTGTACCAATGCTATACCAAGTTTGACCGAATTTCATAGATTCATAGGAGGCAGACACGCCACTTTTGGTCTGAAATTTACAGTTTTTGGGGCCTGTGCCATTGACAATAATGTCACGGTCACCAAAACCTAATGGCTGTTTTCCCAATCCTAGTAATGGAACAATGCAAGTTTGGTCAGATTCCTTCAATAGGTTCAGGAGATATAGTGCTTCAAACAAGCTACACTGATGCAATCCGCATAAAAAACACTATGCACCCACCCACCACCCCCGCACCCTTAGTGCGGAACATAATAACTCCAAAAGTAGGAAAACCAGTTTCAACTCATATGTTGTGCACATCGTCCTGTGGGCATTTGCATATTTGTGTAGTTTCATGAAAATATCTCAAATGGATTGAGGGAAGGACGGGTGGGTACTCAAATTTTCGGAGGGTATACATCATACCCTGTCACTTTTTGTGGCAGGGCCTAAAATTGATCCATAAATGAATTTGTCTAGTACATCGAAATTGAACTATTCAGACATGCTAAACTCGTAACTTATTCTTCTTTTAAACACTTTAAAGGCTTCAGTGTTCATCACATACTTTCTACAGCCTGTGTCCTATTATTTAACATTATGAAAATATGCCTTTTCAAGTATATCATTTTTTTTTCACCAAAAATGAAAATTTCAAATTAAAAAATCTGATATTTTTTATATATTTCTCCACAAAACAGACTGTGGGTGCTGGTTAGAACAGCCTCGACCAAGCAGTTGTAACGAGTACCCACAATCATTGTTTTTGAGCAGTTAACATGTAAGAAAAATAATATTTATATGTAACCTTGTTAACCCCAATAAAGTAGGGTTTAAAGCAGGTCAATATATTAGGCATAATTTCAAGATAGACAGCATTGTTGGGACTGTTCAAAAGTAGTCTGGTTTAAAAGCAGGTCAAAATTTATTAGGCATGTTTGCATGATAGATGTAGCATTTTTGGGGCTGTTCAAAAGTAGTCTTAATGAGTCCCAAAGGTAGTCTTAAAATAAAGGAATTTCACTTCTTTTGTTTTTGTTTTGTTTGATTTGAGGTTTAACAACCCCATCAACACTGTAAAGGTCATTTTGGAGACGTTGCTTCCAATCTTGTGGGACTTTTACCCGACACTGAGATGAAATGACATCTCAAGCCGTGTCACCCAATGAAACCAATAGGATTTAATAGCATGGACGGTCCGCCTCGTACCGCGGTTCCTGGACAGGCTTAGATCCTCTAAGCGGTTTACCAGTACTAGTGTGCGGGCCGGATTCAGCTATGGGTGGAAGCATCATGCAGCCCATATATTTCTTCAAGCCCCTATGGGCGGGGAGGAATAGCGAATGTCCCAACAAGTCCGTGCCATCACCATCTTTAATTTCACTTTTCTGGCTGTTAAAATATATAAATGTTAACGCCTAAACTATTCAAAAGTTATTGATCTTTCTTCCATTCTTTATTGTCAGTTAATGGCCCCCGGCCATCGGGGCTTGAAGAAATAGATGGGCTGCATGATGCTTCCACGCATAGCTGAAACCGACCCGCACATGAGTACTGGTAAACCATTAAGAGGATCTAAGCTTGTCCAGGCAAAGCAGTGCGAGTCGGACCATCCATGCTTACAAACCCTATTCATTTCATTGGGCGACAGGGCTTGAGATGTCATTTCATCTCAATATCGGCCAAAAGTTCCACAAAATTGGAAGCAATATCTCCAAAATGACCTTTACAGTGTTGACGGGGACGTTAAGCCTCAAATGAAACAAACAAATAATTGTCAGTCATGATCCAGTGGTTCAAAAACACAGCTGCCATCAAGAAGTTCTAGGCATTAAATAATTCAGTCCTTTTTCTTTCAGTAGGTAGTAGGACTATATAGGCTGTCAGCTGTTAGCTACTGGTGGAAGCAAGGTTCATCTGTATTAAACTGTATGTGGGTTTTTCCATGCTGAACCTGTAACAAAAATTGGAAAAGATTTTTAAAAAAAGAAAATAAGGAAAAGAACAAAATAAATGTACATGTGACCATAACAAAGACTAGAAATGTTTTCAGAAGAAAACTGCATCCTCCCATTCCCTCCCAACCATAAATATGACTGTTACATCCACTTGGACTTGGAAGGTGCATACCGTAAAAATTCAGACACCTTGAGAACTTGCTGTAATTGAATAAAATCTCCTAAAATGTTAGCAAATTTGTTTCGTGAGGAGTCAAAAAGTGGAGACAGAATGGCAAACAGTGGAGACCCTGATCAGACTGCTTCATGAGCAGTCTGATCTAGGTCTGCACTGTTTGCTTAGGCCTGAATGTCCCAATACTAAGGATCCTTATGGTACATGCAAAAATTGAGCAATCTATAAATTCAAGAAACCTAAAAAACAGCCCCACCTGTATTAAGCAAGCACCTAGGGGATAACCAAAATGTGCTTGCTTAGGACATATACTCGCTTAATACATGTCAATCTTAATGCATTTTCCCCTATCGTAAACCAAAAGCATGACTGAATTAGGCAGGTTACTTGCTTAACAGTGGTGGCCACCATAACAGGCTTTACTGTAGTTAATGGCCTCTAAAATCCAATTAAGTCTTTCTATGTTCAATTTGTCAGAATTCATCCATTGTTGTACGAGATATGGTGCAGACAAGGCAATATTAGAAATCTTTGCACTATTTGGTCATGAAAAGAGAAGATCACCAAAATCAAACCTTTGATATCTGCGCCGGGGCACAGCATTTCCTACAATGTCCATGTGTACCCAGTGAAGAATCAAATCAGCCTGCCCATCCATATAATCTGACCAGAGATTTCTCTTGCTGCATGAAGGAGCATTGGGCCCTTAGCTATCCTTTGAGTGTACAACAAGACACTGATCAGACTGTGTGGATGCATAGGCTGATATAAGTCTTTGCTAGGTACACATGTAAATTGTAGGGAATGTTGTGCTCCGGCTATTTGTAATACATGTACTATATTGCACCAATTCTTAGCATAATCTAAAATTTGGAAGGTTTCACAGATAACAACAAATCTTTTCACTTGAAGATATATTTTTACCCAAAGTTAATTTTGTCAGTGTGTGTGTGTGTGTGTGTGTGTGTGTGTGTGTGTGTGTGTGTGTGTGTGTGTGTGTGTGTGTGTGTGTGTGTGTGTGTGTGTGTGTGTGTGTGATTGACCTTAAAACTGAGGTAAATGTCATAAAAATCTATTGTTGAAATTGTTGGTTCATGTAGGATGCAATGGCAAGCAATGGCAAGTATGGTAAGTACAAAATATAATCACCTTGTGAAAAAGGTGATTCAAGTTAAAAGATCCCCCCCCCCCCCACACACACACACCCTCCAATGATAGGGAAAACAAAACATCAAATAAAGTGAAAAATCTATCATTATGAACCTAAATATTCGTACAGACAGACAAAAAGTGCAGACCCAGATCCAGTCTGACCAGGGTCTGCACTGTTTACTGTTCTGTCTGCACCATTTGGACTCTTTGCGGGATCATGAAACAAACTTGTTAAAATTTTACAATTACAGTAACTTCTCTGATCCAATCCCATCACGGCATGAAGAAATAGATTGGGCTGCATGATTCTTCTACGAAGAGCTGAAACTGACCAAACATGGGTACTGGTAAACTGCTTAGAGGTTCTGTGCATGCCCGGAAAAGTGGTGGGAGTTGGCCCGCCCATGAAAATAAACTGTATCGGTTTCATTGAGCAACAGGGCTTGAGATGTCATTTCATCTCAATGGTGGGTAAAAGTCTGACAAAATTGGAAGCAATGCCTTCAAAATAACCTAGAAAATGTTGCCGGGGATGTTGAACCTCAAATCAAACAAACATTAACTCCTGAAAGTGTCAAAATTTTTAGGATTTTTATGGTATTTCTTATGAGTGGATTTAGTAATATTAATAAGAAAAAGACAGCATTTTCAAAGTAAGACAGCATTTTCAAAGTATATGTCATTAATTGTTTTTTTATTTTTCAGTGGAAAAAAAGGCATGACATTGCAAGTGAATAATTTATTGGGCAGACAATTCAGATGAAATGTCAAGCCTGATTTTCACTGAAAAATAATGAGAAAAAAAAAAACATCAAAAAAAAAAAAAAAAAAAATCACAGTCTTCTATTAAATTAACACTACTTTAATCTTATAACAGCTCAGTGATCATTTTTATCAAATATATTTTAAAAATTCTCTTAAAGATCTGTCTGTTGAGGTTTAGCATTAATAGCAACAATAGTTTTGGTGACATTGCTTTCAAATCTGTGTGGGCTTTTTTACCTGATCCAGGGCCTGACAGATCAAACTTTCCACCACTTGCCCGGCATTCCACAGCATCTTGAAAATAGCTTAGAATTACCATATTTATTATTAATTTTTTATGTCCTATATATTTTTCTGGGAAAGTGAAATAAAAAAAAAAACTCTTGCCCAGCCAAAATTTAGACTTGTATCGGGCAGCCAGGCAGTGGATTAAGATTAATCAGGCCCTGTCTGATCTGAGAGCAAAGAATCGATGTTCAAGTCCTGCAGGAACTCTATCTACCATTATGTACACGTATAACTGCATGTAAGTTTATAACTTAATTATTGGGGCAGCAAAAACCCAAAATCACTTTCCTTGAGCATAGCTAAATTATCTTTCTTGAGCATACTTGAATTATCTATGCAGTTAACCCATACTCACTCTTGCAGCTCTGCCATGGATGGATCCAGCTGTTGGTCCATCCATCCATTTCACAAAGCCTTCAAGGGCGGGGGCAAGCCCCAATAGGCGGTGGTATTTTGGAAAAGTAACTCTCCAGATTTTTAATTTTATAGTGATAAGTCTAATGCCACATTAGTGTTAGTAAAATTATCACTATAAAAAAATTAAAGTCGGGTAATAGTATTTTGTTTGTTTGATTTGAGGGTTAACGTCCCGACGAAGGCGTCAACATGGTACACGTAATTTTGGAGACGTTGCTGCTAACTTTGTGCGGTTTTTACCTCGCATTGAGATGAAATGACATCTCAAGCCCTGTCGCCTAATGAAACCAGTAGGGCATATAAGCATGGACTGTCTGACTCGCACTGCTTTGCCTGGGTAGTCTTAGATCTCCTCTAAGTGGTTTATCCATACTCGTGCAGTTGGTTTCAGCTCTGTGTAGAAGCATCATGAATGCAGCTCATCTATTTCTTCAAGCCCAAATGGGTGGGGGATGAAATAGTACTCATACCTCTGATCTATTCCAGATAATATTCTATGTGGCTTTGCTTGGGCATTCATATTCAGTCTACATTCTGACCATCAACTAGGCTCTGGTGCATCCATTCACCTAGAATACACTTACCTTCATTAGGTATGATTGGTTTCCAACACAGAATGGCTAATATCTTGTAGAACAGTTTGGGGTTAAAGTTGATAAAATGTCTGTGACTGTGATGTTTCACCGAGAATGTGTCTTATGCAGCTCCTGTTTCACTTGGTCCCCAATGTTCAGAGACAGGCTCTGAAGTCCCTGTCATACCTGTTGGAAATTAAACAAAAGTCTGTGTTAACCATTTCAACCATGCAAAACATGTAGATCCAGAGTAGACTGTTCATAACAAGTCATCCAATTAGGATCAACATCTTGTTAATAATGCTGATTTTAAAAACACTCTATATATATGCAATAATGGACGAATCCAATATCAAAGATGTCCACATCGGCACTTCAGAAATTGGAGAAAGATAGGCTAATTATTAACTGCAAATGCAGATCTATGGAGTATTTATGTCTATTCTGATGTACCGAAAAACTTCAATGACTCAAACTCCAACAGTGTATTTGCTTGCTTGAATTGGGGTTTAACATTCCCGTCAACACTGTTTAGGTCATTTTGCAGGCGTCGCTTCCAATTTTGTGGTACTTTTACCCGACATTGAATAACATCTCAAGCCCTGCCTTCCACACAGAGCTGAATCTAACCCCACAAGAGTACTGGTAAACGGCTTAGAATGTCTAAGCCTGCCCAGGCAAGGTGGTGCGAGTTGGTCTTTACATGCATGTAAACCCTATTTTTCTCCTATTACTGCTACTCGCTCACATCTGAGCATTACGAGCAGGATTTCCTGGGTGGTTACCAGTACTTTTTTTTTTATTATTTTATTTTTTAAGCAATGTGGATGAAGTGCCTTGCTCAATGACACAACACTTTGGTCAGAGTGAGGCTCGAACCCGGAACCTTTCGATCACAAATCCGATGCGCTACCACTGCACCAAAGCGCCCCACTATTGGTTCATTGGGTGCCAGAGCTTGAGATGTCATTTCTTCTCAATTTCTGGTAAGAGTCCCGATTTCTCCAAAATGACCTAAATAGTGTTGACAGAGATGTTAAACCTCAAATCAAACAAATAATTCCTGGGCAAGCTTAGACATTCTAAGCGGTTTACCCATGTCCAATACTCATGTGCAGTCAGTTTTAGCTCTGCGTGGAATCACATTGCACCCACATCTATTTCTCCAAGCCTCGATGGGCACTAGTAGCTTTTTTGTTTGTATTGGAGTTTAATGGCCCAGTCAACACTTGTCTTTGTCATTTTTGAGCCGGTCAGTTTGCCCATTCACACTTCCTGGACAGGCTTAAATGTAAGCGGTTAACCAGTACAGTGCACATTCTTTCGCCAGAAACTGACAACTGCCCTTCTTGAATCAGGGGAAGGAGGAGAATGATCGTAGAAAAGATTTCATGATCAACCTCCACTAAAGAACATTGCCGACCCTGGCAGGCATAAAACCCGCGTCCTGATCACCAGTCGGATGCGCATCCGACTAAGCTACCGAGGCCGGCCCCAGTAGCTTGTTGACCATGACCTAATCAAGCCCATTCGTGTGTCCATAGGGAATCTTGGCTGTAGATGAGAAATTTGAAGGGTGACCAGGAAGATTTTCGCACTTTTTATCTTGCTAAGTTACTTTTATCTGAACATGTAAGTTGTGTGTGCATTAAAATTGCCTGTATGAGCAATTCTACCAAGTACACACAACATACTGACATTTTATAAAACATCAAAAACATGTACCCGAATCAGAGCACTTCTACTCATCACCATAACAATATATATATAAAGCTGGTATTATATAAAGCTGGTATTATATATATTTATATATATATATATATATATATATATATATATGAGAAACAAAGTAAAGCACGATACAGGCAATGAAATAAACAAATGAATTAGCGTACAAAAATCGGTCGCACCGCAACCGGGACTCGAACCACGGATCTCCTGCTTTCCGGGCAGACGTGCTAACCGTTACACCACCGCGGCCTTCCGACATTGTACGCCAATTTTAACATTTATAAACCTTTTAACGTCATTAGCGCTATTTAGAGACCTTTCATTTACCGCCATAGGCGACCCTATCATTTTCGGTTCTTTTTCTAACCTACGGACGGCGGCCATTTTTATTCTATTTATTTTATTTATTGTTAGATTTACAAATGTTCTACTGTATCGAGTAAATATATGAGAAACAAAGTAAAGCACGATACAGGCAATGAAATAAACAAATGAATTAGCGTACAAAAATCGGTCGCACCGCAACCGGGACTCGAACCACGGATCTCCTGCTTTCCGGGCAGACGTGCTAACCGTTACACCACCGCGGCCTTCCGACATTGTACGCCAATTTTAACATTTATAAACCTTTTAACGTCATTAGCGCTATTTAGAGACCTTTCATTTACCGCCATAGGCGACCCTATCATTTTCGGTTCTTTTTCTAACCTACGGACGGCGGCCATTTTTATTCTATTTATTTTATTTATTGTTAGATTTACAAATGTTCTACTGTATCGAGTAAATATATGAGAAACAAAGTAAAGCACGATACAGGCAATGAAATAAACAAATGAATTAGCGTACAAAAATCGGTCGCACCGCAACCGGGACTCGAACCACGGATCTCCTGCTTTCCGGGCAGACGTGCTAACCGTTACACCACCGCGGCCTTCCGACATTGTACGCCAATTTTAACATTTATAAACCTTTTAACGTCATTAGCGCTATTTAGAGACCTTTCATTTACCGCCATAGGCGACCCTATCATTTTCGGTTCTTTTTCTAACCTACTCGATACAGTAGAACATTTGTAAATCTAACAATAAATAAAATAAATAGAATAAAAATGGCCGCCGTCCGTAGGTTAGAAAAAGAACCGAAAATGATAGGGTCGCCTATGGCGGTAAATGAAAGGTCTCTAAATAGCGCTAATGACGTTAAAAGGTTTATAAATGTTAAAATTGGCGTACAATGTCGGAAGGCCGCGGTGGTGTAACGGTTAGCACGTCTGCCCGGAAAGCAGGAGATCCGTGGTTCGAGTCCCGGTTGCGGTGCGACCGATTTTTGTACGCTAATTCATTTGTTTATTTCATTGCCTGTATCGTGCTTTACTTTGTTTCTCATATATTTACTCGATACAGTAGAACTAACAATAAATAAAATAAATAGAATAAAAATGGCCGCCGTCCGTAGGTTAGAAAAAGAACCGAAAATGATAGGGTCGCCTATGGCGGTAAATGAAAGGTCTCTAAATAGCGCTAATGACGTTAAAAGGTTTATAAATGTTAAAATTGGCGTACAATGTCGGAAGGCCGCGGTGGTGTAACGGTTAGCACGTCTGCCCGGAAAGCAGGAGATCCGTGGTTCGAGTCCCGGTTGCGGTGCGACCGATTTTTGTACGCTAATTCATTTGTTTATTTATATATATATATATATATATATATATATATATATATATATAATATATATATATATAAAATTGACCACGTGAACAAGTCCGTGAAATGAACACACCACTAAACATCACTTTATATATTGAAAACGGGGGCTTACGGGGGGTATACATTACTTTGCTTATTTCTGCTCCAAGACATAGGTTGTGGGTACTCGTTAGAAGCGCCACATTGAGCCGGTTCTAACGAGCACCCACAACATATGTTTGCAGTCAAAATAAGACAAATATCATGGATTTTCATCAAAAAAGAAGCCATTCTGAAGAGGTGAAAAAATGTAATATTTTCCACGGGTATTATCTTAATGATCGGTCACAAACCTTGTCAATGTACCTACTTTTTTATTTTTTGCCCTATACACATATATGTATTGCTTAGAAACTGCAGATGTGCATAAGAGTATCCAAATTTTGATCTGAACCCCTGGGGTCATGGGGTGAGGTCAAATTTTCAAGAAAATGCTTGTGAATGTAACAGTGACTACTTTTTATTTCTTGCACTATGGTCACCAAACTTGGTACATGTATCGCTTAAGGAGCGCAGATGTGCATAAGGGTATCCAAATTGTGATCTGAACCCCTGGGGTTATGTAATGAGGTCAAAAGTCAAAGTTTCATGAAAATACTTGTGAATGCAACTTCTACTACGGCGGCTGTCCGTCGAGGCTTGAAGAAATAGATGGGCTGCATGGTGCTTCCACACAGAGCTGAAACCAACCCGCACACGAGTACTGGTAAACCACTTAGAGGATCTAAGCCTGCCCAGGCAAAGCGGTGCAAATCAGACCGTCCATGCTTATAAACCCTACTGGTTTCATTGGGCAACAGAACTTGAGATGCCATTGCATCCCAATGTCGGGTAAATGGCTGACAAAATTGGAAGCAATGTCTCCAAAAAGATTCCTGCAACGGATGGTCAGGTGGTTTTTCTCCGGATACTCCAGTTTTTGCCCACCTCTGATTAACAATTGGCTCGATATGAGTGAAATAATCTTGAAAGGGACGTAAAACCAAAATCAAATCTCCAAAATTACCTATACAGTGTTGACTGGGACATTACAAAGAAATATTTATTCAAGTATGGTTGCAAAACTTGATACATACATGTAGATTGTTTAGGTACTGCAGATGCGCATGAGGGTATCCAAATTTTTATCTGAACCCCTGGGATCATTGGCTGAGGTCTTAGGTCACTACTCTTAACCGACATTGAGAGGAAATGAGATCTCAAGCCCTGTGGCCCAATGAAACCAACAGGTTTTATAAGAATGAAAGGCCAGGCTCGTACTGCTTTGATTGGACAGGCTTAGATCCTGTTACCAGTTTACCAGTACTTTTAAACAGTAGACAGATAGATACATGTAGACAGACGTAACTTTAGACGTGTTGGGTGAAAGAAAAAGGATAAATTGACAGATTGATATTTTTTGGGCTTTGGTTTGATGACCCTTTTAAAGATCAGACTCTTTATTTCAAGCCGATCGTGGACAAAAACTGGATAAAAACCACCTGACCTTCTGTTGCAGAACACTGCATCTCACATGTGACCCAAGCACTCAAACCACAAGTTCACAACCGTGAGAGACCTCTTATCCACTTGGCCACGAGGACCTGTCGACAAATAGGGTAGCGCCCCCCCCCCCCCCCCTCCCCATTGGTGTTTGAAGAAATAGATGAGCTGCATGATGATACTTCCGTGCAGAGCTGAAATCCGACCGCACATGAGTACTGGTAAAGCGATTAGAGGATCGAAGCCTGTCATAGTAATGCGGTGCAAGTCAGGTCGTCCATGCTTATAAACCCTATTGGTTTCATTGGGCCACAGGGCTTGAGAAGTCTATCCATCTCAGTGTCGGGTAATGAACAAGTCATTTGAAACCAATGCCCCCCACCTACGGGGAGAGCGCGGACAATGACTTTTCACTTTTCACAGCCCTGCACTGCGGGGGACCTCCAGAAGGTCACAGCCCCACTGTTTATAATAGTTCGTTCCACTGGGTGTATATTTGCATAATATCAAAACCAAGGTTGGTCGGTAAATACCGGTGGCGTGAATTCCCACTGGTATTTACCGGTAATTACCATCCTGGGAAATACTCCAAATTTCAGCAAAAATGGGAAATAGTGGGAAATATGATTTTTTTTAGTTATTTCATAGAAAAACACTATAATATTTGTGCAATTTAATTGAAATAATGAACAGTTAGCTATTTTGCAGTATGCTTCCCCTTACATATATGCCATAAGTCTGCTTTTACTCAATCAAACACAACCATAAATATAAAGTGATCTGTGGTTATGTAGGGTGAAGAGTTATTTAAAATCACTCATATGCTTAAGAAGATAAAATACCATAATGATCCCAATATTTGGGACAGACATGTCTGGGCAAACAGTGCAGACCCAGATCAGAATCACTTAGCTTCTTTAAGAGAGTTTGCCATTGGAACTAAATGTTTTGTATTTTAGTGTAACCATACAGTTCAATTTATTTGAGATTTACAACAACTCTTTGGCTGTTTGAATTTTAACCATTTTGGTACCAAATGGAATCTTCCTTCTTAAATATAGCAGGAGTCCATTTCAAAATTTAGGGGTGTCAGGTTGTGTTTTTATCCAAATTGATTTGGAAAATGACTAAACTTTTAAAAAGCAAACAGTGGAGGCCCTGATCAGATGCCATGTTCTGATCTGGGCCTGCACTGTTTGCCAGGGTACCCTGGTAAAATGAGTTAAGGATGTTAAATTACACTAGAACAGGTTTGTTTGCAAGTTTGCCAAGTGATCACACTCCTAATGCTAAAGCTGTGATAATTTAATTATTTGTTTGAGACAGGTATTAAAAGGACACAGTTACAGGAATTTAAGCATAAAAGGTTTCTTAAATTATCTACAGAAAAAATTACATGTATTAACAAGTCAAGGGAAATCGCTGAAAGTTAAAAACTTATATTTTAGAATCACATTCGAAAAAAAATTATATACATTCTATATGCAGGCAAGGGTCCAAGGGACTATAGATCTTTATAGTTATTCAATGTAAAAAGGGCTGGAAAATTCTCCAAAAATTCACTTGTCCTACATAACTAAGTGCATGTAAACTTTGGTAAATGTTGCAAGGACTAAACAAACTTTTACTTGTCCTTCAATTTTTTGTCATTGCAAGCAGACAAGTGGAATTTCCAAGCCCTACATGAACTTGAAATAAATTTGCTTTCAAATAGCTAGGTAGTTGGGGTATATTAAGCAGTCTCAATTGGTACCACCTATGTAAATATATATTTCCCTGTATTTCCCGGGAATTCCCTGTATTTCCCGCCGTCCAGGGAAATATGATTATTTCCCGCTTTTTTTTGCCAACCTTGATCAAAACCCCATCATTAACCCGGCACTGCATTGGGGCTTGGAGAAATATGCATGATGCTTCCACGCAGAGCTGAATCCGGCCCGCACACAAGTACTGGTAAACAGCTTAGAGGATCTAAGCCTGCCCAGGCAATGCGGTGCGAGTCGGACATGACCGTCCATGCTTATAAACCCTATTGGTTTCATTGGGCGACAGGGCTTGAGATGTTATTTCATCTCACTGTTGGGTAAAAGTCCCACAAAATTGGAAGCAACGTCTCCAAAATGACCTACATAGTGTTGACGGGGACGTTAAACATCAAATCAAACAAAATTAACGGCACTGCAGGGAACACAGAGGGTAACTACCCGCACATAAGCCCAGCTATCCCCTGTAGGTGGTGGGGGGGGGGGGGGGGTCAGTGGTTACAAATGACTAGTGCATAAAAGTCCCACAAAATTGGAAGCAACATCTCCAAAATGATGTTAAACATGATCTATCCAGTGTTGACGGGGACGTTAACCTCAAGTCAAACATACAAAGCTAGGGCGGTACAATGCTGAGTGTTTTGCTCACGAATGGCCGATGGCTCAGTGGTGCTTACACTTGCCTCTGATGCTAGAGCCCCCCCCCCCCCCCCCATTCGATCCCCAGAGGCCAAACACGCTCCATTGGCTTAATACCGAAAAGTGCACAGTCCTTCGGATCTGGACGTTAACTAGAGGCCCCCTGTGCAGGAAGAGTCATCTCCTGTGCAGGTTTGAGAAATTGAGACCCCTACTGTTATTACATGATTAGGCTGTAGGCTTTGGTGCGCAGACATTTGCTCACAAGACAATTGCCCACAAGACAGTTGCTCACAAGACAATTGCTCACAAGACAATTGCCCACAACCTAAAAGGAAAATAGGACAATTGCTCACAACACATTTTTTTCATGATTTTATTTTTATATCATCTATAATTATGGGAACTATTTTTCCTTTGGATTTCAGCTAATTAGTGATAAATGGATTTCAACTAGTTAGTGATAATTGAAACATAAGTAGTTTATTAATAACATTAAGTAATTAAATTGAATCATATCACCAATGTTAGTGATACACATAAATAAGCTCACATTTAATTGATTAAGGAGATCAAAGGAATTTATAAAACTTTTGAAACAAAAAATAAATACATAAATAATGATTCATTTTAATGAATGATGAGTATATTTATCAAGCTGCTTAATGACCCCTGCCCATCTGGGCTTGGAAAAATAGATCGGCTGCATGATGCTTCCACACAGAGCTGAAACCGACCGCATAAGAGTACTGGTAAACCGCTTAGATGATCTAAGCCTGCCCAAACAAAGCGATGCGAGTCGAACAGTCCATTCTTATAAACCCTATTTGTTTAATTGGACGACAGGGCTTGAGATGTCATTTCATTTCATTAGCTGGAAAAAGTCCCACAAAATCGGAAGCAGCATCTCCAAAATGATCTATACAGTGTTAGTGGGGATGTTAAACCTCAAATCAATCAATCAATCAATCAATCAAAATCAAGCTGCTTTATGTATAATATTGATAATTTAAGTTGACTGCTGCTCATTATAGGGCTATCATTTCATCCAACGACTGATGTCTTAGTTATCACTAATTAGTTGAAATCTACGTGATTAACTGTTACATAATAAAGAAGAATGGTTCCCATAAACTATAGAAAATATATAAATAAAAGACTTTCAAAATAAAAATAAAATCTTGAATAAAAATGGTGTTGTGAGCAATTGTCCTATTTTCCTTTAAGGTTGTGGGCAATTGTCTTGTGAGCAATTGTCTTGTGAGCAACTGTCTTGTGGGCAATTGTCTTGTGAGCAAATGTCATGGAATCGTAGGCTTTCAACCCTGCAACCTGGAGTGTATGTAATGTAATTATGTACACCTCCGAAGCCCCCGACCATAGGGGCTTGAAGAAATATATGGGCTGCATGATGCTTCCACCCATAGCTGAATCCGGCCCGCACACTAGTACTGGTAAACCGCTTAGAGGATCTAAGCCTGTCCAGGAACCGCGGTGCGAGGAGGACCGTCCATGCTAATAAACCCTATTGGTTTCATTGGGCGACAGGGCTTGAGATGTCATTTCATCTCAATGTCGGGTAAAAGTCCCACAAAATTGGAAGCAACGTCTCCAAAATGACCTTTACAGTGTTGACGGGGACGTTAAACCTCAAATCAAACAAAATGTACACCTCCGATCGCAGTATAAGTAGAAAGATTTCTGGCGTGGGACTTGAACCCCGAAAAAGTGCAGGTTAAAGCCCTCTGTGGGAATTACTAGCCACTCGTGAAAATAACAGTTTTGGTGTTCATTCGATGAAATAAAATTCGATCTTACACTGAAAAATCAAATATCCTCTATTTCTTACATGCTTTTCAATGAATGATAGAGATTTATCAGTGAAATATAAATCGATATTTTCACTGTTTCAAACAGTGAAAATACGATTTTTTATTTTTCACTGTTTGGGACTACTTTTTTCTTCAAATCTAACTCTAATTTCAATTTTATCTTTGTCAGATAACTGAACAATACTGAAATGTGTTCTAATTGACGCATAGCCCGTTCATGTGTGACGGGGACGTTACTGACGTCATTTATAACGCTGACGTCACGTCTTTTGTCGCGCGACGTTAGACTTGCCAGCAACTTCTTTGGAAAACTACTCTCTCAATTATTTCATTAATCATTCATAATAATACCACCCCAGGCCATTTCTCAGGTTTACACCCAATAGTATACCCACTAAACACGATGGACACCACTAAATTGACGCGAAACGAACAGGAAAAAAGATAATGATCTCCGAATGTGAGCGACACCATTAAAGACGCTAAATATTGCCTTTTGAAGCAAGTAAGAAACAGAAAATTTGATTTTTTCAGTGCAAGATCAAATTTTATTTCACTCATGAACACCAAAACTGCTATTTTCACTCGTGGCTACGCCACTCGTGAAAATAACAGTTTTGGTGTTCATTCGCTGAAATAAAATTCGATCTTACACTGAAAAAATCAAATATCCTCTATTTATCACATGACGTGGTTGATAAGCAGTGGATAATGTCGTGTAATAAAAATCGTATGACCACACGTTTAATAACACTTTGGCGGGATTAAGTAACGTCATGACGACGTCCATGTCAACAATGCAATTTTCGTAGAAAAATTGTCAAATTAAAAGGCGATAAAATCCCATTTAAAGTAGTGATATGATAAATAGAATCTTACACTCGTGGTCATTTCATATGATATTTATGAACGAGCCGAAGGCCCGTTTCATAAATATCCTTCGGCTCGTTTCATAAATATCATATGAAATGACCACTCGTGTAAGATCCGGTATGTATAAAATTCGATAATCCACTAATGGATTGAAATCCACTAGTGGATTGAATATGCAAATTAGTTAGATACGTCCCGTAACGTTACACGTACGATGTCTTTAACGACGTCGCGTTTACTAATGCGGGAATATTGGCATTTTTGAAAAAAAGTCGTGAATAAAATTTGTTTTAAATGTCATATGATAAATAGAATCTTGCATTCGTGTTCATGTATTATTGAATTTATTCAACTCGTTGAGGAAATGGGACAAGTGCTCGGCAAAGCCTCGCAATTTATCCCTTTTCCTCCACTCGTTTAATAAATTAAATAATACACGAACTCGAATGTAAGATCCTCTATAAAGAGCCTAGTTGCTCTGTTTTCAAAGTTTACATAATTCCGTTGAAAAAATAGCTACTTTGCATATTTTTGCATTATTTTTTGGAACCTCCCACATGTAACATAGTGCATTATTTCATATCCGCAGAACGGATATGCTTCTAATATACCAAACATAGCGTGTGTGTGCCCGTTAGTGGCGGTTCTAACAAACACCCACAACATGTCCTGGAGGAACAATACAGCCCTGTGAACCCCTTCTTTTCTCTATACATTACGAAATCACGCCTATACAAATACTTTGAAAACTTTACCGCCGAAAAATCGACCTTTTTTAGATGAAAATTTGTGATATTTTTCTTATTTCTGCTCACAATATAGACTGTGGGTACTCGTTAGAGCCGCCCCGATGAGGCGGTTCTAACTATATTTCCGAACAGAAATAAAAATAATAAGGTTTACCCCCTGTAAACCCCAGTTGAACTATATAAAAGTGGGGCTCAAAGGGATCAAAATTATATAGGCGTGTTTTCGTGATGTAACTCTGGGTTAACGGTGTGTTCATTTTACGCTAGCGTGTTGAATGTCTTGGAAATAAATGAACAGATTTTCAGGTTGTTTGGGAAAGTGTCAGACGCTTGTGCATCTTTCATTCTAAACTATCTTATACAATTCAATTATAAAAACAAACTGTTAAGAATTCTTGCTAATGGCTGTCTATGAACGTTACATCGTTTCTGAGTCGCCGAATATTCAGGCAACAAAATATATATTTTAAACACTCAATAGTTAAACCTTTTCTTTCCAAATGTTTGGGGCAATGCCGACATCTTTAGGGGAAAAATGAATACTTTGTTAGTGCTAAGAGACTTACTAACGGGAAGTGAGCCCATGAGCATTAAGCATATTATTCTATAAAAGAAGAGGGCATCGCCCCAAAAATATGGGTAAAAAGAGATGAAATAGTGAGTGTTTTATCCAGATATCATCACATGAACAAGTCCGTTAAATGAACACCCCTCTAAACCTCTCTTTATATAGAGAAAACTGGAGTTTACTGGGGTATTCAGTATTTTTCTGCTCCAATACAGAGGTTGTGGGTACTCGTTAGATGGCACCCACAACCAATGTTTGCAGTATATGTAAGAAAAATATTGCCGATTTACATCAGAAAAGTAGCCACTTCAGGATATGTCAAAAAGGCACTATGTCGCACGGATGTGTTATCGTAATGTTACTATGGATTCAGATTTCGAAAAATATTAAAATACCAAAAACTTTACAAAAGGACATAAATGCGTGTGATACAGGCAAACATGTTGACGGAATTTCTTCCTACAATGGCGAAAGGTTGGGAGAATTTGAAGGAATCAACAAATTATTGTACAGATTATTGTTGATTTGTAGTATGTAAGAATTAGTCAGCTCTAGTGAGGAATAAATCACACTTTGAAGGACATATGTACTTAGACAAATCACTCGCGGTACACGTTCGTGATTTGATCTACTTTAGAACCGACCACAAATTATTTGATTTAAAAATCACAGCTTAAGCTTAAGCTGATCTATTTCTTAAAACTGATTGATCGATTGTGTTGGAGTTGAACGACACGTCAACCCTTGTGGGTCATTTTGTGTCGTCTTCAAGAGAAAGGGAGAAAAGAGATAGCGAGGAGATGTAAGTGAGGGACAGCAAAGAAAGAGGAAAATGAACAGAAGTGTAGAAACTGAAGAAATAATAAAACCCACACCCCCCTGCCTGTACCTGCAGCAAGGACAGCAGGCCTTGCCCAGATGCAGGCCAATGTCAGCTGGATGTCTCTTTGTTTGTTTGTATTGGAGTTAAACGGCCCAGTCAACACTATTTTAAGTCATTTTTGAGCCGGTCTGTTCATCTATCTAAACTTTTCCTGGGCAGGCTTATACGTAAGCGGTTAACCAGTACAGTGCACATTCTTTGGCCAGAAACTGACAACCAGCGGACGGGAGAGAATGACCGTAGAAAAGATTCCATGATCAATCTTCACGAAAGAATGTTGCCGACCCCGACATGTATCGAACCCGCGTCCTCCTGATCACCAGTCAGACGTGCATCCGACTGAGCTACCGAAGCCGGCACTGGATGCCTCTATTTCTTAAAAAAAATATAGCAAATTTCTTACTAAGATCATTCGACAACTTTATTTTTACTGCTAATAAATTACACTTGAAACACAATCGAACTTCAATAACGCGAATACCTTTGGGACCATGCAACTTTGTTCGAGTTAGAACTAGTTCGAAGAACTGAGGGTTTATTATTGGACAAGGCCAAGAGACATACAGTAGAACTTCGATGACTCGAACACCGATAGCTCGTTTACCATGGCTGAGTCGAACCCGTTTTCGAATCCCTAGGGAATTCCTCTACGTAAGACGAAGTGTGGGACAATATCGGTGATGTTCGACTTTTATCTTGCAAATGTATGCTGTGTGTACTCATTAGAATCGCCTCTATGGGGCGATTCTAATGAGCATACACAGCATACATTTTTATTATAGAGCACCGAAAAGATGTCCCAAAATTAACCCCGTTACGCCTCCTGGCAGTAACCCTCAGTGGCTCGAACTATTCCTGTCTCGAACAGATTTCCGTGGTCTCTAAGGTGTTCGAGCCATTGAAGTTCAACTGTATTTGGGATTACATAAGGGGACTGGGAACACCTTCAGGGGAGGCAATTCATGCAAACGTATTTTTGTTTCCCATGTCAATAGAGGTCAACTCTCAAAAGGAAAGAATTGGCTCCTGAGGAGCAAATTCTTTCCTTATGGAGTATACCCCTTTTTCAGCGGGAAAGGGCTTATAGAAAAGAGAACAGGATGTCCCGAAAGTTGTCGCCCTTTGAAAAATGGCGGAAAAATCTGCCAGGTGTTCCCATTCCCCTTAAAGACATATTTTCTATTTTCTATAGAATAAAGGAATGTTGTGTGTACTAATTAGAATCGCCTTATTGGGGCGATTCTAATGAGTAAACACAACATTCCTTTATAAGATGTAATTAATCAAACTCTCCATTAAGGATATATTTTTCTATAGAATAAAGGAATGACGTGTGTACTCAATAGAATCGCATCACTGAGGCAATCTAATGAGTAAACACAACATTCATTTTTTTAAGATATTTCATAAAATATCCTAAATATATGGATATATGTGGCGATAATTCTAATTCCAGAACGATTTAGAACCATGGTAAACGATGCCATTTCTTGTTCCCCCCCCCCCCCCCCACACACACACACACATCGGGGCTTGGATAAATAGATTGGGCTGCGCGATGCTTCCACGCAGAGATGAAACCGACCGCACACGAGTACTGGTTAACCGCTTAGAAGGTCTTAGCCTGCCCAGGCCAAGTGATGCGAGTCGGCCCGTCCATGCCTATAAACCATATTTGTTTCTTTGTTTCATTGGTCGGCAGGGAATGATATGTCATTTCATCTCAATGTCGGGTAATGACTTAAAAAGTATTGCTGCGGACGTTTAACCTCACATCTAACAAATAAATATCATGTTAACATGTCCGTAAACCTCATTAACCCCCAATGTATATAGAGAAAACTGGTTTTTACGGGATTATACATTATTTCTCTTATTTCTGCTCCAAGATATAGGTTGTTGGTACTCGTTAGAACCGCCTCAATACGGCGGTTCTAACGAGTATCCACAAGCCATGTTTGCTATATATAAATAGACAAAATAGCACGGAGTTTCATCAGAAAAGTAACCGTTTTGGAGATGAGAAAAAAACACGGTTTTGTTACCGTAATGCAAGCCATCCTTGCTATTGTAGTGTGACTTCAGAAACGATTTCTAAATCTAGTGCGGTTGGAACTGGGGCGCCCCACTGATATTAGCTTACAGTTGGTCAAAGCATGCTACAGGTACGTGTAGACGGTGATTTTTTTTATAAGAATCTTATATGGTTGTGAGGGGTGGATCCCGAGGGACGGATTTTTCTATCCCCCCTCACACCCATATTGGATTCTTTTTCTTGCATACCTTCCATTTCTATTGCGAATTTTTAATGCTGCTGTCACTTCGGTACCGACGTCCGCCATTTCGTGATGACACAACATGAATGTTTAGTGACGTCACGCATGACAACGCCGCGCATGAGGTTGTAATCAACCAGTGCATTAATCAAACACGCGATTAAATTCGATTTGGGGTCGGAACACCAGGGTCAGAACATAAATTTCTATCCCAGGGTGAAATGACGGATTTCCTTGTCTGGTGTGCAAGAATATTATTTCTTTAGTTTCTCTTCCTCCTTCTTCCAAGTCCTTCTTTTCATCTCCTCTATTGTCTCTCCTATATCTCCCCCCCCCCCCTTACTGTGGGAGACAACTTAAAATGACCTACAAGGATTGACGTGCCGTTAACATTTATCACGCTCTACGCTAATTTGGCAGACGACAAGTTGTTGATAATTTTCTTGTTTTTCCAAGAAAACATGACTTGACATATCATGCAAATTGTCTCCATAGGATGACAGGCGATATGGAATAAAGGAACCTTACGCCAAATCAATGTTGTTGCAGTGTTGTGTGCCCGGCCAGGTTACCTTATCTGTTATTAGGAAAATCAGTCGCTGGCAGTTCCGTCTTCTTTTAAGATGGACACTTGATGTTTTCTTGTACCCTTGGCAAAGCATTCCCTACGAAATCACTTGTGTGCCAAACAATGACACCATTCTCCCTGCGCAAATTACTTGGCTATGTTGGTTAGTATATAGCTCTGAAATTGCTGATCAGACCTTGGACACATTTTTTCTGGACTTCGAGAAGACTTTTGACACCCCAACACATGAACTACTTAAAGGGGGAGTTCCAGCCTATAGAAAATTTCCATAGGGTTCTGCCCACGCACAGATTTCCATGATATTGTGCATAATTACTACCTGGTAAATGACTGTTCATTATTTAGCTATTTCACTCTCATATCTGTTTTCATTATAAATCTAAAATGTTTTGTTTATTTCCACATCTGAAAATAGGGGTACCCCCAAACTAGCGTGTATATACATTCCAGCTTCTGATGTTTTGGAGTTATTTTGTTCTCAGGCGTCACTATGGTCATTTGTGATTATCATTTTATCACATTTACTATTGTTCCGGTAAAGTTCCATAGACAATGCTCAATTTCATATGGTGGAGACCCCAGACTTCACAACCATAAAATCTTTTGGAGTGTGTTTGATGTTTGATTTGGCACTGTTCCAATTCTTTCCACCCCATCATTTTAATATGAAAATTGCCCATGTATGTGTAGAACATTTGGTCAAACTTTCTTGAAAATCTGAGACCGGTAACATACTGCATTTGAACATTGATTACTAATGGTCAGATTTTTTATTGTTTTCAAACCATTTGTAGATATCATATGGTATGACATTTTCAATCAAACATTGCTCCCTAATATATAATAAACATGAATGTGTATATGTTTATATGATTGTGGATAGTATGAGCTCATATATAATCAGCATTTGTATCAATTATGGTGCCCTGTGGAACACAAAAACACAAATCATTTCGATCTTTCGTTTACAATTCATTCAGATCTTATTAAAAAATAGTTCATTTCAGAACATGTGCTTTTGCATCTAATGTAATTCTAAAGCCTGCTAAAGCTTAGTATGACAAAGACTGTTGAAATGGCAAATAAAATGGGTGGTCTGTAAACCGGATCATTTTGTTTGACTCTTAATAAGTATGTATTGAACTGATGCAGTCTACTTAAAAAGTTTGTAAAGTCTGTTTGTCATACTGGAATGACACATCTTGCTTTAATGGCCAAGAATAATGATGTTTGTATTATGATTGAGCCAGGCAGGTCATAAATTTCTGATCTTTTTGCCAGATTACTGTAGATAAAATGGTAAAATTGTTGGTTTGGCTCTTTTGTCACTCTGGCAATGCCCCTTCAAAATCTGAACTGAAGTACAATCTACTTTAATCGCACCAACTGTCACCTGCTGTGCAAATCAATGTAGGACAGTTGTATTCATAAATATGATCCAGAAAACAGGCAGTTACTTTTTGAAAACATGAATTGATATAATAGAGAAGATTGTTCAGTTCAACTTTCAAAGAATTTCACAGGAAGAAAAGAGCTAACAGTACATATGCTGTCAGTACTATAGAAAAATGGAAACCCAACTGCAGATTTTGGTTCTGCAGTTATGTTAGTGGTACAGCTAACAGCTGATTAATGCCATTTGTAAAACTGATTAATACAGAGCTAGAAAACTTAACATAGATGACAAGTTTTGCATACGTAAGACTACATATGCGAATGGTATTACAGCATCTAAATATAATATCAGCTATCAAATAAATTAGTTACAGCAATTTGGCTTCCATCTGTTTCATTTCGGGAAGTGTCTGCAAAATGCTAAATGTACAACTAGTTCCGGTGTGACCAGCTATGCATTTATTTTGACGACTCAAAACATTGTAACTTACACTTTTGCAGACGTTATAATGAATCTAGAAAAAAATGAAGAAATGGCTTTTCATGATCTCACAAAACCTTTGGTGGTGGAGCAGAGTGTGAGTCTTTTTGTCCAAGTGTTGTAAGAAAACATACCAATACATGGCCTGATCAATCATAAGAACAAATCAGAAAATCAGTCTGTCCCTTCACAGTTGGCAAATAATTGACTGATGTTTTATTTTAAAGTGGAAAATGACAACAACAAAAACAATTAAAGAAACAACAGGATTATGGAAGTAATTTATTAGCAAATTCAACACACCATTGTGTATTACTGACATCAAGTATCTTTGTACTGCAGGGTTTAAAAATGTACAAAAGACCAAATAAAATAGGGTAAGAAGATCCACCTTGTATTATTCCCATTGTGTCATAACATGTTTTTTCAGCATTATCATTCTTGCAATAATGTCAACACTAACATTCATCATGAGTGCATTTATTTTTCCTCTTTGCTAATGTATGTTCTCATCAACTTTTTAAAAGCACAGCTAAAAATACATTGTCTTTAAACAGTGTCATTTTTTGATGGAGGGGGTGGTGGGATGGGGTGGGGGAGGTGCAGAATTATATAAATGCCAATGCTAAGTTTTGTATGATAAGGTGTAAGGTGGTACTAATTGGTCATAATAATACAATAAAAATACACTTTTAGAAAATCTTGTACCCTGATATTGCAACTGAATTTAGTACAAACATAGACCTGATCACATATCTAGCAATCAAAAACAATATTACCGGTTTCTGATTTTTTTTTTTAAATTTGTTTGCTATATAGAGGATATATGTGGCCTATTTTATGTGCAATATCTTGAGGTGACAAGATCAGTAACACATCTAACACTTAGGTTAAACATTTTACTTTTTATATATTTTCATGAAAAATTGAAGAAAGTTTGAAAATAAATATATCAGGAAAATTAAAACACATAGACACATTTACATTTATTGTATTAGATTTATCCTTATAGAGTTCTGTTGCCAATCAAAGCACCAAAATTTGAAAATAATCAAGCTTGTTGATTTAAGAACGAAAAGTTCTCAGGTGTGTATGACCTCTACAGGGGCTTACCTTAGGGAGCTCTCCTGAGACCTATAGTAATTTATCAAATGAAACAAAGTTATATATATTGTTGACAGACCTCAAGTAAACAACAACTGAAGTTTCAAGAAAATCTGGGAGTGGGCAGATTTGGAACTCCCCCTTTAAGTTACTTTGGTTATGAAATTTATGGGAAGCCTCTCAAATGGATAGATTCCTTTCTTTGCTACAGAAAACAGCGCGTTGTTGTGAATGGTGAATCTTCGAGCTGGGCTCCAGTTTTGTATGGAGTCCCACAAGGAGTCCCACAAGGGACTGTTCTTGGTCCACTGTTGTTCTCTCTGATCCCCAATGATATTTCCAGTGACACTGGCTCAGAAATAAGACGGCTGTATTTGCTATCGGGAAATTAGAGATACAGATGACTCATTGAAACGAAACCTCAGAATGATATATATAAATTAGGATGTTGGGCACGAATATAGGGCATGAGATTGCAGCCCGTTAAATGCAATATTATGCGGGTTACTAGGAAGAGAACTAATAAAACTGAGGCTTCTTACACCTTGGAGGGAGCGGTCTTCGAGAATGTGGACACCATTAAATACATTGGTGTGACGATCACACACAACTTGAGATTGAATACACATATTAGCAACATGTGTACTAATGCTCACCTATAGAACCTATTCCATGAAGTTTGAATGAAATCGGTCCAAACATTTAAGGAAATTTATCATTCAAAGCAATTTGTTGACGCGATACGGCACACATTGACAGATCAAAATAGCTCGCCTGATGATTAGCACTTTGTGCTAATGTGAGCTTAAAAGGAGAGCTACATTCTGAGTTAGGCAAACAGAGGCGCCACATTCTACCCTGTTTGCTTTAAGAACTGGACTGAAAACAGTCAAAGAGTCAAAATAGTAATATCGATGAACAGTCAAAGACCACCTTTGAACAGTCCCAAAGGTGGTCTTAATATAGAAATTTTACTGAACTTAAGCGATCCCTTTTATGCCTCATAATCTGGCAATATGATTAACCATCAGAAGTTGAAACTACTGCAGAGAGGTGCTCTGGTCAGAGACAACCTTTGCGACTGTTCAAAAGTGGTCTTAAAGACCACTTATGAACAGTCCCAAAGGTGGTCTTAAAATAGGAATTTTACTGAACTTAAGTGATCCCTATTATGCCTCATAATCTGGCAATATGATTAACCCTCGGTAGTTGAAACATAGATATCTCGAAACATTTTCAAGATCCAACAGGTATTTGAGTTATTGAAGTTCAACTACAGTCGAACTTCAGTGGCTCGAATACCTTGAGGACAACGAAAATCTGTTCGAGACAGGGGTAGTTCGAGTCAATGAGGGCTACTGTCAGGAGGCGTAACGGGGTTAATTTTAATATTTTCGATGTTCTATGATAAACATGTATGCTGTGTGTACTCATTAGAATCGCCTCGTCGAGGTGATTCTTATGAGTACACACAGCATACATTTGCAAGATAAAAGTTTGAAATCTCCTTTATCATCACGCACTACTTCTTATGCAGAGGAATTCCCTAGGGACTCAAAAACGGGTTCGACTCAGCCATGGTAAACGAGCCATCGGTGTTCGAGCCATCGAAGTTCCACTGCATATACGAAAATAAGCTCACTAATCCCAAAGGAAACCAAAACGAAAGCTGCAAATTGGAGCATAGGGCGCCGTTCTACCGCCAACACCCAACAATTAACACTAGCTGAAGTAAAATAGAAGTGAAGGCAATGTTCAGGAATCGATACAATCAACCCACAGCTCCCATCAGAGACACCAAAGGGAAAGACACACAAAAATGAAACAACAGACCCTGATGGAAACACCAATAGCGGAAAGCCAAAAGGACATTTACTTTCCAACAAAATGGCCAATAGGCTATCAAAAAAAAATAACATAAGCGACACAAACACAAACCACAACAAAAATAAACCGCGACAGAAGAACCGCCTTGGAATGATCAGCGAAAACGAATTCCACTGGTTGGGGATGGGGGGGGGGGCTTAAATCGATTTGGGGGGGGGGGGGGGGGGCTTAAATCGATTTTACGTGGCCGCAATTTGAAGTAGTACAAATCTGTAAAATCACATTTAGAAACGAAGAGCATTGCACGTGTGAGGAAGTTCCGTGCAGCAGATTGACAGATTTCGGTCTAAAACAAACTATTCTCTGTCCAGAATTTTTGTGAAACTAATTACAATACTAAAGATAAAGTCAGGCAAAATTATTACATCGCTACGGGTTCTAGTTTCGATCGGGTCTCACATGAGACGTCAAGTTCTGCAACGGAAACCTTGAAAGGGAGTTGAAAGAAAAAACATAAAGGGAAAAAATATCAAAACATCATAACGTGAACAGGTCCGTGAAATGAAGACCCCCTATACCCCATTTTATATTGAGAAAACCGGCGTTTACGGGATATACATTATTTTCTAACTTTTTCTCCAAGACATAGGTTGTGGGTACTCGTTAGAACCGCCTCATTGCCTCAATGAGGCGGTTCTAACGAGCACCCACAATCTATGTTTGCAGTATTTATTTGAAAAATATCACGGATTTTCATCAGAAAAATGACCATTTTGGAGATGTGAAAAAAATACACTATGTCGCACGGATGTGTCATCGTAATGTGATTACTCATACAATTACGCCTTACGAGTAAACTCTTGCATATAGAAGTCTACCGTTTTCGGAATGGCTCAGATTTAGATAAAACATATAACAATGGGATCGGATACAAGGGAATCCTCTCTCTAAACATTTTCGAATAGCAGCACATGGTATTTTGTTTGTTTGATTTGAGGTTTAACGTCCCCTTCAACACTGTAAAGGTCATTTTGGAGACGTTGCTTCCAATTTTGTGGGACTTTTACCCGACATCGAGATGAAATGACATCTCAAGCCCTGTCGCCCAATGAAACCAATAGGGTTTATTAACATGGACGGTCCGCCTCGCACCGCGGTTCCTGGACAGGCTTGGATCCTCTAAGCAGTTTACCAGTACTCGTGTGCGGGTCGGAATCAGCTCTGCGTGGAAGCGTCATGCAGCCCATATATTTCTTCAAGCCCCGATGGGCGGGGGCCGTGCACGTGTGAGCAAGTTCCGTGCAGCAGATTGACTGATTGCAGTCTCAAACAAACTATTCTCGGCCCAGAATTTTTGTGAAACTAATTACAATACTAAAGATAAAGTCAGGCAAAATTATTACATCGCTACGGGTTCTAGTTTCGATCGGGTCTCAGTTACGACGTCAAGTTCTGCAACGGAATGTGCGGTTGTCTTTCTCCGGGAACCCTGGTTTTCGCCCACCTCAGAGAAACGATCGGCTCGAATTAAGTAAAATAACCTTGAAGGTGATTTGAAAGAAAAACATAAAGGAAAAAAAAATCAAAACATGATTACTCATACAATTACTCCTTTGCCCAGGCAAAGCGGTGCGAGTCAGACCCTCCATGCTTAAAAACCCCATTGGTTTCATTGGGCGTCAGGGCTTGAGATGTCATTTCATCTCAATGTCGGTTAAAAGTCCCACAAAATTGGAAGCAACGTCCCCAAAATAGTGTTGATGGGGACGTTAAACATCAAATCAAACAAACAAACAAAACAATTACTCTTTACGAGCAAATTCTTGCATATAGAAGTCTACCGTTTTCGGAATGGCTCAGATTTAGATAAAACATATAACAATGGGATTGAATACAAGGGAATCCTCTTTCTAAACATTTTCGAATAGCGGCACATGGTATAACGGTGTGACAAAAATAGTTCTGAAAATTAAACTCGCGACAAGAAAGAAATACAAAACGAGGCAACATGCAAACCTTAACCTCCCACTTGCGTATTTGGCTCATTTTAAAGGTTTTAAAGAAAAAAAAAACAAATCTTTAAAGGTTGCCTCCCCGAAGTTGTCTCTCTTCCGAATCTTTACTGGTGACATGTCAAATGCCATCCATTCACCAGAACCTGTGATATAGGAAGTTAGTTATTAGTTCTTACCAAAGAAGTGAACTTAAAATTCAGCTACACTATCCTCTGAACCTTCAGGTCAGGAAATTATCGAATCGGGAAGGTTACTGCAATCTCTAATGGTCCGAGGGCAACTTTGTAAATGTAAGTCCTGACCTAGCTGGGGGAGCAAGGTCATCTGTTGGAAGTTAGATCATTGTGCAATAGTATAAAAAATAGAGGTGAAAGATAATGATCAGAAATCGATACAATTTAGCCACAGCTCATGGTGCAACGGAATGTGCGATTGTCTTTCTCCGGGAACTCCCATCAGAGACACCAAAGGGACAGAAACACAAACATGAAACAACTAGACCCTAATGGAGACACTGTGTCAGAAAAATGGTCAACTGCATATCCAAAACAAAAAAAGGTGGGGGGGGGGGGGGGAGCTTAAATCGATTTTACGTGGACACAATCCTCGCCCTTACTTCCGTCCGGGGGGGGGGGGGGGGGTGCTTAAATCGAGTTCACGTGGCCACAATCCTCGCCCTTACTTCCGTCGCGATTTAGACAAATAACTCGTTCAGTCCACTTGTAGGCCTCCTAACTCATCAGTGCAATATCTCCGATAACACAAAAATCAAACAACCACAGAGATGTAACAACGCTGAGGACTCGACAGTAAGAAACCACTGAAATGCTGGAGCAAAAAAAAAAAAAAAAAAAAAAAAACAGCAGTTAGACTCAGATGGGCCCGACCTACTGTCTCCTTTCCTTTTCGTGAGAGACTCCCATCTTAATTTTTCTAGAAGTCCAGTCATTCTCCAGTCATAATTTTGTCTCCCTTGAACCCCACTTTTATATATGGGTATATAGGGATTGCAGGGATAAACCTTATTTTTCTTATTTCTGCTCTAAAATATAGATTGTGGATATTTGTTAGAACCGCCTCAAGGAGGCGGTTCTAACGTGTACCCACAATCTATATTTTGACCAGAAATAAGAAAAATATCACAATCCTCGCCCTTACTTCCGTCGCGATTTAGCTCGGACAAATAACTTGTTCAGTCCACTTGTAGGCCTCCTAACTCATCAGTGCAAAATCTCCGAGAACACAAAAATCAAACAACCACTCAGATGAAACAACGCTGAGGACTCGACAGCAAGAAACCACTGACATGCTGGAGCAAAAGAAAACCAGCAGTTAGACTCAGATGGGCCCGACCTACTGTCTCCTTTCCTTTATGTGAGAGGCTCCCATCTTAATTTTTCTAGAAGTCCAGTCATACTCCAGTAATAATTTTGACCCCCTTGAACCCCACTTTTATATAGGGAATGCAGGGATAAACCTTATTTTCTTATTTCTGCTCTAAAATATAGATTGTGGATACTCGTTAGAACCGGCGGTTCTAACGTGTACCCACAATCTATATTTTGACCAGAAATAAGAAAAATATCACAATTTTGTAGCTTAAAATTTTCCTTTTACCGACGATAAAATTTACAATGTATGTGTATTTGTATAGGCGTGTTTTCGTAACGAAGTCACGTTCACTAAAGTGATGTCTTTTTTACGGAGAAGGCGTATATTTTTATTTGTTTGTTTGTTTGTTTGATTTGACGTTTAACGTTCCCGTCAAGACTATATCGGTCATTTTGTAGACGTTGCTTCCAATTTTGTGGGACTTTTACCCGACATTGAAAACACCCCCGCCTATCGGGGCTTGAAGAAATAGATGGGCTGCATGATGCTTTCACGCAGAGCTGAAACCGACCACACACGAGTTCTTGTTAACCGTTTAAAGGATCTAAGCTTGCCCAGGCAAAGTGATGCGGGTCGGACTGTCCATGCTTATTAACCCTATTGGTTTCATTGGGCGGCAGAGCTTGAAATGTCATTTCATCTCAATGTCGGGTAAACGTCCCACAAAATTGGAAGCAACGTCTCCAAAATGACCTATACAGTGTTGACAGGGACGTTTAACCTCAATTAACCAACCAACCAACCTGTCGTTCAATGAAACCAATAGGTCCAATCGCACCGCTTTGCCTTGGTAGGCTCATGCAGCCGATCTATATCTTCAAGCCTCGATGGGCGGGGGCCAAGGTGGATATTTATTCATATGTTTTATCATAATTTCACATGACTGATTCGTCTCCATGGAAAACTTGTTCATACAACCAAGTGAACATTCAATGGCTCGATTTCAAATGGCTTATTCATTTTTTTAACCTTCTCATAGACCCAGATAAGAAAGTAACTACGGATAATTTAGGACGATTTATCACCACGTGAACAAGTCCGTAAAATGATCACCCTCTTAAGCCCCACTTTATACAGAGAATACTGGCCAGTTTTCTTAATTCTGCTCGCAGACATAGGTTCTGGGTACTCGTTAGAAAAACCTCAATGAGGCGGTTCTAACGAGCACCCACAACCTCTGTTATGAGCAGAAATAAGAAATATATCACAAATTTTCATAAAAAATTAGACGTTTTTTTAGACCTTTTAGGTGCACGGGTGGGTTACGTAATGTTCTGAGGAAAGTCTGTTGCCAGTTAAATGTTTCCAGCGATTTTGTTTTTTATCGCTGCTGGCAGTTAGCTGTCACAAGCAATTTAACTTATTTAACTGTCACCAACCATTTTAACGTTAATTCGCTGATGAGAGCCATTCCGTATCTTTTTTTTTAATTTGTCTTGAAAAGGTACGTTGTTTGTACTCATTAGAATCGCATCAAAGAGGCGATTCTAATGAAACACAGAACATACCGTTGTGATGTATACGGCCCCTCCCATCGGGGCTTGAAGAAATATATAGGCTGCACGATGCTTCCACGCAGAGCTGAATCCGACCCGTCACACGAGTACTGGTAAACCGCTAAGAGGATCTAAGCCTGCCCAGGCAAAGCGGTGCGAGTCGGACCGTCCATGCTTATAAAGCCCATTGGTTTCATTGGGCGACAGGGCTTGAGATGTCATTTCATCTCAATGTCGGGTAAAAGTCCCACAAAATTGGAAGCAACGATTCCAAAATGACCTATACAGTGTCGACGGGGACGTTAAACCTCAAATCAAACACACAAAACCTTTGTGATGTAGAAGAGAAAAAATATCGTTTTCTCGTCCCTTTAATCCTTTTCATGCTGTTGACGACAATCCCTATCTTTGCAAACAGTGTAGATCCAGATCAGATGGCTTCTGAAGAAGCCATCTGATCAGGATCTACACTGTTTGACATCTAATTTATGAATTTGTAGGAATAAATTACATCAAGTAATCTGATTGGTTCAAAGTCAGAAATGGGTGTGGCTAAACTGAATATTCAGCAAGAGAAGGGATAATATTCATTTCCCTGTTATGTGATTAATCTTCAATTGAGCCCCGCCAAGCGAATTTATGTCTTCGAGCATTCCGTCATGACAAATTTTAACTGCGCATGCCCAGCCATTCAGAGGGGCCAGGGATATGGCTTTCTGTCTGAATGTTCCTCTTGATTCACTGCTTGTATGAGCGAGCAGCGAAGGTTCTGGCGAGACTGCGCGCATGCGCAGGCTCGCCTGAACCTTCGCTGCTCGCATAGGCGATAAGTACCAAAATCGCTTGATGGGGCCCAATTATTCGAACTGCCTCTTATCAGAACTGACGTTTACAGCCCCAAATGTGTTCGAAGCACCGAAATTCGACCTAATCTTGCCGATTGAACACTGCTGCACGATACGTGCTAGGAGAAAACTTCAAAAAAGTGCGTACATCTACAAATAAAAGGCAGTCGTTTGGATGGCCTGAGTTGGCGTCTGCACGCTAGTCCAGCGAATCTCCAACAATCGCTCTGCAAGAACTTATTCTTGGCACAACTGAAAATAAATAAATTAAAAATAAATAAATAAATTAATTAATTAAAACAGAAAAGAAGCAAAAATAAATACGGAATGATCGAAAGACAGAATCAAGAAAGACAGAATAAACGAAAGAAAACGACATAAATAAATAATATATATATAAAAATATGAAAGACTATACATGTTTAAATTATAAAATAAATAAATAACTTTCTAAATAAACAAATACATATGAGCCAGCGCATGACAAAACCTACAATAAGACATGGGCGCCCGACGAAGACTCAGATCAGCCTGCGCATCCGCGCAGTCTGATCAGAGTCTTCGTTGTGCGCTCTAAGGATAGCTAAGGGTCCTATGCTCCTTCATGCAGCAAGAGAAGTCGCAGGCTGATCTGAGTCTTCGATGGGCGCACATGTCTTATTGTAGGTTTTGTCGTACGCTGGCTCATATACCAGAGGCCCAAGTGGGCACAGACGTCGCTCACCTAGATGAGGCTGATCATATATTACATTGTGCCTCGGTGGACAGCTTGTCTATCAGACCACATTGCCTTTAGCAATTCTGAACCTGCATGTTGCCTTTCTGTTTAAGTTTCTGATTTAGGATTCAGCAAGATGTGATGTTGATGCAGAGTGGGGGTTATATAGTTTGGCAGGATGGAGCTACCGTTTGCACGTGTCCTTTAATGCTCTATTACCTAATAGCTCAGTCGGATGCGCGCCGTAGGACTGGTGGTCAGGAGGACGCGGGTTCGATTCCTGCCGGTGTCGGCACCATTCTTTCGCGGAGATGGATCATGAAATATTTTCTACGGTCATTCTCTCCCTTCCGCCGATTCAAGAAGGGCAGTTGTCAGTTTTTGGCGAAAGATGTGCACTGTACTGGTTAACCGCTTACATATAAGCCTGCCCAGGAAAAGTGTGGATAGGTAAACTGAACGGCTCAGAAATGACCTAAACAGTGTTGACTGGGCCGTTAAACCCCAATACAAACAAACAAACAAAGCTCTATTAACAAAATGATAAACCAAATCAGCCGATCATGTGAATTCGACAGCAACACAAAGCTATGATATATATGGCCATCTGGGATACCAGAACAGAATGGTTTCCATCAATTTTCAGCTCAATCCGCCCTTTGGTGCGGGTGGCGATGTCGTCCGAAGAATTTCAAGATGGCTGCTATGACGGCCTTCTTGGGCATTTTAGCTAATCTGAATCTCCATGTCCCCCGATGCCTCCCATCATGTTTCAGCTCAGTCCGCTCAAAGTTTCGTCAGGGAGGAGATATCGTTTGAAGACTTTCAAGTACTGCCACTTCTCATATTTTCGACATTTTCTCCAGAATCGCACATTCCGATACGGAATGTACGATTCTGGAGAAAATGTCGAAAATATGAGAAGTTAACGACGAACAAAAAATATAGCGTAGATGATATTGAGGAATCCTTTCGATTTATTTTTTTATATAAACCAAATGTATTTTGTGTGAACTCATTTGCATCGCCTCGTTGAAGACACATGTTTGGCGCTAAAATGGCCGAAAATATATATAATCGAACCTGATTGGCTCAAACACCTTTTGGTCCTTCACACATTTTGTACCAGAAACCCTTAAAACGGGTAGCCTGGCAAATAGTGCAGGCCAAGATCAGATGCCACAGAACGCGGCGTCTGATCAGGGCTTCCACTGTTTGCTAAACGTTCAGTCATTTTCAAAATAAATTTTGATCAAAACACAATCTGACACCCCTAACTTTTGTAATGGACTCCTGCTATATGTAAGGAGAGAGATTCCATTTGATACAAAAAGGGTTAAAATAGATTCGAGATATGGAGAGTTTGATCCGTTGTGGGTAAATCATAGAACCAGGTTAAGAAACAGGGTGGGCATGATTTTGTATCCTTTCTATTTTCTGTAAACTAAATGCATTAGAATCGCTTCGTCGACACGATTCTAATAAGTGCACACAGCATGCCGGCCCCCACCCATCGGGGCTTGAAGAAATAGATTGGCTGCATGATGCTTCCACGCAGAGCTGAAACCGACCGCACACGGGTACTGGCCCAAGTTAACCGCTTAGAGGATCTGATCTACGCCTGCCCAGGTAAAGCGGTGCAAGTCGGAACGTCCATGATTTTAAACCCTTTTTGTTTCGTTGGGCGACAAGGCTTGAGATGTTATTTCATCTCAATGGCTGGTAAAATTCTCACAAAATTGGAAGCAACGTCTCCAAAATGACATGTACAGTGTTGACGGGGACCTTAAACCTCAAATAAGCACACAGCATGCGTGAATTATTATATAAGCAAAATCTCCCTGCATTATTTTTAATGTATTGTGACCTTGGGCTAGTTGCACAAAGCTTTGTCAGCTTAACGAGCTCGTTAGTGGTCAAATTGTTAACTGTTCTGGAAAACACTACTACTACAGTATGCTGAAAAAATGTGAGCAGCTTTTGCAAATTGTTCCAGCAAAAATATCAATATATTTTGCCATATTAAGGGGAATGGGTGCACCTTCAGGGGAGGCAACTCCTTCAAAACTACTTTTGTCTCCCATGTCAATAGGTGTCTACTCTTAAAGAAAAGAATTTGCTCCTAAGGAGCAAACTCTTTCCTTTAAGAGCAGACCCCTTTTTCAGTGGGACTGAGCCTACAGAAAAGCGAACAGGAAGTCCCGAAAGTTGTCTCCCTTTGTAAAAATGGCGGATAATCTGCTAGGTGTTCCCATTCGCCTTAAATGATGGAAGTTTTAACGATACCATAACTAACAACATCAATACTCTATAGGTCATTTTGGAGACGTTGCTTGCAGTTTTTTGGACTTTTACCCGACACTGAGATGAAATGACATCTCAAGGCCTGTCGCCTTAAGAAACCAATATGGTTTATAAGCATGGGCTATCTGACCCGCACCGCTTTGCCTAGGCACGCTTAGATCCTCTTAAGCGGTTTATCAGTCCTCGTGTGAGGTCGGGTTCAGCTCTGCGTGGAGGCATCACGCAGTCCATCTATTTCTTCAAGCCCCGATGGACGGGGGCCGTGACACCTAGTGTAACGGGATGCTCAAGAACGAGTTTAAGTGATCAATAGTGTTCGAGCTGTCAGTGATCAAGGCTTTGAAGGTTCTATATACAGTAAAATTCCTTTATTAAGACCACCTTTTGGGCTTTTCAAAAGTGGTCTTTAAGACCTCTTGTGAACAGTTCCAAAGGTGGTCCCTTACCAGAGGACTCTTTGGGCATAGAACACACAGAAATATTAAGTGCACCCTTCAAAATAAGCTTTTTAAAGCAGAATTAGTCTTAAATTTAAGTGGCCTTAATAACGAAATTTCACTGTACCTCCAGGATCGATCTCGGGCTTTTCCAGACTTTCGGATGATTCTTTAAACCGAGGTACTGTCTCGGTTTGACCTTAGCTGTTGGTGGGACGTAAAACTCACTCACCATCACGAAAACACGCCTATATAATTTTGACCCCCTTGAACCCAACTTTTATATAGTAAAACTGGGGTTTCCGGGGGTATACCTTATTTTTCCTATTTCTGGTCTAAAATATAGATTGTAGGCACTCGTTAGAACCGCCTCTTCGAGACTGTGGGTACTCGTTAGAACCGCCTCGAAGAGGCGGTTCTAACGAGTGCCCAGAATCTATATTTTGAGCAGAAATAAGAAAAATATCACAGTTTTTCATCGTAAAATTTTCGAAGATAAAGGTGGCAATGTATTTGTATAGGCGTGTTTGCGTAATGTCACTCACTCACTCACACCTCCCTCCCTCCTCACTCAGTGTACCTACTTTTCTTCACAACTCAAGCGACAGTCGCTTTCTTTGTCGTAACATTTTGTTACAATAAATATTTCTTTTGTCGGATCAGAAATTCCGACACCGGCCAGGAGCAGGTATAGAGTTAGCTGTATGAGGAACCTCATGTTGGCAGACAATCTGAAAACAAAAATCAAAGCACTGACAACACTGATGGATCTTTGTTTGTTTTTTTAGTTTAAGAGATCAGTCAACACTGTTTAGGTCATATCGAGTCGGTTAGATTATCAATCAACACGTTTCCTGTACAGGCTTATACATAAGCGGTTAACTAGTACAGTACACATTCATTCGCGTGAAACTGACAATTGCCCTTCTTGAATAAGCGAACCGTGGTCAGTCTCCACGAACAATATCTTACAGTCTCGGCAGGTATCGAACCCGCGTCCTCCTGATGACCAGTTAGGCGCCAATCCGACTGCGCTGTCGAGTCCGACGCACTGATGGCTCTATCTCTGAGAGTAGTCTGAAAAATGGTCTTGAGCGTAGACTGTTTCGTTTAACCACTGAATTCCTTACTTCCAGCAAGCAGTGACGACTCTGTCAGGCGCCGATCCTGGACGGGGACTAAGACTGTTTCGTTTAACTGTTAAATTAGGGGATAACTGTATTCAAAATTGTCCCCTTGGGAGGTAAATCGGCGGTTTTACGGTCGGAAATTTCGTCTTACGGCGACGCGTCAGCGGAGCCGTAAAACGGAATTTGCGACCGTAAAACCGCCGATTTACCTCCCCATATGACAATTTTCAATAAAGTTATCTCCATTCTAATGCACTTAAATTGCATTCCCTTGTTTTGTTTAAAAATGTTCTTTTTTACTCAAAACGACAAGAGCAATGAGTTGCGTAAAGCCAAATACCAACAAATGGAAAGCGACTTTATATAATGACGTCGGGTTTCCGACAATATATCGCAGAATATACTGTCGCAAAATTTTGACGTTATCCAATCAGACGTTGCGTTACATACGTAAGTGCATTAGAATTATTGTTTGTAACGGCACAGTCAGCACGATTTTAGGTCATTTTTGAGCCGGTCAGTTTACCTGTCTACACTTTTCCTGGGCAGGCTTACACGTAAGCGGTTAGCCAGTACAGTGAACATTCTTTCACCAGAAACTGACAATTGCCCTTCTTGAATCAGCGGAAGGGAGAGAATGACCGTAGAAAAGATTTCATGACCAATCTCCACGAACGAATGTTGCCGACCCTGGCAGGTATCGAACCGCGTCCTCCTGATCACCAGTCATACGCGCACCTGGTGACAGAGCTACCGAGGCCGGCAATTAAATTCCTGTACTTTAAGCGAACATGGTAGAGCCTGATCAAAAGCCGCTTTCTGTGGCGTCTGGTCTGGATTCTACACTCTTTGCCAGTCTTGGTGTCATGTTATATCACTTTATCATATGACGTCGCGTCTGAGAGTGTAATAAGGCCATGTAATATTTTCGATAATCCACTAGTGGGCTAAATATGCAAATTAGCTAGATACGTCCCGTAACGTTACATGTACGGCGTCCTTAACGACGTCGCGTTTACTAATGGCGGAATATTGATATTTTTGTAAACAATCGTGAATAAAATGCGATTTAAATGTCATATGTTAAATAGAATCTTGCATTCGTGCTCATGTATTATTGAATTTATTAAACTCGTTGAGGAAAAGGGGAAAAATGCTCGACAAAGCCTCGCATTTTATCCCTTTTCCTCAACTCGTTTAATAAATTCAATAATACATGAGCACTCATGTAAGATCCTCTATATCTTTCGCTGTGTGAAACAGTTCTGAGATTCTTGCTGATAGACTTTTTTATCGAAGTTTAACCCTTCTGTTGCTGAATGTTCATTTAAGCCACACCCATTTCTGTCTATCAACCAATCAAATTACTTGATGTAATTTATTGCTACAAATTCATAAACTGAATGCCAAACAGTGTAGATCCTGATCAGATGGCTTCTCCAGAAGCCATCTGATCTGGATCTACACTGTTTCCAAACATAGGGGTTATCGTGAACAGCATGATAAGAGTTAAAACTTTTTATTTCAACTAATAAAATCGCTCGAAATGTACACAATGATGGAGACATTGAATTATGAACAGATAAACCCTCTTTATCATATGCCGTCGCGTCTGAGAATGTAATATTTACATTTCCAGTGTAAAGTCTAATGTAAACCTGCAGAATACAATGTAGTTCGCATCGAGTCACGTGATTTTCAGTGACGTCAGTCTAAACCATGGTTCTCTATGGATGTATGAACAACAACGTGTCGCTAGCAAAGTTTACATGAACCCATTTACATGAACTCCTTTGGGGTTCATTTACTTTGCACGCGACCCACTGCGTTCATACTTTCGTGAACAGCAGATCAATAAAATGCATTTCTTAAATGACGCCATATAATATATTCGGTAATCCACTGGTGGATTAAATATGCAAATTAGTTAGATACGCCCCGCAACGTTACACGAACGACGTCCTTAACGACGTCGCTTTTACCTATGGCGGAATATTGACATGTTGGTCAAAAAAAAAAAAATAAATAAATAAATAAATAAATAAAAAAAAATAAAAAATCGGGAATAAAATGTCATATTATAAATGGAATCTTGCATTCGTGTCAATGAATTAATGAATTTATTAAACTCGTCGAGGAAAAGGGATAACATGCTCGGCAGAGCCTCGCATTTTATCCCTTTTCCTCAACTCTTTTATTTTAATAAATTCAATTGTCCATGTATTATTGAATTTATTAAACTCGTTGAGGAAAAGGGATAAAATGCGACGGAATGCCTCGCATTTTAGAATTTATTAAACTCGTTGAGGAAAAGGGATAAAATGCGAGGGAATGCCTCGCATTTTATCCCCTTTCCTCAACTAGTTTAATTAATTCAATAATACATGAACACTCAAGATCCTCTATTCTAACACAGCACGCCTATATAGGCAATGGAAAACAACTGTGTTTTACGAGTATTCTGCAACAAATCACGGCAAGGAAGAGCGTGACGAGTGACGTCATTAAAACTGCCAATTTATGACGTCACTAGTCGAGTTCATTGATGTTTGACGGTGTAACGTCATTTTAACGCATCGAAAACGTTAGAAAAGGATATAAATGCATGTTTCAGTCAATAATTTTAGCCGGCTTTCTTCTAACACTGGCGAAAAGTGGTGAGATTTTGAAGGAAACAACAGCATTATTGCCGACTTTCAGCCTGTTAGAATCGAAATAGAGCAGCTCTAGTCTGTGATTTGTTGAGTAATAAATCACAGTTTGTCGGTCAGTTGTAAGTAGACAAATCACGCGCGCTACGCGCTCGTGATTTGTCTACTTTACAACTGACCTCCAAACTGTGATTTAGCACTCAACAAATCACATTTAGAGCTGATCTATTTCTTAATTCACACACAGTTCTGGCTGACGTCACAGCGACAGGAATTTCACAGATATAAATAACCATTAGCTGAATTACGAATAAACACAATGCTTTTGAAGATATAGCCAAGTTTAAGTTTTTGGGTCGATTATTTATCAATCGACCCAAACAATCAACCAAAAGTTAAAAAGGAATTCGTGCTCTTGTCCACGTGACTATTACTGATTTCTGGAAATACAGTGGCTTCAGAGATGTTTGAAAGTGTTGACGCAGACGGCGATGAACAATTGCCTATAAAATGAACTCCCCCTGAGACTTCGGCTCTGTTGAGCTAATAAATAAACAACTTAATAAATAAATTTTCCCGACATTGAAATGAAATGACATCACAATCCCTGCCCTCAATGAAACCAATAGGCTTAATATGCATGAACGGTCCGACTCGCAGCCCTTGGTGGGCAGGCCTAGGCATTCAAAGCGGTTTACCAGTACAAATGTGCGGTCGGTTTCAGCTCTCCGTTGAAGCATCATGCAGCAAATAAATAAACAAACAAGAAAGAAAATTAAAAGAAATATAACTGTTTGGATTATCGTCCGGACACTGCGGTGCTAGGCGACGTCGCCGCATCTGTGCGTGGGAACGAACCAAGGCGAATAAAATAAGCCTGCCCAGACAAAGCAGTGCGAGCGACCGTCCATGCTTATAAACCCTATTGGTTTCATTGGGCGACAGGGCTAGAGGAGTCATTTCATCTCAATGTCGTGTAAAACTCCCCACAAAATTGGAACCAACGTCTCCAAAATGACCTGTACAGTGTTGAAGGGGACGTTAAACATCAAATCAACAAACTCACCAACAATCAGCGAATAAAAAAATAATAAATGGACATGGATGAAAGAAAAACGGTACCTACCGTTCATACACGTATTCTTATACCCGTATAACGACGATATCCATGTAACAGAAGAAACACGAGCCAAGAAGCGAGAAAACCTATCTTCGGGATTGGTGGCCAGGTAATATACAAATTGGCCTACTCAGTTACACACACTGGAAAAAGTCTTAACCCTTGTCCTGCTGAATAGTTTAATCTGCCACACCCACTACCGATTATAAACCAATCAGATTACTTCATGCAAATTATTGCAACAAATTCACAATCTAAATGGCGAACAATGTAGATCCTGATCAGATGGCTTCTGACAGATGGCTTCATCTGATCTGGATTGTCATTGTTATGGAAAATAAGGCATAGACGGGCTCAGCAGGACAAGGGTTAACAGTTTAGATTCAGAAACTACATGTCTTCTACATTGACTGAAGCAGAGAAGACTACTGTGTCGATTGGTCGAGAGTGGCCAAAACAGGTGTTCGGAACGACTTGGCCCTAATATGAGCCGAAACTGCGAACAAACCAGCCAACAATAACGCCTGTACCCGGTATGATTTAATGAATTCTGTACATAAAACAAGCTTGGCATGGATTTACGCTATATGCCTTTAGCCTGATGTTCACGACAACCACTACCGTTGCAAACATTGTAGATCCAGATCAGATGGCTTCTGAAGAAGCCATCTGATCAGGCTCTACACTGTGTGTCACGCAGTTTGTGAATTGAACGAATATTTTGTTTGTTTGTTTGATTTGAGGTTTAACGTCCTCGTCAGCACTGCAAATGTCATTTCGGAGACGTTGCTCCCAATTTTGTGGGACTTTTACCCGACATTGAGATTGAATGACATCTCAAGCACTGCCGCCCAATAAAACTAATAGGGTTATAAGCATGGACGGTCCGACTCGCACCGCTTTGCCTGGACAGGCTTAGATCCTCTAAGCGGTTTACCAGTACGCGTGTGCGGGTCGGTTTCAGCTCTGTGTGCAAGCATCATTTAACACATCTATTTCTTCAAGCCCCGATGGGCGGGGGCCGTCAATAACACCTGTACCCGCAATGATTAAGATCATTCTGCACACAAGTTTGGCATGTGTTTACGCTTATTTGCCTTTAACCCTTATCTTGATGTTCACGGCAACCACTACCTTTGCAAACAGTATAGATCCTGATCAGATGGCTTCTGAAGAAGCCATCTGACCAGGCTCTACACTGTTTGTCAATGAGTTTGTGAATTGAATGAATATAATATATCAAGTAATCTGACTGGCTGGTAGCTGGTAATGGGTGTACCTACTTAATATATTCAGCAGGATAAGGATCAAATACGGAGAATGGAGACGACTCATGCGTCAAGCAAAGACTGGGTGATGCTCAGGCTGACATCTGAGACTTCGCCTGGAGCATTTGTTTTCCAAACTGATTTTATTATGCGCTGACTAACATAATATATATGCAGTTCGGTAATATATATCGTTGTAATACTATAACTGACTTGTTTTCATTTTTTATATTTCACCTAAATCCTTCAAGCACTACAGAAAATTTTGTAGCAGTCGACAATCTCTACCGAAAGAAAGGGGGGCAAAAAAAACAAAAAAAAAAAAAAAAAAAAACAAAACAAACAAACAAACGCAGGGTAAGCGTTTATGTTGAATCCAAAATAAAGTTCAATCCTAATGCACTTCAGTATGTAACGCGACGTTGGATTGGATAACGTCAAAAATTTGCGACAGTATATTCTGCGATATACTGTCGGAAACCCGACGTTATCATGTAACGTCGCTTTTAGTTGGTTGGTATTGGGTTTTATGCAGCTGACTGCGCTTGCCGTTTAGGGCAAACAACAACAACAAAAAAGGAAATAAGTGCATTACAATGGGGATAACTGTATATAGAATTGTCATTTGGAGAGGTAAATCGTCGGTTTTACGGTCGAAAATTCCGTTTTACGGCTCCGCTGAAGCGTCGCCGTAAAACGATATTTCCGACCGTAAAACCGCCGATTTACCTTCTCAAATGACAATTTTGAATACAGTTATCCCCATTGTAATGCACTTATTTATTTTTGTTTGTTGTTGTTGTTTTTTGCCCTAAACGGCAAGCACAGTCAGCTGCATAAAACCCAATACCAACCAACTAAAAGCGACGTTACATGATAACGTCGGGTTTCCGTAAATGAGTATTGATGAACCGCTTAGGACAAAGTAGAAGCCTCCGTGGTGTAGTGAATAAGCTACTCGCATCCTTCCAATATAATACAGTCAACCCTCTTCATACCGACAATCGTTATGACGGAAAACTCGTTATAACGGCAATTTCAATTGAATGACTACTTTGCTGAAGGCTTAGCCTAGTTTCCGAGCGACGTGGGCTTCCCTCGTGTTGGAAATGCACAAATCGAGTCTATAGTTATGAAGAGGTCTTGTAATCTAATACTCTAAGAAACAAATGTTATAGATATTTGTAAGAATCGCCGAGGCGCATCTGGTTTTGTCTTCTGAAGATGTTCTACGGGGTTTGAATTATAACTTGTGCATACGATGGTGCAGAAGACCCATAAACATTGGTCAACTCGCAATGTATTTCCTGACCTGTTTTCCCTTGCAAATACAAGTACCGAATTACAGCACGCTACTCGACTTTTGACGAAACGCCAGCCACGTTTGACTTTCAATATCCTATGAGTGAATGACCCGTCAGCCTCGATAGCGCAGTGGTTAGCGCGTTCGACTTATAATCGAGAGGTTGTGCGTTCGAATCCGGCCACCGGTATCGAGGTGTGTCATTGGGCAAGACACGTAATGACACCGCCCCACTCCACCCAGGTGTAAATGGGTAGCAGTGGTGTAAAAGCCACTGCCTCTCTCTCTCTCGCGCGCGCGTGAAAACATCCGGTATGAGTGTTCGGGAGCGATTCAATAAGCTTGAAGCTTTCATCGCAATCGAACTAAAACAAATAAGTATAAACTAATGACACGATAAGGGTGCAATTGTGCCCTCATGCCTTAAACATGTATTCTAACACAGCGCGCCTATATAGGCAATGGAAAATAAACTGTTTTATTCTGCAACAAATCACAGCTCGGAAGAGCGTGACGACTGACATCATTAAAAACTGCAAATTTATGACGTCACTAGTCGATTTCCTTGACGTTAGACGGTGTAACGTCATTTTCTCGCATCGATAAGAAAAGGATATAAATGTATGTGTTTCAGTCGATAATTTTAGCGGGATTTCTTCTAACAATGGCGAAAGGTTGTGAGATTTTGAAGGAAACAACAACATTATTGCCGATTTCAGCGTGTTAGAATCGAAATAGATCAGCTGTAGTCTGTGATTTGTTGAGTAATAAATCACAGTTTGTCGGTCAGTTGTAAGTAGACAAATCACGCGCGCTACGCGCTCGTGATTTGTCTACTTTACAACTGGCCTCCAAACTGTGATTTATTACTCAACAAATCACAGCTAGAGCTGATCTATTTCTTAATTGAAACAAGGCATAAAACTCTTGGTTGTCTCGGTCAATTGGAAACGGGATAGACTGGTTACTTATTGACCTGCCCTCGTAATTATACTTACCTGTCTGCTATTTTCATTATTTGGTGTAATCTTTGCTTTCAAAGGATCTTACTATTCAGAACTTATTCATTTATCTTCCTAGGACTACCCCTTACAATGCGAGCGTCAGCAAAGGGAGCGTCTAGTACAATTTTATACGCCTTTGGTATGACGTGGCGGAGGATCTAACCCACTTCCTATTGATCCCAAAGCGAACCCTCAACTACTGAGCTATCGGGACCGGTAAAACAGTAGCCCTTCGCATATTTGACTAGTATTGATCATTGTCAGTAAGACAGGCGAACTAATAATTAATTCAGGTGGCAAAATAAATTCTAGTTTTTGATACAGTTTACTTCACACAGTACCGGAGTCCAACTATTTTTGAGACAGCCGCATAATAGTTTATTTCGAGCCCACTGAATGGCTTGAATGCAATCATAAATAACCCTTGTACTGCCGAACCCTTTGATGATGATGATGATGATTTCGTGTTTAACGACGCGTCAACCCTCTTGGTGGGTCATAAGCGTCAGTCGGTTAATGGTTAAACGGCATGAATAATTATGACGATATTAAAAGTAAGAAGTCAGAATTATAATGTATAAAAATCTGTAACAGTTAAATCTTATGAAAAAGACCAATTTCTTTTAAGAATAAAATAATGTTATCAACAGGTACATCTCGAAACAGTTGTTGCAAAGTGTCAGCTTTGAAATATAAAATACGTGAGGGTGAAAAGTCAACACAGTCAATTAAGATATGTTTCACAGTGAATGGCTGATCACAACCTACACAAGAAGGTTGATCATCACCATTAAAAATATAAGAATGAGTAACTCTAGTATGGCCGATGCGCAGTCGTGTTAATACTACGTCCTCTTTTCTGGAAAACTGTGGAGGAGAGCATTTTGTACTAACGACAGGTTTAATGGCATGGAGTTTGTTATTTATTGCACGGTCCCATTCGCCTTGCCATTCCGACAAGATGTATCGGTTGATAAATGGTTTAAAATTATTAAAAGGAATTTTAAAAACAGATGGATCAAGATTGAGCGATTCCTTTGCTTTCTTGTCAGCATATTCATTGCCGACAATGCCAATATGGCTCGGAAGCCAACAAAACAAGATTTGGTGTGTTTTAGAAATTTCATGATGTTTTTCGATCAATTTTTGAATTTGAGGATTTTTAGATGATGAATGGTCTAAAGCCTTAAGCACAGAAAGTGAATCAGAAAATATAATTGCTTTTTGAATTGTTGAAGAAGTGATAAAATCTAAAGCTAGGTCTATTGCTTTGGCTTCAGCTGTAAAAATAGATGAACCATCTGGAAGGCGCATGGTTTTGTGCGTATCTTTAGAAACATACGCACAACCAACTTTATCTCCTTCTTTGGAACTTGCTGGTAATCATCGTAACGTGATTGCAGTACCTGAAAGTTTTGTTTGAGAAGTATCGGATTTGATTCGGATTTTTTGCCATCATGTAAGTCGAACAGAATAGAAGGTTGTTTAATACACCAAGATGGAACTTCGGCGGTTTCATGTTTTTGAATATTTTTAAGGTCGATACCTGAATTTTCCAGCAGTGGTAAAATACGTAATCCAAAAGGTTTAATTGCTGTGGGTTTAGTTTCATACCTATCTACAAATTGAGGTGGAAATGAAATTTTGGATGCCGGGTTAGATGGATTTGCAGCAAGTCTAATAGCATACTGAAGAGAAAGTTTCTCTCTGCGCGAGGTTAAAGATGGTTCACCTGCTTCTACATAAAGGCTTAATACGGGAGAAGTACGGAAGGCTCCCATGGCCAGACGAAGGCCTTGGTGATGGATAGTATCCAAGGATTTTAAATAGGACTTTCTGGCAGAACCATAAACAACAGACCCATAATCTAATTTAGATCTTATTAAAGACCGGTAAAGATGTAATAAAGTATACCGATCTGCTCCCCAATTTGTATGAGCTAAAACTTTCAAAAGAGTCAAAGCTTTTAAGCATTTCGCTTTAAGATATTTAATATGGGGAATAAAAGATAACTTTTGATCAAATATGACCCCAAGAAATTTGGCTTCTTCAACAACAGGAATTTGTGATCCGTATAAAAACAGGGAAGGATGTTCGTGTTTCTTCCGTAGTTTACAAAAATGAACACACTGCGTTTTCGACTTGGAGAACTTGAAACCATTTTTATCAGTCCATTCTTCTATTCTTTTTAAATTTTGTTGTAACTTTCGTTCAATTGTTTTCATATTTTTTGAACGGTAACATATACAAAAATCATCAACATACAATGAACAATCAGTTTTGTCGTCCAAACATTGTACAATATTGTTTATTTTGATGTTAAATAGCGTAGTTGAAAGAATACTACCCTGTGGGACACCCTGTTCTTGATCATAGAAATCTGACACGGTAGACCCCACACGCACCTGAAACATGCGCTCCCCTAAAAAGCTTTCAATAAAACTGGGAAGTTTTCCTCTTAAGCCAATGTTATGTAGATCTTTCAATATTTCATAACGCCATGTTGTATCATATGCTTTCTCCAAGTCGAAAAAGACAGCTACTACGTGTTCTTTGTTAATAAAAGCATCTCGTATAAATGTTGCTAGTCTTATTAAATTGTCATTGGTACTACGTTCCGAACGAAAGCCCGATTGATATTCTGAAATGAGGTTGTTGGACTCTAAGTACCAGACTAATCTCTTGTATATCATTCTCTCCAATGTTTTATATAAACAACTTGTCAAAGCTATCGGACGATAATTTGTAGGTTCTGCATGATCTTTCCCTGGTTTCGGAATTGGTACAACTGTAGCTACACGCCAGCTCTCAGGACAGACCCCCGTTTCCCAAATATTATTAAAGATATCTAAAAGTGTTGTAAGAGAACTTTTTGGCAGATGCTTAAGCATCTGATAATGAATTTCATCGGGGCCGGTTGCCGTATCATGTGATTTTTCAATGGCTTCAACGAGTTCGGATAAGTTAAAAGGTTTGTTGTATTCTTCGTGATTAAGTGATTTAAAGTTTAGATTTCTTTTCTCTTGGTCCTTTTTGAAATTTCTAAAAGTGTCAGAATAATTACGCGATGATGAATTTCTCAAGAATGTGTGCCCAAGAGTATCTGAAATATCTTTTTTTGTTGAAGCTATTGTGTCAAATTCAGTATTTAAATGTGTAAAACTAGAAGACTTTGTTTTTCCTGAAATTTTTCGTACCATATCCCAAACCTTTTTAATGGGGGTTTTATAGTTCAATTTGGAGACATATTCTCTCCATGACTTTCGTTTGGAAGCTCGGATTGTTCGCCGAGCTTTAGCTCTAAAAACTTTTACGTCGTTGAGCTTTTCTGAAGTGGGATTTTTCAGAACTTATTTAGAGCCTGTTTACGCTTTTTAATAGCTTCTTTACAGTCATTATTAAACCAAGGCTTGCTTTTCTTAGTATTTGTGGAGGTCTTTGGAATGCATTGTTCTGATATGTTAATAAGTGTATCTGTGAAATCAGAAACAATGTCGGATGATTCATTAAAATGATCAATTGATAACTCTTCTTCACATAAATTATGGAATAATTCCCAGTCGGCTTTATTCATTTTCCATTTCTGGTTACCGTCCTCATCTGGTTCGTTTACACTCTCAATTATAACAGGGAAGTGATCACTTCCGCACTGATCATCATGAACAGACCAGTCATAGTCCAAGAAGAGAGATGGGTGACACAAAGAGAGATCTAAAGAAGACAAATGACCTGTCGCTGGGTGAAGGTAAGTATAAGATTTATCATTCATCAAGCAAAGATCGCTCTTTGCAATAAAATCTTCAACAAGTGCTCCTCTGTTATTGATATCTTTACAGCCCCATAGAATATTGTGACCATTGAAGTCGCCAACTAAAAGATATGGGGATGGAAGCTGACTCAGCAATGAGTCAAGATGTTCGGGCTTTAAAGAAAATGAGGGTGGAATATATAAAGAGCATATTGTAGTTTCTTTATCCAGAGAAATCGATACTGCTACAGCTTGTAGGTCTGTTTTTAATTTGATCTCTCTTTGTGGTTAACATCATTTAACAAAAATTGTCGCCCCCGCCCATAGGGGCTTGAAGAAATATATGGGCTGCATGATGCTTCCACGCAGAGCTGAATCCAGTCCGCACAATAGTACTGGTAAACCGCTTAGAGGATCTAAGCCTGTCCAGGAACCGCGGTGCGAGGCAGACCGTCCATGCTAAAAAACCCTATTGGTTTCATTGGGCGACAGGGCTTGAGATGTCATTTCATCTCAATGTCGGGTAAAAGTCCCACAAAATTGGAAGCAACGTCTCCAAAATGACCTTTACAGTGTTGACGGGGACGTTAAACCTCAAATCAAACAAAACAAATTAACAAAAATTGAACTGCCACCAGATGATTTGTTACCATCAGAATAGATATAGTTGTATGTATTGAAACCACTGACATCAATGTTGTCATCAGTTTTTAAAAAAGTTTCTTGCAAACAAAAAACCGATGGGTTTAATAACGAAATAAGTAATAACAGTTCGTTATAATTTGATTTAAGACCTCGACAATTCCATTGTATTATTTTGTGTTTTAAATCCATTTTATGAAGAGATTAAGACTAGAAACTATATTGGAGCTGCAATTGGTGAAATAGATCTGCTACCACCAGCTCGTGGTGTTGCAGACCTCGATCTGTTATTGCTACTTGGTGATGATGGAGCTTCAAACTCCATATCACTGTCACTCAAAGATCCGAATCTGTTCTGAAATTTTATATTGTCTCTTTCCATTTTACGTTGTCTGTCTGTTTGTTATTGAGACAAGTGTTGTTTCTTCGGATCTTCTGATCCCTTAGTTCGACCTAAGTCGAGTTTCTCTTTTACATGCGGCGCTGGCTTCGGTACGGTCGCTGTCGACCGATCCGAAGCAACCTGGATTGCGCCATTTGATAAACTGGTTGAACTTTGTGGTGCCGGAGTGGATTTACTCCATGCACCAGATTTTTTCAGTTCAGCTATGTATGATTCAGCAGTCTGTGTTTCGGAGCTAGAAGCTTTTACACCAGCACCCTTTGTGATGCTGGCGTAACTAGTGGTTGGTGTTCTGTATCGCTCATCAACAATTTTCCGCGCTTCTGGGAATGTTATCCCCCTTTGGTATTTGACAGTGAGTATTTATTTTTCTTTTTTCCATGCCGGACAATCTCGAGAGAAAACAGCATGCTTGCCACCACAATTGACGCATTTGGATTCATTTTTGCAGTTTTGGTGGTTATCGACATGTTTTTCCTCACCACAGTTTGGACAGAGTTGTTTCTTCTGACATCTGCTTTCGTGGTGACCAAAAACCTGACAATGATAACATCTGAGAGGGTTTGGTATATACACCTCTACGTTAACAGATAGATATGCAACTTTTATTTTCTTGGGCAGAACTGGTGTATTAAATGTCAACACGTAGGTACTTGTTGGCTTTAATACACCACCTCTACGAACTTGGATGTTACGTACACCAATGACGCCTTCATCTCTCAAATTCTCAACAATCTCGGTATCGTTGCACGGGCGTAGCTCTGGGCTGCGGATGACACCTTTACATGAATTTAGGGTTTTGTGCAACGATACTTTGACGTTGAGATCGAAGAGCTTTGTGGTACCAAGCAGGTTTTTGACCTGCTGTTCTCTCTCGATTTCCAAGAGGAGATCACCTGACTTCAGTTTCTTGATACTTTTTGGATGTCCGGCAATGGACACTATACTCTTTTCGATCACAAAAGGTGATAAATCTGACACCGTACGTGTATCATCACGTGATGTTATCACCAAGAAGCGGGGAAAATTGTTAAGCTTTTGAGTTTCAGACTGCTGACTAGACTGCTGACTTGACTGTGACTGGGTTCATCCGTTCCGGATGAATCCTCGTCTTTTTTACGTTTAGCTGCGTTGCGGTTATGTTTTTTTCCATGAGGCATAAGGAAAAAATTCTAGTTTCGTCCCAAGTGCTCTCCGCCCTCCGTGGAGCCCTACAAGGGAACACCATAATGGAGTGGTTATCCAACTCGCAGGTGTTAGAGATACACGTGAGATATACTCATATAAACAAAATGCCTACACGATTGATCCGTTTAGCCACCGCCTTCTAGAGATAAAAAGACAGAAAAGGGTAAGGTAAATGGGCATATGGTTGGTATCAGGAAAGATACAAAAAGAGTTGAAGAGAAAGCAAAGCGGTATCTCTAGGGCTCGGCGCGACCAGCCGATTGACCGTGCCGGACCGCACGGCCACCCGTCTACACCGAAAAGCCAGGCCAAAGAGGCGTGTTGGGTACCTGAAGCACCGCCACCTCAGGTAACCCTCAACCTCCAGGATCCCTTCTTCCGGCTTACAGGATGCCACCCACGGCAAACGGGTGGTACTTCCTTTAGCTCTTCCCAGTGGGCACAGAGACCACAGCGGCAATGTGCCCAGTGGGAATTGAGCCCCCAGGGCCACGGCAAGGCAGGAAGTCTAATACCTGGGGGCCGATGATGATGATGATTTCGTGTTTAACGACGCGTCAACCCTCTTGGTGGGTCATAAGCGTCAGTCGGTTAATGGTTAAACGGCATGAATAATTATGATGATATTAAAAGTAACAAGTCAGAATGATAATGTATAAAAATCTGAAACAGTTAAATCTTATGAAAAAGACCAATTTCTTTTAAGAATAAAATAATGTTATCAACAGGTACATCTCGAAACAGTTGTTGCAAAGTGTCAGCTTTGAAATATAAAATACGTGAGGGTGAAAAGTCAACACAGTCAATTAAGATATGTTTCACAGTGAATGGCTGATCACAACCTACACAAGAAGGCTGATCATCACCATTAAAAATATAAGAATGAGTAACTCTAGTATGGCCGATGCGCAGTCGTGTTAATACTACGTCCTCTTTTCTGGAAAACTGTGGAGGATAGCATTTTGTACTAACGACAGGTTTAATTGCATGGAGTTTGTTATTTATTGCACGGTCCCATTCGCCTTGCCATTCCGACAAGATGTATCTATTGATAAATGGTTTAAAATTATTAAAAGGAATTTTAAAAACAGATGGATCAAGATTGAGCGATTCCTTTGCTTTCTTGTCAGCATATTCATTGCCGACAATGCCAATATGGCTCGGAAGCCAACAAAACAAGATTTGGTGTGTTTTAGAAAATTCATGATGTTTTTCGATCAATTTTTGAATTTGAGGATTTTTAGATGATGAATGGTCTAAAGCTTTAAGCACAGAAAGTGAATCAGAAAATATAATTGCTTTTTGAATTGTTGAAGAACTGATAAAATCTAAAGCTAGGTCTATTGCTTTGGCTTCAGCTGTAAAAATAGATGAACCATCTGGAAGGCGCATGGTTTTGTGCGTATATTTAGAAACATACGCACAACCAACTTTATCTCCTTCTTTGGAACCATCAGTATAGACTTGCTGGTAATCATCGTAACGTGATTGCAGTACCTGAAAGTTTTGTTAGAGAAGTATCGGATTTGATTCGGATTTTTTGCCATCATGTAAGTCGAACAGAATAGAAGGTTGTTTAATACACCAAGATGGAACTTCGGCGGTTTCATGTTTTTGAATATTTTTAAGGTCGATACCTGAATTTTCCAGCAGTGGTAAAATACGTAATCCAAAAGGTTTAATTGCTGTGGGTTTAGTTTCATACCTATCTACAAATTGAGGTCGAAATGAAATTTTGGATGCCGGGTTAGATGGATTTGCAGCAAGTCTAATAGCATACTGAAGAGAAAGTTTCTCTCTGCGCGAGGTTAAAGATGGTTCACCTGCTTCTACATAAAGGCTTAATACGGGAGAAGTACGGAAGGCTCCCATGGCCAGACGAAGGCCTTGGTGATGGATAGTATCCAAGGATTTTAAATAGGACTTTCTGGCAGAACCATAAACAACAGACCCATAATCTAATTTAGATCTTATTAAAGACCGGTAAAGATGTAATAAAGTATACCGATCTGCTCCCCAACTTGTATGAGCTAAAACTTTCAAAAGATTCAAAGCTTTTAAGCATTTCGCTTTAAGATATTTAATATGGGGAATAAAAGATAACTTTTGATCAAATATGACCCCAAGAAATTTGGCTTCTTCAACAACAGGAATTTGTGATCCGTATAAAAACAGGGAAGGATGTTCGTGTTTCTTCCGTAGTTTACAAAAATGAATACACTGCGTTTTCGACTTGGAGAACTTGAAACCATTTTTATCAGTCCATTCTTCTATTCTTTTTAAATTTTGTTGTAACTTTCGTTCAATTGTTTTCATATTTTTTGAACGGTAACATATACAAAAATCATCAACATACAATGAACAATCAGTTTTGTCGTCTAAACATTGTACAATATTGTTTATTTTGATGTTAAATAGCGTAGTTGAAAGAATACTACCCTGTGGGACACCCTGTTCTTGATCATAGAAATCTGACATGGTAGACCCCACACGCACCTGAAACATGCGCTCCCCTAAAAAGCTTTCAATAAAACTGGGAAGTTTTCCTCTTAAGCCAATGTTGTGTAGATCTTTCAGTATTCCATAACGCCATGTTGTATCATATGCTTTCTCCAAGTCGAAAAAGACAGCTACTACGTGTTCTTTGTTAATAAAAGCATCTCGTATAAATGTTTCTAGTCTTATTAAATTGTCGTTGGTACTACGTTCCGAACGAAAACCCGATTGATATTCTGAAATGAGGTTGTTGGACTCTAAGTACCAGACTAATCTCTTGTTTATCATTCTCTCCAATGTTTTACACAAACAACTTGTCAAAGCTATCGGACGATAATTTGTAGGTTCTGCATGATCTTTCCCTGGTTTCGGAATTGGTACAACTGTAGCTACACGCCAGCTCTCAGGACAGACCCCCGTTTCCCAAATATTATTAAAGATATCTAAAAGTGTTGTAAGAGAACTTTTTGGCAGATGCTTAAGCATCTGATAATGAATTTCATCGGGGCCGGTTGCCGTATCATGTGATTTTTCAATGGCTTCAACGAGTTCGGATAAGTTAAAAGGTTTGTTGTATTCTTCGTGATTAAGTGATTTAAAGTTTAGATTTCTTTTCTCTTGGTCCTTTTTGAAATTTCTAAAAGTGTCAGAATAATTACGCGATGATGAATTTCTCAAGAATGTGTGCCCAAGTGTATCTGAAATATCTTTTTTTGTTGAAGCTATTGTGTCAAATTCAGTATTTAAATGTGTAAAACTAGAAGACTTTGTTTTTCCTGAAATTTTTCGTACCATATCCCAAACCTTTTTAATGGGGGTTTTATAGTTCAATTTGGAGACATATTCTCTCCATGACTTTCGTTTGGAAGCTCGGATTGTTCGCCGAGCTTTAGCTCTAAAAACTTTTACGTCGTTGAGCTTTTCTGAAGTGGGATTTTTGCAGAACTTATTTAGAGCCTGTTTACGCTTTTTTATAGCTTCTTTACAGTCATTATTAAACCAAGGCTTGCTTTTCTTAGTATTTGTGGAGGTCTTTGGAATGCATTGTTCTGATATGTTAATAAGTGTATCTGTGAAATCAGAAACAATGTCGGATGATTCATTAAAATGATCAATTGATAACTCTTCTTCACATAAATTATGGAATAATTCCCAGTCGGCTTTATTCATTTTCCATTTCTTGTTACAGTCCTCATCTGGTTCGTTTACGCTCTCAATTATAACAGGGAAGTGATCACTTCCGCACTGATCATCATGAACAGACCAGTCATAGTCCAAGAAGAGAGATGGGTGACACAAAGAGAGATCTTAAGAAGACAAATGACCTGTCGCTGGGTGAAGGTAAGTATAAGATTTATCATTCATCAAGCAAAGATCGCTCTTTGCAATAAAATCTTCAACAAGTGCTCCTGTTATTGATATCTTTACAGCCCCATAGAATATTGTGACCATTGAAGTCGCCAACTAAAAGATATGGGGATGGAAGCTGACTCAGCAATGAGTCAAGATGTTCGGGCTTTAAAGAAAATGGGGGTGGAATATATAAAGAGCATATTGTAGTTTCTTTATCCAGAGAAACCGATACTGCTACAGCTTGTAGGTCTGTTTTTAATTTGATCTCTCTTTGTGGTAAACATGATTTAACAAGAATTGAACTGCCACCAGATGGTTTGTTACCATCAGAATAGATATAGTTGTATGTATTGAAACCCCTGACATCAATGTTGTCATCAGTTTTTAAAAAGGTTTCTTGCAAACAAAAAACCGATGGGTTTAATAACGAAATAAGTAATAAGAGTTCATTATAATTTGATTTAAGACCTCGACAATTCCATTGTATTATTTTGTGTTTTAAATCCATTTTATGAAGAGATTAAGACTAGAAACTATATTGGAGCTGCAATTGGTGATATAGATCTGCTACCACCAGCTCGTGGTGTTGCTGACCTCGATCTATTATTGCCGCTTGGTGATGATGGAGTTTCAAACTCCATATCACTGTCACTCAAAGATCCGAATCTGTTCTGGAATTTTATATTGTCTCTTTCCATTTTACGTTGTCTGTCTGTTTGTTTTTGAGACAAGTGTTGTTTCTTCGGATCTTCTGATCCCTTATTAGTTCGACCTAAGTCGAGTTTCTCTTTTGCATGCGGCGCTGGCTTCGGTACGGTCGCTGTCGACACCTGGGGGCCGAACCCTTTGAAAACAAAGCGGTTACAGATCAGACATTAAAGACAGATTAACTCGTCATTAACCCGTCATTAATAAACACAAATTAGTTCGATGATTATGATTTCGTGTTTAACGACGCGTCAACCCTCTTTGTGGGTCATAAGCGTCAAGCGGTTAAAGGTTAAACGGCATGAAGAATTATGAGGATATAAAAAGCAAAAAGGTAAGTATGATATTTATAAAAATCTGAAACAGTTAAATCTTATGAAAAAGTCCAATATCTTTTAAGAATAAAATAATATTATGAACAGGTACATCTTGAAACAATTGTTGCAAAGTGTCAGCTTTGAAGTATAAGTCACGGGACTGTGAAAAGTCTACACATTCAATTAAGATATGTTTAACAGTGAATGGCTGATCACATCCTACACAAGAAGGCTGATCATCACCATTCAAAATATAAGAATGAGTAACTCTAGTATGGCCAATGCGCAGTCGTGTTAATACTACATCCTCTTTCCTGGAAATCTGTGGAGGAGAGCATTTTGTTCCAACGACAGGTTTAATGGCATGGAGTTTGTTATTTACTGTAAGGTCCCATTCGCCTTGCCATTCCGACAAGATGTATCTGTTGATAAATGGTTTAAAATTATTAAAAGGAATTTTAAAAACAGACGGATCAAGATTGAGCGATTCCTTTGCTTTCTTGTCAGCACACTCATTGCCGACAATGCCAATATGGCTCGTATGATGATGATTTCGTGTTTAACGACGCGTCAACCCTCTTTGTGGGTCATAAGCGTCAAACGGTTAATGGTTAAACGGCATGAATAATTATGATGATATTAAAAGTAAAAAGTCAGAATGATAATGTATAAAAATCTGAAACAGTTAAATCTTATGAAAAAGTCCAATTTCTTTTAAGAATAAAATAATATTATCAACAGGTACATCTCGAAACAGTTGTTGCAAAGTGTCAGCTTTGAAATATAAAATACGTGAGGTTGAAAAGTCAACACAGTCAATTAAGATATGTTTCACAGTGAATGGCTGATCACAACCTACACAAGAAGGCTGATCATCACCATTAAAAATAAAAGAATGAGTAACTCTAGTATGGCCAATGCGCAGTCGTGTTAATACTACATCCTCTTTCCTGGAAAACTGTGGAGGAGAGCATTTTGTACTAACGACAGGTTTAATGGCATAGAGTTTGTTATTTATTGCACGGTCCCATTCGCCTTGCCATTCCGACAAGATGTATCTGTTGATAAATGGTTTAAAATTATTAGAAGGAATTTTAAAAACAGATGGATCAAGATTGAGCGATTCCTTTGCTTTCTTGTCAGCATATTCATTTCCGACAATGCCAATATGGCTCGGAAGCCAACAAAACAAGATTTGGTGTGTTTTAGAAATTTCATGATGTTTTTCGATCAATTTTTTGAATTTGAGGATTTTTAGATGATGACTGGTCTAAAGCCTTAAGCACAGAAAGTGAATCAGAAAATATAATTGTTTTTTGAATTGTTGAAGAACTGATAAAATCTAAAGCTAGGTCTATTGCTTTGGCTTCAGCTGTAAAAATAGATGAACCATCTGGAAGGCGCATGGTTTTGTGCGTATCTTTAGAAACATACGCACAACCAACTTTATCTCCTTCTTTGGAACCATCAGTATAGACTTGCTGGTAATCATTGTAACGTGACTGCAGTACCTGGAAGTTTTGTTTGAGAAATATCGGATTTGATTCAGATTTTTTGCCATCATGCAAGTCGAACAGAATAGAAGGTTGTTTAATACTCCAAGATGGAACTTCGGCGGTTTCATGTTTTTGAATATTTTTAAGGTCGATGCCTGAATTTTCTAGCAGTGGTAAAATTCGTAATCCAAAAGGTTTGATTGCTGTGGGTTTAGTTTCATACTTATCTATAAATTGAGGTGGAAATGAAATTTTGGATGCCAGGTTAGATGGATTAGCAGCAATTCTAATAGCATACTGAAGAGAAAGTTTCTCTCTGCGCGAAGATAAAGATGGTTCACCTGCTTCTACATAAAGGCTTAATACGGGAGAAGTACGAAAGGCTCCCATAGCCAGACGAAGACCTTGGTGATGGATAGTATCCAATGATTTTAAATAGGACTTTCTGGTAGAACCATAAACAACAGACCCATAATCTAATTTAGATCTTATTAAAGACCGGTAAAGATGTAATAAAGTATACCGATCTGCTCCCCAACTTGTATGGGCTAAAACTTTCAAAAGATTCAAAGCTTTTAAGCATTTCGCTTTAAGATATTTAATATGGGGAATAAAAGATAACTTTTGATCAAATATGACCCCAAGAAATTTGGCTTCTTCAACAACAGGAATTTGTGATCCGTATAAAAACAAGGAAGGACGTTCGTGTTTCTTCCGTAGTTTACAAAAATGAACACACTGCGTTTTCGACTTGGAGAACTTGAAACCATTTTTATCAGCCCATTCTTCTATTCGTTTTAAATTTTGTTGCAACTTTCGTTCAATTGTTTTCATATTTTTTGAACGGTAACATATACAGAAATCGTCAACATACAAGGAACAATCAGTTTTGTCGTCCAAACATTGTACAATATTGTTTATTTTGATGTTAAATAGCGTAGTTGAAAGAATACTACCCTGTGGGACACCCTGTTCTTGATCATAGAAATCTGACAGGGTAGACCCCACACGTACCTGAAACATGCGCTCCCCTAAAAAGCTTTCAATAAAACTGGGAAGTTTTCCTCTTAAGCCAATGTTATGGAGATCTTTCAATATACCATAACGCCATGTTGTATCATATGCTTTCTCCAAGTCGAAAAAGACAGCTACTACGTGTTCTTTGTTAATAAAAGCATCTCGTATAAATGTTTCTAGTCTTATTAAATTGTCATTGGTACTACGTTCCGAACGAAAACCCGATTGATATTCTGAAATGAGGTTGTTGGACTCTAAGTACCAGACTAATCTCTTGTTTATCATTCTCTCCAATGTTTTACACAAACAACTTGTCAAAGCTATCGGACGATAATTTGTAGGTTCTGCATGATCTTTCCCTGGTTTCGGAATTGGTACAACTGTAGCTACACGCCAGCTCTCAGGACAGACCCCCGTTTCCCAAATATTATTAAAGATATCTAAAAGTGTTGTAAGAGAACTTTTTGGCAGATGCTTAAGCATCTGATAATGAATTTCATCGGGGCCGGTTGCCGTATCATGTGATTTTTCAATGGCTTCAACTAGTTCGGATAAGTTAAAAGGTGTGTTGTATTCTTCGTGATTAAGGGATTTGAAGTTAAGTTTTCTTTTCTCCTGGTCCTTTTTGAAATTTCTAAAAGTGTCAGAATAATTACGCGATGATGAATTATTCAAGAATGTGCTCCCAAGAGTATCTGAAATATCTTTTTTTGTTGAAGCTATTGTGTCAAATTCAGTATTTAAATGTGTAAAACTAGAGGACTTTGTTTTTCCTGAAATTTTTCGTACCATATCCCAAACCTTTTTAATGGGGGTTTTGCAGTTTAATTTGGAGACATATTCTCTCCATGACTTTCGTTTTGAAGCTCGGATTGTTCGCCGAGCTTTAGCTCTAAAAACTTTTACGTCGTTTAGCTTTTCTGAAGTGGGACTTTTGCAGAACTTATTTAGAGCCTGTTTACGCTTTTTAATAGCTTCTTTACAGTCATTATTAAACCAAGGCTTGCTTTTCTTAGTATTTGTGGAGGTCTTTGGAATGCATTGTTCTGATATATTAATAAGTGTATCTGTGAAGTCAGAAACAATGTCGGATGATTCATTAAATTGATCAAATGATAACTCTTCTTCACATAAATTATGGAATAATTCCCAGTCGGCTTTATTCATTTTCCATTTCTGGTTACAGTCTTCATCTGGTTCGTTTACGCTCTCTATTATAACAGGAAAGTGATCACTTCCGCACTGATCATCATGAACAGACCAGTCATAGTCCAAGAAGAGAGATGGGTGACACAAAGAGAGATCTAAAGAAGACAAATGACCTGTCGCAGGGTGAAGGTAAGTATAAGATTTATCATTCATCAAGCAAAGATCGTTCTTTGCAATAAAATCTTCGACAAGTGCTCCTCTGTTATTGACATCTTTACAGCCCCATAGAATATTGTGACCATTGAAGTCGCCAACTAAAAGATATGGCGATGGAAGTTGACTCAGCAATGAGTCAAGATGTTCGGGCTTTAAAGAAAATGAGGGTGGGATATATAAAGAGCAAATTGTAGTTTCTTTATCCAGAGAAACCGATACTGCTACAGCTTGAAGGTCTGTTTTTAATTTGATCTCTCTTTGTGGTAAACATGATTTAACAAAAATTGAGCTGCCACCAGATGGTTTGTTACCATCAGAATAGATATAGTTGTATGTATTGAAACCCCTGACATCTATGTTGTCATCAGTTTTTAAAAAAGTTTCTTGCAAACAAAACACCGATGGGGTTAGTAGCGAAATAAGTAATAAGAGTTCATTATAATTTGATTTAAGACCTCGACAATTCCATTGTATTATTTTGTGTTTTAAATCCATTTTAAGGAGAGATATTTAAAGACTAGAAACTATTATGGAGGTGCAATTGGTGATATAGATCTGCTACCACCAGCTCGTGGTGTGGCAGACCTCGATCTGTTATTACCACTTGGTGATGATGGAGTTTCAGTCAACTCCATATCACTGTCACTCAAAGATCCGAATCTGTTCTGAAATTTTATATTGTCTCTTTCCATTTTACGTTGTCTGTCTGTTTGTCTTTGAGGCAATTGATGTTTTTTGATCGGATCTTGCGACCCCTTATTAGTTCGACCTGAGTCGGGTTTCTCTTTTACATTCGGCGCTGGCTTCGGTACGGTCGCTGTCGACCGATCCGAAGCAACCTGGATTGCGCCTTTTGATAAATTGGTTGAACTTTGTGGTGCTGGAGTGGATTTACTCCATGCACCAGACTTTTTCAGTTCAGCAATGTATGATTCAGCAGTCTGTGTTGCGGAGCTGGTACATTTTACACCAGCACCCTTTGTGATGCTGGCGAAACTGGTGGTTGGTGTTATGTATCGCTCTTCGACAATCTTCCGCGCTTCTGGGAATGTTATCCCCCTTTGGTATTTGATGGTGAGTATTTCTTTTTCTTTTTTCCACGCCGGACAGTCTCGGGAGAAAACAGCATGTTTGCCATCACAATTTACGCATTTGGGTTCATTTTTGCAGTTGAGGTGATTATCAACATGCTTTTCTTCACCACAATTAGGACAGAGTTGTTTTCTCTGACATCTGCTTTCGTGATGGCCAAAAGCCTGACAAGAGTAACATCTAAGAGGGTTTGGGATGTATACCTCTACGTTAATGGAAAGATATGCTACTTTGATTTTCTTGGGTAGAATTGGTGTATTAAAAGTCAACACAAGTTGCTGTTGGTTTTAGTACACCATTTCTACGGACTTTGATGTTACGAACACCAATAACCCCTTGATCTTTCAGGTTATCAATGATCTCTTCGTCTGAACAAGGACGCAGTTCTGGACTGCGAATCACTCCTTTAGATGAGTTTAGTGTGTTGTGAAGAGATATTTTTACCGAAAGATCAAAGAGTTTTTTGGTGGCGAGCAGGCTTACAACTTGCGGTTTTCTCTCGAGTTCCAAGAGAAGGTCACCTGATTTGAGTGATTTAATACTCTTTGGGTGTCCGGCTATGGCGACAATACTTTTCTCGATAACAAAGGGAGAAAGGCTTGACACAGTTCGTGTATCGTCAAGCGACGTGACGACCAAGAAACGCGGAACATTGTCAAAGTTTGGTTCAGCAGACTGCTGACTTGATTGTTGACTTGACTGCTGACTGGAATTTTGACTGTGTTCATCCGATTCGGATGAATCCTCGTCTTTTTTACGTTTAGGTGCGTTGCGGTTAGGTGCGTGGGTGCGGTTGTGTTTTTTTCCATGAGCCATGAGAAAAAATTCCTAGTTTCGTCCCAAGTGCTCTCCGCCCTCCGTGGAGCCCTACAAGGGAACACCATAATCGAGTGGTTATCCAACTCGCAGGTGTTAGAGATACACGTGAGATATACTCGCATAAACAAAATGCCTACACGATTGATCCGTTTTGCCACCGCCTTCTAGAGATAAAAAGACAGAAAAGGGTAAGGTAAATGGGCATATGGTTGGTATCAGGAAAGATACAAAAAGAGTTGAAGAGAAAGCAAAGTGGTATCTCTAGGGCTCGGCATGGCCAGCCGATTGACCGTGCCGGACCGCACGGCCACCCGTCTACACCGAAAAGCCAGGCCAAAGAGGCGTGTTGGGAACCTGAAGCACCGCCACCTCAGGTAACCCTCAACCTCCAGGATCCCTTCTTCCGGCTTACAGGACGCCACCCACGGCAAACGGGTGGTACTTCCTTTAGCTCTTCCCAGTGGGCACATTGACCACAGCAGCAACGTGCCCAGTGGGAATTGAGCCCCCAGGGCCACGGCAAGGCAGGAAGTCTAATACCTGGGGGCAATATGGCTCGGAAGCCAACAAAACAAGATTTGGTGTGTTTTAGAAATTTCATGATGTTTTTCGATCAATTTTTGAATTTGAGGATTTTTAGATGATGAACACAGAAAGTGAATCAGAAAATATAATTGCTTTTTGAGTTGTTGAAGAACTGATAATATCTAAAGCTAGGTCTATTGCTTTGGCTTCAGCTGTAAAAATAGATGAACCATCTGGAAGGCGCATGGTTTTGTGCGTATCTTTAGAAACATACGCACAACCAACTTTATCTCCTTCTTTGGAACCATCAGTATAAACTTGCTGGTAATCATTGTAACGTGACTGCAGTACCTGAAAGTTTTGTTTGAGAAGTATCGGATTTGATTCGGATTTTTGCCATCATGTAAGTCGAAAAGAATAGAAGGTTGATTAATACACCAAGATGGAACTTCGGCGGTTTCATGTTTTTGAATATTTTTAAGGTCGATACCTGAATTTTCTAGCAGTGGTAAAATTCGCAATCCAAAAGGTTTGATTGCTGTGGGTTTAGTTTCATACTTATCTACAAATTGAGGTGGAAATGAAATTTGGAATGCCGGGTTAGATGGATTAGCAGCAAGTCTGATAGCATACTGAAGAGAAAGTTTCTCTCTGTGCGAAGTTAAAGATGGTTCACCTGCTTCTACATAAAGGCTTAATACGGGAGAAGTACGGAAGGCTCCCATAGCCAAACGAAGGCCTTGATGATGAATAGTATCCAAAGATTTTAAATAAGACTTTCTGGCAGAACCATAAACAACAGACCCATAATCTAATTTAGAACTTATTAGAGACCGGTAAAGATGTAATAAAGTGTACCGATCTGCTCGCCAACTGGTATGAGCTAAAACTTTTAAGCATTTCGCTTTAAGATATTTAATATGGGGAATAAAAGATAACTTTTGATCAAATATGGCCCCAAGAAATTTGGCTTCTTCAACGACAGGAATTTGTGATCCGTATAAAAACAGGGAAGGATGGTCGTGTTTCTTCCGTAGCTTACAAAAATGGACACACTGCGTTTTCGACTTGGAGAACTTGAAACCATTTTTATCAGTCCATTCTTCTATTCGTTTTAAATTTTGTTGTAACTTTCGTTCAATTGTTTTCATTGTTTTTGAACGGTAACATATACAAAAATCATCAACATACAATGAACAGTCTGTTTTGTCGTCCAAACATTGTACAATATTATTTATTCTGATGTTAAATAGCGTAGTTGAGAGAATACTACCTTGTGGGACACCCTGCTCTTGTGCATAGAGATCTGACAAGGTAGATCCCACGCGGACTTGAAATACACGTTCACCTAAAAAACTTTGAATAAAACTGGGAAGTTTTCCCCTTAAACCGAGGTTATGGAGATCTCTCAATATTCCATAACGCCATGTGGTATCATATGCTTTCTCCAAGTCGTGTTCTTTGTTAAAAAAAAACATTTCGTATAAATGTTTTTAGTCGTATTAAATTGTCGTTGGTACTACGTTCCGAACGAAAACCTGACTGATATTCTGAAATGAGGTTGTTGGACTCTAAGTACCAGACTAATCTCTTGTTTATCATTCTCTCCAATGTTTTACACAAACAACTTGTCAAAGCTATTGGTCGATAATTCGTAGGTTCTGCATGATCTTTCCCTGGTTTTGGAATTGGTACAACTGTAGCAAAACGCCAGCTCTCAGGACAGACCCCAGTTTCCCAAATATCATTAAAGATATCTAAAAGTGTTGAAAGAGATCTCTTTGGCAGATGCTTAAGCATCTGATAATGAATTTCATCAGGGCCGGTTGCTGTATCTTGTGATTTTTCAATGGCTTCCACTAGTTCGGATAAGTTAAAAGGTTTGTTGTATTCTTCGTTATCGTTGGATTTGAAGTTTAGATTTCTTTTCTCTTGGTCCTTTTGGAAATTTCTAAAAGTGTCAGAATAATTTCGCGGTGATGAATTACTCAAAAATGTGCTACCAAGAGTATCTGAAATATCTTTTTAGTTGAAGCTTTTGTGTCAAAACCAAATTTTTCCTGAAATTTTTCGTACCATATCCCAAACCTTTTTAATGGGGGTTTTGTAGTTCAATTTGGAGACATATTCTCTCCATGACTTTCGTTTGGAAGCTCGGATTGTCCGCCGAGCTTTAGCTCTAAAAACTTTTACGTCGTTTAGCTTTTCTGAAGTGGGACTTTTGCAGAACTTATTTAGAGCCTGTTTGCGCTTTTGAATAGCTTCTTTACAGTCATTACTAAACCAAGGCTTGGTTTTCTTAGTATTTGTGGAGGTCTTTGGAATGCATTGTTCTGATATATTAATTAGTGTATCTGTGAAATCAGAAACAATGTCAGATGATTCATTTAAGTGATCAACTGATAACTCTTCTTCACATAAATTACGGAATAATTCCCAGTCGGCTTTATTCATTTTCCATTTCTGGTTACAGTCCTTATCTGGTTTATTTACGCTCTCAATTATAACAGGGAAGTGATCACTTCCGCACTGATCATCATGAACAGACCAGTCATAGTCCAAGAAGAGAGATGGGTGACACAAAGAGAGATCTAAAGAAGACAAATGACCTGTCGCAGGGTGAAGGTAAGTATAAGATTTATCATTCATCAAGCAAAGATCGCTTTTTGCAATAAAATCTTCGACAAGTGCTCCTCTGTTATTGATATCTTTACAGCCCCATAGAATATTGTGACCATTGAAGTCGCCAACTAAAAGATATGGCTATGGAAGTTGACTCAGCAATGAGTCAAGGTGTTCGGACTTTTAAAGAAAATGAGGGTGGGATATATAGAGAGCAAATTGTAATTTCTTTATCCAGAGAAACCGATACTGCTATAGCTTGTAGGTCTGTTTTTAATTTGATCTCTCTTTGTGGTAAACATGATTTTACAAAAATTGAACTGCCACCAGATGGTTTGTTACCATCAGAATAGATATAGTTGTATGTATTGAAACCCCTGACATCAATGCTGTCATCAGTTTTTAAAAAAGTTTCTTGCAAACAAAAAACCGATGGGTTTAATGACGAAATAAGTAATAAGAGTTCATTATGATGATGATGATGATTTCGTGTTTAACGACGCGTCAACCCTCTTTGTGGGTCATAAGCGTCAAACGGTTAATGGTTAACGGCATTGAGAATAATGAGGATATTAAAAGTAAAAAAGTTAGTTTGATATGTATAAAAATCTTAAACAGTTAAATCTTATGAAAAAGTCCAATTTCTTTTAAGAATAAAATAATATTTTCAAAAGGTACATCTTGAAACAATTGTTGCAAAGTGTCAGCTTTGAAGTATAAGTTACGGGACTGTGAAAAGTCTACACATCCAAATTAAATATGTTTCACAGTGAATGGCTGATCACAGCCTACACAGGAAGGCTGTTCATCACCATTTAAAATAAAAGAATGAGTAACTCTAGTATGGCCAATGCGCAGTCGTGTTAATACTACATCCTCTTTGGTGTTATGTATCGCTCTTCGACAATTTTCCGCGCTTCTGGGAATGTTATCCCCCTTTGGTATTAGACGGTTAGTATTTCTTTTTCTTTTTTCCACGCCGGACAGTCTCGGGAGAAAACAGCATGTTTGCCATCACAATTTACGCATTTGGGTTCATTTTTGCAGTTGAGGTGATTATCCACATGCTTTTCTTCACCACAATTAGGACAGAGTTTTTTCTCTGACATCTGCTTTCGTGATGGCCAAAGGCCTGACAAGAGTGACATCTAAGAGGGTTTGGGATGTACACCTCTACGTTAATGGAAAGATATGCTACTTTGATTTTCTTGGGTAGAATTGGTGTATTGAAAGTCAACACATAAGTTGCTGTTGGTTTTAGTACACCACTTCTACGGACTTTAATGTTACGAACACAAACAACTCCCTGATCCTTCAAGCTATCGACTATTTCTTCATCTGAACAAGGACACAGTTCTGGGCTGCGAATCACTCCCTTAGATGAATTGAGCGTGTTATGTAACGAGACTTTAACTTTCAGATCAAAGAGTTTGTTGGTGTTAAGCAGGCTTACCACTTGCTGTTTTCTCTCGACTTCCAAGAGAAGATCACCGATTTGAGTTGTTTAATACTCTTAGGGTGTCCGGCAATGGAGAGAATACTTTTCTCGATGACGAAGGGGGAAAGGCTGGATACAGTTCGTGTATCGTCAAGCGACGTAACGACCAAGAAACGCGGAACATTGCCAAAATTTGGTTCAGCAGACTGCTGACTAGATTGTTGACTTGACTGCTGACTGGATTGTTGACTGTGTTCATCCGATTCGGATGAATCCTCTTGTTTTTTACGATTAGGTGCGTCGTGGTTAGGTGATTTGCGGTTATGTTTTTTTCCATTAGCCATAAGAAAAAAAATTCTAGTTTCGTCCCAAGTGCTCTCCGCCCTCCGTGGAGCCCTACAAGGGAACACAATAATGGAGTGGTTATCCAACTCGCAGGTGTTAGAGATACACGTGAGATATACTCGTATAAACAAAATGCCTACACGATTGATCCGTTAAGCCACCGCCTTCTACAGATAAAAAGACAGAAAAGGGTAAGGTGAATGGGCATATGGTTGGTATCAGGAAAGATACAAAAAGAGTTGAAGAGAAAGCAAAGCGGTATCTCTAGGGCTCGGCGTGACCAGCCGATTGACCGTGCCGGACCGCACGGCCACCCGTCTACACCAAAAAGCCAGGCCAAAGAGGCGTGTTGGGTACCTGAAGCACCGCAACCCCAGGTAACCCTCAACATCCAGGATCCCTTCTTCCGGCTTACAGGACGCCACCCACGGAAAACGGGTGGTACTTCCTTTAGCTCTTCCTAGTGGGCACAGAGACCACAGCGGCAATGTCTAATACCTGGGGGATATCAGTCTTTGAATCGACTGCCTATTCGAAATTTGCAAAATTGCAGTATGTTTCCTCTGGCTTTCTTTGCCGGATCATTACAGGGTCACTGATGAGGCTTCGTGCGTCTCCCTGCCCTACATCATAGTGTAGATTATATTTTCTTGTCCTTTGGGATCATTGACTCCATTGTGGAATTTTGAAAATATCTGAGGGTCACTGATGAGGCCTAATTGACCGAAACTAGCTAGTCTGGCCCAGAAAACATGTACACTCCATATTTTTCACTTCTGTGGTGCGTTCCTTGCTTCCAAAGGATAACCCTTTTATAGAACATATTTATTAGCCGCAACTACGTAGTATGACCCATCTTCTTTCTTATGAATGTTTTCATTGCTCTTAAAGGAACTCATTTTTTTATTTTTATTCAATCTGAAATTATTGAAGCTTTTAGTTCTACTTCTAGATATTTAGATGATTTATTAAATACTGACAATACTAACTTTGATGGTTTGATCGGTCAGATTTATCCCCTAGAACTTCAGTTAGACAGGGCAAATTCCTCTGGTACGGGGGCCCCCTTTTTGGATTTACATTTAGCTATTGTAGATGAATTAGTTTCTTGCAGAGTTTGTGATAGACGTGGTGATTTTGATTTCGGGATTTGTTTCTTGCAGAGTTTGTGATAGACGTGGTGATTTTGATTTCGGGATTGTGGGTTTTCCTTTTTTGGACGGTGATGTTCCTCGTGCGACATCGTACGGGTTTATATTTCGCAGTTAATTCGATTTGCTAGAGTGTCTAGTCATGTATCCGACTTCAACAATCGTAATAAATTATTAACCGCTAAACTTCTTAATCAGGGGTATCGGTATCATAAACTACGTAAAGCCTTTTCTAAGTTTTATAGACGTCATTCTGATTTGGTTTCAAACTTCAATGTTGGACTTGGGGCGCTTCTGCAACATGGCCTATCGGAACCCGAATTCTATGGTGACTTAGTATATAAATTTAGAAAAACACATGCCTGTGATATGACTTTGGTGACCGGTTTCGTGGGGTCGTTCGTCGATATATATGGGTTGGGTACAACATAAATGTTATAAAACAGACTGCATGCATGGTGGTTGGCCCAGTCGCGGTTGGCGGCTTGAAGGAGGCCTTCATGCGGACTGAACAAATTATTTGCCTCAAATTATACACTAATGAACTGCCACCAAAATATCGCATGTCTCCCCCAAAACAAAGAGCAAAACAGCTGGAGTCAATTAATGAAATTGAACACAACAGTACCAAGCAATGTTTTGATGCAAAACCCAAATCTGCATCAATAGTAATATACAATAAATGTCCGCGAGTTGGTTGTCGGAGAACAGTTTATAAAAATGAGACAAGTGGAATTTTTAACTTGTGATAAATGTACAGCTAACTATTATATTCCTGCTGAAGCAGTTACGGTGAATTTAGATGTGGAAAGTGAGGGCATTACAAAGACAGTTGTCTTATTCAATGAAACTGCTTTGGACTTTCTCAGATGTACCTCATCCATGGCCAAAGAGAAGAAAGATGAACCAGAACAGCTTTTAGGTCCACTGGTTAACAACTTATACTCTTTCGAAGTAACTGCTGGTATTCAAAGAAGGAGATAACAAGTGCCAAGAAGTGAGACTCAAACGAACTTACAACAATGTAACATACAATGATACTGAATCTACAAATGTAAAGATACAACAGACAAAAGACCATATTAAAAAGAGACTATTTGAAATGGAAGAAGATTATGCATTACCAAAAATTATTAAGAAAACACGTAGTCAGTCACAGGGCATAAACATCAAAAACAATGTCAAAGAAAATGAGAAGGATTTAACATGCCTAGACAACAATAATAATGACCTATTGACTGAAATCAACAGTCAGATAGATGTAGACGCAAATACTAACACATCTGTGCCACCTCATACAAGTACCAACTGTGATGAACACCAAATGTATGATGGTTATGCCAATAACAACAGACAAGATACTGTGAACTACCAACACCAACACCTATTTCCGCATAACCATAGGTCCAGCAAAGAACCAACAGTAGTACATTCTTATGTGCCATTGAATCCAAATGCGGCACCAAATCTAAGTTTACACAATAAAAATGTAAACATGTACCATGACATCAACAGTAATCAAAATAACAACCCAGAATACTACCAGAGAAATCCGTATACACCAATTCAACAACAATCTATATATAGTATGAATGATGGTTTAAACATGAATACTTCTCACACAGTGCAGATGGCTTCCAATTGTAATGACACACGGTACAGAATGGATACCAATGAAGTACAAAGTGGAACAATTCAAGATATTGCCATCTACCAGCTCAAACACCACCCTACGTGCAAGTACAGAGAAATATAGGAACAATCAATGTGATGTACAGAACGGATGAACATAACATTTACAATGACAACTACATAAGTCCTAACAAGTCAGTTAATTATAATTACCATACCTGGGACCATAGTCAAAATATACCTACAACAGCTTACCCAAGCTCCACACAGATGCATCACAGTTCTGGATATGAACCCCAAAGACAACTACCTCAAAATGGTGTTATATCTACACAAACAGCCACACGTCAAAATGAATGTCTAGGCAATACATATGGTGTCTTTCAATAGCCTCAGTGCAGTCATCCTCCACAATTTGCAATTGGATACAATCTACACTCTGAAGATGTATAAACAGAAACATCAAATTACCCTATTGTTAGAGATGTGCATCAAAATTAAGTGTTGGATTTGAGTACCTACTCACAGAATAAACAATCAAATAACTTAGATATGTGATGCTGAACAGTGAATGCCACAAACAAATAACAATAAAAGACAATGCAGATGTGTTACATCCTAAAGCAATTTTCTGTACGTTAGCATCTTATCGCCATAATTACAGTTTGACTGTACCTAAAATACCATGTCATATTAAACAGTCAGGTGCATCACCTGAACGAGTTACAATCTTTTACAGATCTATAACTTGAATAAGTTACCCTTTTTGAAAGTGTTAACTTTTCTTTACTTAAAAAAAGTTAACTCATTTAAGTTATTTCTAGAAACAGCACTTAAAACAAAAATAAAACTTCTTTAGGTTATAATGTAGTTTTTACAGTGAACTTCAAAGACCTTACGTATACGTTTTTAGACGATGCGTACACAATTTTATAACTGTATCTTTCATATAAAATCGGCTGCATGCCCCTGAAAATTATGATACGTTGGGAATAAAGAGGTGACAATCTGGCTAAACTTCTAATTAATGCAAATTATATTAAAAAATGGCAAACTTTTGTAACCTCATGATACGTTGGGAATAAAGAGGTGACAATCTGGCTAAACTTCTAATTAATGCAAATTATATTAAAAAATGGCAAACTTTTGTAACCTCATTGAGTTATCAACATTTCAACTTGTTTAAAAGTTATGCACTGACTATTAAAGAATTATAGTGTTTTACTCTAGTATATTACATTCTTGATGAGGAAATACTGCATCTTCTCGCTGAAATAAAACCAATATTTCCTAGTGGGAAATATTTTCCAGTGAGAAATAATTCCCAATATTTCCCAGTGAGAAATAATTCCCAGTAGCCGGACTACTTGAAACCATGTAGCCCTGGGCTGTGAAGGTTAGACATGTAAACTTCACTGACTTGTCTGTTTGGTTCTACCCACGAAATCTAGTTCCAAACATAAAAAGTAAAATTACCCATTCGCAATATAATTTTTCTTGTTCAATGAAAACATGTCTGATCTCCAAAGTGACAGAAAAAATATGGATCTCTGCCGTTTCTCTGCACTCCAAGACGTTTTCAGCTGCGTTTCAGGAATAAAAAATAAAAATCGAGACTACTCTGACGAGAAGTATAACTTCAACTGCACTATGCGGAACGTTAACTCCATAGCTGTAAATGCAATCAAAGATGGCCGCTGGGTTCTGAATGAGGCTCAAACAAATATGAATTATTCCGCTCCAGAATTGTGATGCATCTGGTTCTTAAAACTCATAGTGTTAAAAATAAGTAAAATAATAAAGCAATAAAGAAGAATGTAATATATAAGTTAATCTACCTTGTGTTTAAAATACAGGAAATATTTCCCTCGAGACTTACAGATCCGATAAACAAACTCGTGCTGTCACTTGTTTGTTTATCGGATTTTAAGTCTCTATGGAAATATTTCCTGTATTTGAAACACAAGGTGGATTAACCTCTATGTATGATGATGATTTCGTGTTTAACGACGCGTCAACCCTCTTTGTGGGTCATAAGCGTCAAACGTTTAATGGTTAAACGGCATGAATAATTATGACGATATTAAAAGTAACAGGTCACAATGACAATGTATAAAAATCTGAAACAGTTAAATCTTATGAAAAAGACCAATTTCTTTTAAGAATAAAATAATGTTATCAACAGGTACATCTTGAAACAGTTTTTGCAAAGTGTCAGCTTTGAAATATAAAATACGTGAGGGTGAAAAGTCAACACAGTCAATTAAGATATGTTTCACAGTGAATGGCTGATCACATCCTACACAAGAAGGCTGATCATCACCATTAAATAGATAAGAATGAGTAACTCTAGTATGGCCGATGCGCAGTCGTGTTAATACTACGTCCTCTTTTCTGGAAAACTGTGGAGGAGAGCATTTTGTACTAACGACAGGTTTAATGGCATGGAGTTTGTTATTTATTGCACGGTCCCATTCGCCTTGCCATTCCGACAAGATGTATCTGTTGATAAATGGTTTAAAATTATTAAAGGGAATTTTAAAAACAGATGGATCAAGATTGAGCGATTCCTTTGCTTTCTTGTCAGCATATTCATTGCCGAAAATGCCAATATGGCTCGGAAGCCAACAAAACAAGATTTGGTGTGTTTTAGAATTTTCATGTTTTTCGATCAATTTTTGAATTTGAGGATTTTTAGATGATGAATGGTCTAAAGCCTTAAGCACAGAAAGTGAATCAGAAAATATAATTGCTTTTTGAATTATTGAAGAACTGATAAAATCTAAAGCTAGGTCTATTGCTTTGGCTTCAGCTGTAAAAATAGATGAACCATCTGGAAGGCGCATGGTTTTGTGCGTATCTTTAGAAACAAACGCACAACCACCTTTATCTCCTTCTTTGGAACCATCAGTATAGACTTGCTGGTAATCATTGTAACGTGACTGCAGTACATGGAAGTTTTGTTTGAGAAGTATCGGATTTGATTCGGATTTTTTGCCATCATGCAAGTCGAACAGAATAGAAGGTTGTTTAATACACCAAGATGGAACTTCGGCGGTTTCATGTTTTTGAATATTTTTAAGGTCGATGCCTGAATTTTCTAGCAGTGGTAAAATTCGTAATCCAAAAGGTTTGATTGCTGTGGGTTTAGTTTCATACTTATCTATACATTGAGGTGGAAATGAAATTTTGGATGCCGGGTTAGATGGATTAGCAGCAATTCTAATAGCATACTGAAGAGAAAGTTTCTCTCTGCGCGAAGTTAAAGATGGTTCACCTGCTTCTACATAAAGGCTTAATACGGGAGAAGTACGAAAGGCTCCCATAGCCAGACGAAGGCCTTGGTGATGGATAGTATCCAATGATTTTAAATAGGACTTTCTGGCAGAACCATAAACAACAGACCCATAATCTAATTTAGATCTTATTAAAGACCGGTAAAGATGTAATAAAGTATACCGATGTGCTCCCCAACTTGTATGGGCTAAAACTTTCAAAAGATTCAAAGCTTTTAAGCATTTCGCTTTAAGATATTTAATATGGGGAATAAAAGATAACTTTTGATCAAATATGACCCCAAGAAATTTGGCTTCTTCAACAACAGGAATTTGTGATCCGTATAAAAACAAGGAAGGATGTTCGTGTTTCTTCCGTAGTTTACAAAAATGAACACACTGCGTTTTCGACTTGGAGAACTTGAAACCATTTTTATCAGTCCATTCTTCTATTCGTTTTAAATTTTGTTGCAACTTTCGTTCAATTGTTTTCATATTTTTTGAACGGTAACATATACAGAAACGTCAACATACAAGGAACAATCAGTTTTGTCGTCCAAACATTGTACAATATTGTTTATTTTGATGTTAAATAGCGTAGTTGAAAGAATACTACCCTGTGGGACACCCTGTTCTTGATCATAGAAATCTGACAGGGTAGACCCCACACGCACCTGAAACATGCGCTCCCCTAAAAAGCTTTCAATAAAACTGGGAAGTTTTCCTCTTAAGCCAATGTTATGGAGATCTTTCAATATACCATAACGCCATGTTGTATCATATGCTTTCTCCAAGTCGAAAAAGACAGCTACTACGTGTTCTTTGTTAATAAAAGCATCTCGTATAAATGTTTCTAGTCTTATTAAATTGTCATTGGTACTGCGTTCCGAACGAAAACCCGATTGATATTCTGAAATGAGGTTGTTGGACTCTAAGTACCAGACTAATCTCTTGTTTATCATTCTCTCCAATGTTTTACACAAACAACTTGTCAAAGCTATCGGACGATAATTTGTAGGTTCTGCATGATCTTTCCCTGGTTTCGGAATTGGTACAACTGTAGCTACACGCCAGCTCTCAGGACAGACCCCCGTTTCCCAAATATTATTAAAGATATCTAAAAGTGTTGTAAGAGAACTTTTTGGCAGATGCTTAAGCATCTGATAATGAATTTCATCGCGGCCGGTTGCCGTATCATGTGATTTTTCAATGGCTTCAACTAGTTCGGATAAGTTAAAAGGTGTGTTGTATTCTTCGTGATTAAGGGATTTGAAGTTAAGTTTTCTTTTCTCCTGGTCCTTTTTGAAATTTCTAAAAGTGTCAGAATAATTACGCGATGATGAATTATTCAAGAATGTGCTCCCAAGAGTGTCTGAAATATCTTTTTTAGTTGAAGCTTTTGTGTCAAAACCAGTATTTAAATGTGTAAAACTAGAGGACTTTGTTTTTCCTGAAATTTTTCGTACCATATCCCAAACCTTTTTAATGGGGGTTTTGTAGTTCAATTTGGAGACATATTCTTTCCATGACTTTCGTTTTGAAGCTCGGATTGTTCGCCGAGCTTTAGCTCTAAAAACTTTAACGTCGTTTAGCTTTTCTGAAGTGGGACTTTTGCAGAACTTATTTAGAGCCTGTTTGCGCTTTTGAATAGCTTCTTTACAGTCATTATTAAACCAAGGCTTGCTTTTCTTGGTATTTGTGGAGGTCTTTGGAATGCATTGTTCTGATATATTAATTAGTTTATCTGTGAAATCAGAAACAATGTCAGATGATTCATTTAAGTGATCAACTGATAACTCTTCTTCACATAAATTACGGAATAATTCCCAGTCGGCTTTATTCATTTTCCATTTCTGGTTACAGTCCTCATCTGGTTCGTTTACGCTCTCAATTATAACAGGGAAGTGATCACTTCCGCACTGATCGTCATGAACAGACCAGTCATAGTCCAAGAAGAGAGATGGGTGACACAAAGAGAGATCTAAAGAAGACAAATGACCTGTCGCAGGGTGAAGGTAAGTAATAGATTTATCATTCATCAAGCAAAGATCATTCTTTGCAATAAAATCTTCAACAAGTGCTCCTCTGTTATTGATATCTTTACAGCCCCATAGAATATTGTGACCATTGAAGTCGCCAACTAAAAGATATGGCGATGGAAGTTGAGCCAGCAATGAGTCAAGATGTTCGGGCTTTCAAGAAAATGAGGGCGGGATATATAGAGAGCAAATTGTAGTTTCTTTATCCAGAGAAACCGATACTGCTACAGCTTGTAGGTCTGTTTTGAATTTGATCTCTCTTTGTGGTAAACATGATTTAACAAAAATTGAACTGCCACCAGATGGTTTGTTACCATCAGAATAGATATAGTTGTATGTATTGAAACCCCTGACATCTATGTTGTCATCAGTTTTTAAAAAAGTTTCTTGCAAACAAAACACAGATGGGGTTAGTAGCGAAATAAGTAATAAGAGTTCATTATAATTTGATTTAAGACCTCGACAATTCCATTGTATTATTTTGTGTTTTAAATCCATTTTAAGGAGAGATATTTAAAGACTAGAAACTATTATGGAGGTGCAATTGGTGATATAGATCTGCTACCACCAGCTCGTGGTGTGGCAGACCTCGATCTGTTATTGCCACTTGGTGATGATGGAGTTTCAGTCAACTCCATATCACTGTCACTCAAAGATCCGAATCTGTTCTGAAATTTTATATTGTCTCTTTCCATTTTACGTTGTCTGTCTGTTTGTCTTTGAGACAATTGATGTTTTTTGATCGGATCTTGCGACCCCTTATTAGTTCGACCTGAGTCGGGTTTCTCTTTTACATTCGGCGCTGGCTTCGGTACGGTCGCTGTCGACCGATCCGAAGCAACCTGGATTGCGCCTTTTGATAAATCGGTTGAACTTTGTGGTGCTGGAGTGGATTTACTCCATGCACCAGACTTTTTCAGTTCAGCAATGTATGATTCAGCAGTCTGTGTTGCGGAGCTGGTACATTTTACACCAGCACCCTTTGTGATGCTGGCGAAACTGGTGGTTGGTGTTATGTATCGCTCTTCGACAATCTTCCGCGCTTCTGGGAATGTTATCCCCCTTTGGTATTTGACGGTAAGTATTTCTTTTTCTTTTTTCCACGCCGGACAGTCTCGGGAGAAAACAGCATGTTTGCCATCACAATTTACGCATTTGGGTTCATTTTTGCAGTTGAGGTGATTATCAACATGCTTTTCTTCACCACAATTAGGACAGAGTTGTTTTCTCTGACATCTGCTTTCGTGATGGCCAAAAGCCTGACAAGAGTAACATCTAAGAGGGTTTGGGATGTATACCTCTACGTTAATGGAAAGATATGCTACTTTGATTTTCTTGGGTAGAATTGGTGTATTAAAAGTCAACACATAAGTTGCTGTTGGTTTTAGTACACCATTTCTACGGACTTTGATGTTACGAACACCAATAACCCCTTGATCCTTCAGGTTATCAATGATCTCTTCGTCTGAACAAGGACGCAGTTCTGGACTGCGAATCACTCCTTTAGATGAGTTTAGTGTGTTGTGAAGAGATATTTTAACCGAAAGATCAAAGAGTTTTTTGGTGGCGAGCAGGCTTACAACTTGCGGTTTTCTCTCGAGTTCCAAGAGAAGGTCACCTGATTTGAGTGATTTAATACTCTTTGGGTGTCCGGCTATGGCGACAATACTTTTCTCGATCACAAAGGGAGAAAGGCTTGACACAGTTCGTGTATCGTCAAGCGACGTGACGACCAAGAAACGCGGAACGTTGTCAAAGTTTGGTTCAGCAGACTGCTGACTTGATTGTTGACTTGACTGCTGACTGGAATTTTGACTGTGTTCATCCGATTCGGATGAATCCTCGTCTTTTTTACGTTTAGGTGCGTTGCGGTTAGGTGCGTGGGTGCGGTTGTGTTTTTTTCCATGAGCCATGAGAAAAAATTCCTAGTTTCGTCCCAAGTGCTCTCCGCCCTCCGTGGAGCCCTACAAGGGAACACCATAATGGAGTGGTTATCCAACTCGCAGGTGTTAGAGATACACGTGAGATATACTCGCATAAACAAAATGCCTACACGATTGATCCGTTTTGCCACCGCCTTCTAGAGATAAAAAGACAGAAAAGGGTAAGGTAAATGGGCATATGGTTGGTATCAGGAAAGATACAAAAAGAGTTGAAGAGAAAGCAAAGTGGTATCTCTAGGGCTCGGCGTGACCAGCCGATTGACCGTGCCGGACCGCACGGCCACCCGTCTACACCGAAAAGCCAGGCCAAAGAGGCGTGTTGGGAACCTGAAGCACCGCCACCTCAGGTAACCCTCAACCTCCAGGATCCCTTCTTCCGGCTTACAGGACGCCACCCACGGCAAACGGGTTGATGATGATGATTTCGTGTTTAACGACGCGTCAACCCTCTTTGTGGGTCATAAGCGTCAAACGGTTGATGGTTAAACGGCATGAATAATTATGATGATATTAAAAGTAAAAAGTCAGAATGATAATGTATAAAAATCTGAAACAGTTAAATCTTATGAAAAAGTCCAATTTCTTTTAAGAATAAAATAATATTATCAACAGGTACATCTCGAAACAGTTGTTGCAAAGTGTCAGCTTTGAAATATAAAATACGTGAGGGTGAAAAGTCAACACAGTCAATTAAGATATGTTTCACAGTGAATGGCTGATCACAACCTACACAAGAAGGCTGATCATCACCATTAAAAATATAAGAATGAGTAACTCTAGTATGGCCGATGCGCAGTCGTGTTAATACTACGTCCTCTTTTCTGGAAAACTGTGGAGGAGAGCATTTTGTACTAACGACAGGTTTAATGGCATGGAGTTTGTTATTTATTGCACGGTCCCATTCGCCTTGCCATTCCGACAAGATGTATCTGTTGATAAATGGTTTAAAATTGTTAAAAGGAATTTTAAAAACAGATGGATCAAGATTGAGCGATTCCTTTGCTTTCTTGTCAGCATATTCATTGCCGACAATGCCAATATGGCTCGGAAGCCAACAAAACAAGATTTGGTGTGTTTTAGAAATTTCATGATGTTTTTCGATCAATTTTTGAATTTGAGGATTTTTAGATGATGAATGGTCTAAAGCCTTAAGCACAGAAAGTGAATCAGAAAATATAATTGCTTTTTTAATTGTTGAAGAACTGATAAAATCTAAAGCTAGGTCTATTGCTTTGGCTTCAGCTGTAAAAATAGATGAACCATCTGGAAGGCGCATGGTTTTGTGTGTATCTTTAGAAACATACGCACAGCCAACTTTATCTCCTTCTTTGGAACCATCAGTATAGACTTGCTGGTAATCATTGTAACGTGACTGCAGTACTTGAAAGTTTTGTTTGAGAAGTATTGGATTTGATTCGGATTTTTTTCCATCATGTAAGTCGAACAGAATAGAAGGTTGTTTAATACACCAAGATGGAACTTCGGCGGTTTCATGTTTTTGAATATTTTTAAGGTCGATACCTGAATTTTCCAGCAGTGGTAAAATACGTAATCCAAAAGGTTTGATTGCTGTGGGTTTTGTTTCATACTTATCTACAAATTGAGGTGGAAATGAAATTTTGGATGCCGGGTTAGATGGATTTGCAGCAAGTCTGATAGCATACTGAAGAGAAAGTTTCTCTCTGCGCGAGGTTAAAGATGGTTCACCTGCTTCTACATAAAGGCTTAATACGGGAGAAGTACGGAAGGCTCCCATGGCCAGACGAAGGCCTTGGTGATGGATAGTATCCAAGGATTTTAAATAGGACTTTCTGGCAGAACCATAAACAACAGACCCATAATCTAATTTAGATCTTATTAAAGACCGGTAAAGATGTAATAAAGTATACCGATCTGCTCCCCAACTTGTATGAGCTAAAACTTTCAAAAGATTCAAAGCTTTTAAGCATTTCGCTTTAAGATATTTAATATGTGGAATAAAAGATAACTTTTGATCAAATATGACCCCAAGAAATTTGGCTTCTTCAACAACAGGAATTTGTGATCCGTATAAAAACAGGGAAGGATGTTCGTGTTTCTTCCGTAGTTTACAAAAATGAACACACTGCGTTTTCGACTTGGAGAACTTGAAACCATTTTTATCAGTCCATTCTTCTATTCTTTTTAAATTTTGTTGTAACTTTCGTTCAATTGTTTTCATATTTTTTGAACGGTAACATATACAAAAATCATCAACATACAATGAACAATCAGTTTTGTCGTCCAAACATTGTACAATATTGTTTATTTTGATGTTAAATAGCGTAGTTGAAAGAATACTACCCTGTGGGACACCCTGTTCTTGATCATAGAAATCTGACAGGGTAGACCCCACACGCACCTGAAACATGCGCTCCCCTAAAAAGCTTTCAATAAAACTGGGAAGTTTTCCTCTTAAGCCAATGTTATGTAGATCTTTCAATATTCCATAACGCCATGTTGTATCATATGCTTTCTCCAAGTCGAAAAAGACAGCCACTACGTGTTCTTTGTTAATAAAAGCATCTCGTATAAATGTTTCTAGTCTTATTAAATTGTCATTGGTACTACGTTCCGAACGAAAACCCGATTGATATTCTGAAATGAGGTTGTTGGACTCTAAGTACCAGACTAATCTCTTGTTTATCATTCTCTCCAATGTTTTACACAAACAACTTGTCAAAGCTATCGGACGATAATTTGTAGGTTCTGCATGATCTTTCCCTGGTTTCGGAATTGGTACAACTGTAGCTACCCGCCAACTCTCAGGACAGACCCCCGTCTCCCAAATATTATTAAAGATATCTAAAAGTGTTGTAAGAGAACTTTTTGGCAGATGCTTAAGCATCTGATAATGAATTTCATCGGGTCCGGTTGCCGTATCATGTGATTTTTCAATGGCTTCAACGAGTTCGGATAAGTTAAAAGGTGTGTTGTATTCTTCGTGATTGTGGGATTTGAAGTTTAGATTTCTTTTCTCTTGGTCCTTTTTGAAATTTCTAAAAGTGTCAGAATAATTACGCGATGATGAATTTCTCAAGAATGTGTGCCCAAGAGTATCTGAAATATCTTTTTTTGTTGAAGCTATTGTGTCAAATTCAGTATTTAAATGTGTAAAACTAGAAGACTTTGTTTTTCCTGAAATTTTTCGTACCATATCCCAAACCTTTTTAATGGGGGTTTTATAGTTCAATTTGGAGACATATTCTCTCCATGACTTTCGTTTGGAAGCTCGGATTGTTCGCCGAGCTTTAGCTCTAAAAACTTTTACGTCGTTGAGCTTTTCTGAAGTGGGATTTTTGCAGAACTTATTTAGAGCCTGTTTACGCTTTTTAATAGCTTCTTTACAGTCATTATTAAACCAAGGCTTGCTTTTCTTAGTATTTGTGGAGGTCTTTGGAATGCATTGTTCTGATATGTTAATAAGTGTATCTGTGAAATCAGAAACAATGTCGGATGATTCATTAAAATGATCAATTGATAACTCTTCTTCACATAAATTATGGAATAATTCCCAGTCGGCTTTATTCATTTTCCATTTCTGGTTACAGTCCTCATCTGGCTCGTTTACACTCTCAATTATAACAGGGAAGTGATCACTTCCGCACTGATCATCATGAACAGACCAGTCATAGTCCAAGAAGAGAGATGGGTGACACAAAGAGAGATCTAAAGAAGACAAATGACCTGTCGCTGGGTGAAGGTAAGTGTAAGATTTATCATTCATCAAGCAAAGATCGCTCTTTGCAATAAAATCTTCAACAAGTGCTCCTCTGTTATTGATATCTTTACAGCCCCATAGAATATTGTGACCATTGAAGTCGCCAACTAAAAGATATGGGGATGGAAGCTGACTCAGCAATGAGTCAAGATGTTCGGGCTTTAAAGAAAATGAGGGTGGAATATATAAAGAGCATATTGTAGTTTCTTTATCCAGAGAAACCGATACTGCTACAGCTTGTAGGTCTGTTTTTAATTTGATCTCTCTTTGTGGTAAACATGATTTAACAAGAATTGAACTGCCACCAGATGGTTTGTTACCATCAGAATAGATATAGTTGTATGTATTGAAACCCCTGACATCAATGTTGTCATCAGTTTTTAAAAAAGTTTCTTGCAAACAAAAAACCGATGGGTTTAATAACGAAATAAGTAATAAGAGTTCATTATAATTTGATTTAAGACCTCGACAATTCCATTGTATTATTTTGTGTTTTAAATCCATTTTATGAAGAGATTAAGACTAGAAACTATATTGGAGCTGCAATTGGTGATATAGATCTGCTACCACCAGCTCGTGGTGTTGCTGACCTCGATCTGTTATTGCCATTTGGTGATGATGGAGTTTCAAACTCCATATCACTGTCACTCAAACATCCGAATCTGTTCTGGAATTTTATATTGTCTCTTTCCATTTTACGTTGTCTGTCTGTTTGTTTTAGAGACAATTGATGTTTTTTGATCGGATCTTCCGATCCCTTATTAGTTCGACCTGAGTCGAGTTTCTCTTTTACATGCGGCGCTGGCTTCGGTACGGTCGCTGTCGACCGATCCGAAGCAACCTGGATTGCGCCTTTTGATAAATTGGTTGAACTTTGTGGTGCTGGAGTGGATTTACTCCATGCACCAGATTTCTTTAGTTCAGCTATGCATGATTCAACAGTCTGCGTTGCGGAGCTGGAAACTTGTACACCAGCACCCTTTGTGATGCTGGCGTAACTGGTGGTTGGTGTTGTGTATCGCTCGTCAACAATTTTCCGCGCTTCTGGGAATGTCATCCCCCTTTGGTATTTGACAGTAAGTATTTCTTTTTCTTTTTTCCATGCCGGACAATCTCGAGAGAAAACAGCATGCTTGCCACCACAATTTACACATTTGGCCTCATTTTTACAGTTTTGGTGATTATCGACATGTTTTTCTTCACCACAATTTGGACAGAGTTTTTTCTTCTGACATCTGCTTTCGTGGTGGCCAAAAACCTGACACGAGTAACATCTGAGAGGGTTTGGTATATAAACATCCACGTTAACTGAAAGATATGCTACTTTGATTTTCTTGGGTAGAACTGGTGTATTAAAAGTCAACACGTAAGTACCCGTTGGCTTCAATACACCACCTCTACGAACTTGGATGTTACGTACACCAATGACGCCTTCCGATCTCAAGTTCTCAACTATCTCTGCATCGCTGCAAGGACGGAGCTCTGGGCTGCGGATAACACCTTTGCATGAGTTAAGTGTATTATGCAGAGATACTTTGACCTTGAGATCGAAGAGCTTTGTGGTACCAAGCAGGCTTTTCACTTGCTGTTCTCTCTCGACTTCTAATAAAAGGTCACCTGACTTAAGCGTTTTAATGCTTTTGGGATGTCCGGCAATGGACATGATGCTCTTTTCTATCACGAATGGGGATAGACTTGACACAGTGCGTGTATCTTCACATGATGACATTACTAAGAAGCGTGGAAAATTTAGTTGCTTTGGTGCTGCAGACTGCTGGCTAGACTGTTGACTAGACTGCTGACTGGGTTCATCCGTTCCGGATGAATCCTCGTCTTTTTTACGTTTGGATGCGTTGCGGTTATGTTTTTTTCCATTAGGCATAAGGAAAAAATTATAGTTTCGTCCCAAGTGCTCTCCGCCCTCCGTGGAGCCCTACAAGGGAACACCATAATGGAGTGGTTATCCAACTCGCAGGTGTTAGAGATACACGTGAGATATACTCGCATAAACAAAATGCCTACACGATTGATCCGTTTTGCCACCGCCTTCTAGAGATAAAAAGACAGAAAAGGGTAAGGTAAATGGGCATATGGTTGGTATCAGGAAAGATACAAAAAGAGTTGAAGAGAAAGCAAAGTGGTATCTCTAGGGCTCGGCGTGACCAGCCGATTGACCGTGCCGGACCGCACGGCCACCCGTCTACACCGAAAAGCCAGGCCAAAGAGGCGTGTTGGGAACCTGAAGCACCGCCACCTCAGGCAACCCTCAACCTCCAGGATCCCTTCTTCCGGCTTACAGGACGCCACCCACGGCAAACGGGTGGTACTTCCTTTAGCTCTTCCCAGTGGGCACAAAGACCACAGCGGCAATGTGCCCAGTGGGAATTGAGCCCCCAGGGCCACGGCAAGGCAGGAAGTCTAATACCTGGGGGTAACCTCTATGTATACTATACTACTCAAAGTTTGATAGGGATCACTTTTTATATTCCAGATTTTGCACTGAAAATTTAAAATTTCCCGACAGAATTTGTACTCGGTCTATTGGTAAATATCTGAAACAGAAACTCATGTGCAGTTCAGTACTCATAAAAGTGCACACTTCTCACACTTCGCAAATGAATTCATGCACCCCCAAAATCTTGCGTAGCACTGCTTCCCAACAAACCAATCAAACTTGTCAGTGTTCCTTTACCAAGCGTAAAATGGACTTCATTTGAGTTTGTGAAACAATAAAATGCCTAGAGGACAATTAAGAAACCGTCTCAGCCCCGAAGAAATGAATCGTGGCGTCGGAATCTTGGAATCTGGCGTCTCTCAACGTCTTGTTGCTGGGATTCTGAATGTGTCTCAGAGCGTGGTTTCCCGAATGTGGAGTCGGTCTCTTACCCATGGAAATCCCTCACACAGACACGGCGGGGTCGAGAAAGGGCTACAACTCAACGTCGGGGCCGTTTCTTGTTGATTCAGTCTCGACGTCAACGGTTCCTGAACGCTACGCGTTTGCACAACGAGCTTAGGAACGGAACTGGAGTACGAATTTCTGCACAAACTGTCAGAAACGGGCTCCACGAGTTCGGACTTAATGCCATGAGGCCTGCTGTACGTGTTCCGTTGACGAGACAGCACGTGCTAGACCGGTTGGACTTTGCCAGAACTAACGTCAGGTGGACGGTTCATGGCTTGACGCCAGTACTGTTTACTGAGGAGTCCAGATTCTGTATAAACTTCACTTAAAACGTCAATTGGTGTTGCGAATGCTAAAAGAGCGATTCGATGGCGTGGATGTGACAGAGCATGATCGCTATGGAAAGTGGTTAGTCATGGTTTGGGCTGGGATAAACGTGAACGGTAACACTGACTTGTATGTCGTTGAAAACGGAACGTTAATGGCAGTGAGGTACTGTAATGATATTCTTGATGAGTTTGTGAGACCATATGCAGATGCTTTCGGCCCGGACTTTATTCTGATGGACGATAATGCCCGTCCCAACCGTGCCGACGTCACTGATTCCTATCTGGAACGTGAGACAATCGTTCGTATGGACTGGCCTACTCGGTCACCGCACTTAAATCCGATTGAGCATGTGCAGGACATGCTTCAGCGTGCGGTGTCAGCCCGACCTGTGCATCCGAGGACTTTACAGGAGCTCAAAGATGCATGGTTGCTGAATGAAAGCTGATTAAAAAAAACCGGATACAGAATCGGATTACGAGCTTGCTCAGGAGATGTCGTACTGTAATTGATGCCCGTGGACGCCATACACGTTATTAGGCACGTTTGTCTAAACAAATTTGGAAATTTGTGAAAAATCAGTTGTCCAAATCCCTTCGTGTTACAACAAATTTTGGGGGTGCCAAGACGGTTGCTGTTGTCACGCTTGAATGCAGTACCAGCTGACAAAATTAATCACTAGGTTTTGTGAAGGATACGTGTTCTATCATTATGTATCAAATTTGGATTCAGCTGATTAATTCATCCAAAAATTATTTTGCATTAAAAAGTGATCCCTATCAAACTTTGAGTAGTATATGTTCAATGCCAGTTATGTAGTAATTATCCACACGCTTTGAAAGAAAACGTTGGGGATATTGTGAACGCCTTCGTCCGTCTGTCTGTCCAACAGGCTATCTTCTCCTAAACCGCTACTCGGAATGAAACCAAATATGCCGCACATGCTTCCTTAAATGATGAGAGCGTGCGAGAGCAACGTTAAAATTGACTTCCCCAAAGGGGGCTTGGGCCCGGGGGTGGGGTTCACGGTCCAGTGATTTTACCTTATATCTTGAAGACTATTTGTTGTAGAAATGTCATGCCTGGGATATTCGTTCCATGTGACCCGATGATTGACCTGAAAATATATCTAGGTCATTGTGACCTATATTTCATGGTTCAGTGATTTTGCCTTATACCTTGAATTGGTGGAGAAATGTCATACCTGGGACAATAGTTCCATGTGACCTGATGATTGACCTGAAAGTATATCTAGGTCATTTTGACCTATATTTCCTGGTTCAGTGATTTTGCCTTATATCTTGAATACTACTTGATGGAGAAATGTCATACCTCAGATATATGTTCCATGTGACCCGGTGATTGGCCTGAAAATATATCTAAGTCATTGTGACCTATATTTCATGATTCAGTGATTTATGGATTGAGTTAATATTTTGCATGATGATAGCTACTGGTTTAAGATTATTTTAGCAGTATCAGCACCCATGATTGTTTTATAATTTAATGTTCAATTGAATGATTTAGAAGTTATACTAATTTGAACATTCCACATGTCTAGAAAGAGGTAGTGAGTTAATGAGTGATACACTCACAATTCGTAAATCTTTAGTAACATCCAAAGTCATCAAAATATTTTCAGTATGCCATTAATTAATTGCAATGAACTTTTACTGGTTTTAATACCAAAGTCAATATATACAGTGAATTGATTTTTTAGTATGATCAAGTGACCAGATAAACAAAAAAGCGGCCCCCATAAACAGCCATTGTGAAATTCAAAAGGTCATAACTTCTAAATTGCTTAACCAATTTTCATAAATGTGGTACGAAAATATTCCGACTATGCAAAACCAATCTTATGAAGCCAAGTTTATTTTTAGTGTTTCTTTATAAAAAGAAATCCAAAGTCTGATACCATATCACATTTTTAGGCTGTGCTACTATTTAAAAAAGTTATGTCTGTGAAATTTCAATCCCTATCACTTGATGATAGATAAAAAAAACTTATATGTGTATTGATATAATCTATATTGACCTATCAATGTACCTGTGCATATTATCTTCTTAAGCCAGTAATAGAGCAAATAAAAGTTCAAATTTATTGTGATAGATTGAACAATTCATCCAAAAATTCACTGCATGCATATTGCCCACTGGATATACATTGTAATTCAAATACTTTGTAAAAGAGAGAAACAAGCCTTCCAAAAGGCATTGCAACCAAACATTTCGAAAACAATTAATTAATACTCCAATATTGCATTACTGACTAATTTGAACCTTATAAAAAGTCTCTAACTCTTTATACAAATCAAAACTTTATACTAATAATGAAAAAAAAAAAAACATTTGTCCTGGTATCATGCATCATTTACAACTGTTCGAAACCATTTTAGGGTATCAAGCTTCGCTGTCTGTGTCAGCACATTTCCTTAAGATTATATATATATGAAATGTTATCTTCCATTGTTTCAGATGGACTGTCAGCGTGCTCTATTCTTTGCAGCAGCATTGCATGTGCTTCATCAAACTTCAACGACAAATTTCCATACACTTGATCAACAGATACAAAATCTTGCAAATGACATTGAAAAATATCCCATTCCCGAACCATGTACAAGAACAATTGATAAAGATACAATCGACCAATATGCTGAACAAATATACCAAGCTGATGGACCTGAAGACTTTGTACCAATCAAATCAACATGAAATGGCAACTGCCTATATAACGCAATTAGTATATCATTATGTGGCCATGAACTACGGGTAAGGACTGGAATAACACTATTCCAACTGAAATCATTGTATTTACAGAATGATGCAATATCTGTACAACAACTTCTTACAGAACAGATAGCTTTATATGCCCCATTTGGTAATCATGACTGGTGTACAAGTGAACAACTTATCTAAAGACACAGTACATATGATACTAAAACATGAAATTCAAGATGCCTTCAAAGACAAGTGTTGGTCAGATATGTGGCATATACAAGCTTTAGCAACAGCTCTTAACATGTCAATACTATCAGTATATCCATCACATAACATGAGGATAAGACTATTATGGCAATACTATCAGTATATCCATCACATGATGATGATGATGATTTCGTGTTTAACGGCGCGTCAACCCTCTTGGTGGGTCATAAGCGTCAGTCGGTTAATGGTTAAACGGCATGAATAATTATGACGATATTAAAAGTAACAAGTCAGAATGATAATGTATATAAATCTGAAACAGTTAAATCTTATATAAAAGACCCAATTTCTTTTAAGAATAAAATAATGTTATCAACAGGTACATCTCGAAACAGTTGTTGCAAAGTGTCAGCTTTGAAATATAAAATACGTGAGGGTGAAAAGTCAACACAGTCAATTAAGATATGTTTCACAGTGAATGGTTGATCACAACCTACACAAGAAGGCTGATCATCACCATTAAAAATATAAGAATGAGTAACTCTAGTATGGCCGATGCGCAGTCGTGTTAATACTACGTCCTCTTTTCTGGAAAACTGTGGAGGAGAGCATTTTGTACTAACGACAGGTTTAATGGCATGGAGTTTGTTATTTATTGCACGGTCCCATTCGCCTTGCCATTCCGACAAGATGTATCAGTTGATAAATGGTTTAAAATTATTAAAAGGAATTTGAAAAACAGATGGATCAAGATTGAGCGATTCCTTTGCTTTCTTGTCAGCATATTCATTGCCGACAATGCCAATATGGCTCGGAAGCCAACAAAACAAGATTTGGTGTGTTTTAGAAATTTCGTGATGTTTTTCGATCAATTTTTGAATTTGAGGATTTTTAGATGATGAATGGTCTAAAGCCTTAAGCACAGAAAGTGAATCAGAAAATATAATTGCTTTTTGAATTGTTGAAGAACTGATAAAATCTAAAGCTAGGTCTATTGCTTTGGCTTCAGCTGTAAAAATAGATGAACCATCTGGAAGGCGCATGGTTTTGTGCGTATCTTTAGAAACATACGCACAACCAACTTTATCTCCTTCTTTGGAACCATCAGTATAGACTTGCTGGTAATCATCGTAACGTGACTGCAGTACCTGAAAGTTTTGTTTGAGAAGTATCGGATTTGATTCGGATTTTTTTGCCATCATGTAAGTCGAACAGAATAGAAGGTTGTTTAATACACCAAGATGGAACTTCGGCGGTTTCATGTTTTTGAATATTTTTAAGGTCGATACCTGAATTTTCCAGCAGTGGTAAAATACGTAATCCAAAAGGTTTAATTGCTGTGGGTTTTGTTTCATACTTATCTACAAATTGAGGTGGAAATGAAATTTTGGATGCCGGGTTAGATGGATTTGCAGCAAGTCTGATAGCATACTGAAGAGAAAGTTTCTCTCTGCGCGAGGTTAAAGATGGATCACCTGCTTCTATATAAAGGCTTAATACGGGAGAAGTACGGAAGGCTCCCATGGCCAGACGAAGGCCTTGGTGATGGATAGTATCCAAGGATTTTAAATAGGACTTTCTGGCAGAACCATAAACAACAGACCCATAATCTAATTTAGATCTTATTAAAGACCGGTAAAGATGTAATAAAGTATACCGATCTGCTCCCCAACTTGTATGAGCTAAAACTTTCAAAAGATTCAAAGCTTTTAAGCATTTCGCTTTAAGATATTTAATATGTGGAATAAAAGATAACTTTTGATCAAATATGACCCCAAGAAATTTGGCTTCTTCAACAACAGGAATTTGTGATCCGTATAAAAACAGGGAAGGATGTTCGTGTTTCTTCCGTAGTTTACAAAAATGAACACACTGCGTTTTCGACTTGGAGAACTTGAAACCATTTTTATCAGTCCATTCTTCTATTCTTTTTAAATTTTGTTGTAACTTTCGTTCAATTGTTTTCATATTTTTTGAACGGTAACATATACAAAAATCATCAACATACAATGAACAATCGGTTTTGTCGTCCAAACATTGTACAATATTGTTTATTTTGATGTTAAATAGCGTAGTTGAAAGAATACTACCCTGTGGGACACCCTGTTCTTGATCATAGAAATCTGACAGGGTAGACCCCACACGCACCTGAAACATGCGCTCCCCTAAAAAGCATTCAATAAAACTGGGAAGTTTTCCTCTGAAGCCAATGTTATGTAGATCTTTCAATATTCCATAACGCCATGTTGTATCATATGCTTTCTCCAAGTCGAAAAAGACAGCCACTACGTGTTCTTTGTTAATAAAAGCATCTCGTATAAATGTTTCTAGTCTTATTAAATTGTCATTGGTACTACGTTCCGAACGAAAACCCGATTGATATTCTGAAATGAGGTTGTTGGACTCTAAGTACCAGACTAATCTCTTGTTTATCATTCTCTCCAATGTTTTACACAAACAACTTGTCAAAGCTATCGGACGATAATTTGTAGGTTCTGCATGATCTTTCCCTGGTTTCGGAATTGGTACAACTGTAGCTACACACCAACTCTCAGGACAGACCCCCGTTTCCCAAATATTATTAAAGATATCTAAAAGTGTTGTAAGAGAACTTTTTGGCAGATGCTTAAGCATCTGATAATGAATTTCATCGGGGCCGGTTGCCGTATCATGTGATTTTTCAATGGCTTCAACGAGTTCGGATAAGTTAAAAGGTGTGTTGTATTCTTCGTGATTAAGGGATTTGAAGTTAAGATTTCTTTTCTCTTGGTCCTTTTTGAAATTTCTAAAAGTGTCAGAATAATTACGCGATGATGAATTTCTCAAGAATGTGTGACCAAGAGTATCTGAAATATCTTTTTTTGTTGAAGCTATTGTGTCAATGATGATGATGATGATGATTTCGTGTTTAGCGACGCGTCAACCCTCTTGGTGGGTCATAAGCGTCAGTCGGTTAATGGTTAAACGGCATGAATAATTATGACGATATTAAAAGTAACAAGTCAGAATGATAATGTATAAAAATCTGAAACAGTTAAATCTTATGAAAAAGACCAATTTCTTTTAAGAATAAAATAATGTTATCAACAGGTACATCTCGAAACAGTTGTTGCAAAGTGTCAGCTTTGAAATATAAAATACGTAAGGGTGAAAAGTCAACACAGTCAATTAAGATATGTTTCACAGTGAATGGCTGATCACAACCTATACAAGAAGGCTGATCATCACCATTAAAAATGTAAGAATGAGTAACTCTAGTATGGCCGATGCGCAGTCGTGTTAATACTACGTCCTCTTTTCTGGAAAACTGTGGAGGAGAGCATTTTGTACTAACGACAGGTTTAATGGCATGGAGTTTGTTATTTATTGCACGGTCCCATTCGCCTTGCCATTCAGACAAGATGTATCTATTGATAAATGGTTTAAAATTATTAAAAGGAATTTTAAAAACAGATGGATCAAGATTGAGCGATTCCTTTGCTTTCTTGTCAGCATATTCATTGCCGACAATGCCAATATGGCTCGGAAGCCAACAAAACAAGATTTGGTGTGTTTTAGAAATTTCATGATGTTTTTCGATCAATTTTTGAATTTGAGGATTTTTAGATGATGAATGGTCTAAAGCCTTAAGCACAGAAAGTGAATCAGAAAATATAATTGCTTTTTGAATTGTTGAAGAACTGATAAAATCTAAAGCTAGGTCTATTGCTTTGGCTTCAGCTGTAAAAATAGATGAACCATCTGGAAGGCGCATGGTTTTGTGCGTATCTTTAGAAACATACGCACAACCAACTTTATCTCCTTCTTTGGAACCATCAGTATAGACTTGCTGGTAATCATCGTAACGTGATTGCAGTACCTGAAAGTTTTGTTTGAGAAGTATCGGATTTGATTCGGATTTTTTGCCATCATGTAAGTCGAACAGAATAGAAGGTTGTTTAATACACCAAGATGGAACTTCGGCGGTTTTATGTTTTTGAATATTTTTAAGGTCGATACCTGAATTTTCCAGCAGTGGTAAAATACGTAATCCAAAAGGTTTAATTGCTGTGGGTTTAGTTTCATACCTATCTACAAATTGAGGTCGAAATGAAATTTTGGATGCCGGGTTAGATGGATTTGCAGCAAGTCTAATAGCATATTGAAGAGAAAGTTTCTCTCTGCGCGAGGTTAAAGATGGTTCACCTGCTTCTACATAAAGGCTTAATACGGGAGAAGTACGGAAGGCTCCCATGGCCAGACGAAGGCCTTGGTGATGGATAGTATCCAAGGATTTTAAATAGGACTTTCTGGCAGAACCATAAACAACAGACCCATAATCTAATTTAGATCTTATTAAAGACCGGTAAAGATGTAATAAAGTATACCGATCTGCTCCCCAACTTGTATGAGCTAAAACTTTCAAAAGATTCAAAGCTTTTAAGCATTTCGCTTTAAGATATTTAATATGGGGAATAAAAGATAACTTTTGATCAAATATGACCCCAAGAAATTTGGCTTCTTCAACAACAGGAATTTGTGATCCGTATAAAAACAGGGAAGGATGTTCGTGTTTCTTCCGTAGTTTACAAAAATGAACACACTGCGTTTTCGACTTGGAGAACTTGAAACCATTTTTATCAGTCCATTCTTCTATTCTTTTTAAATTTTGTTGTAACTTTCGTTCAATTGTTTTCATATTTTTTGAACGGTAACATATACAAAAATCATCAACATACAATGAACAATCAGTTTTGTCGTCCAAACATTGTACAATATTGTTTATTTTGATGTTAAATAGCGTAGTTGAAAGAATACTACCCTGTGGGACACCCTGTTCTTGATCATAGAAATCTGACACGGTAGACCCCACCCGCACCTGAAACATGCGCTCCCCTAAAAAGCTTTCAATAAAACTGGGAAGTTTTCCTCTTAAGCCAATGTTATGTAGATCTTTCAATATTCCATAACGCCATGTTGTATCATATGCTTTCTCCAAGTCGAAAAAGACAGCTACTACGTGTTCTTTGTTAATAAAAGCATCTCGTATAAATGTTTCTAGTCTTATTAAATTGTCATTGGTACTACGTTCCGAACGAAAGCCCGATTGATATTCTGAAATGAGGTTGTTGGACTCTAAGTACCAGACTAATCTCTTGTTTATCATTCTCTCCAATGTTTTACACAAACAACTTGTCAAAGCTATCGGACGATAATTTGTAGGTTCTGCATGATCTTTCCCTGGTTTCGGAATTGGTACAACTGTAGCTACACGCCAGCTCTCAGGACAGACCCCCGTTTCCCAAATATTATTAAAGATATCTAAAAGTGTTGTAAGAGAACTTTTTGGCAGATGCTTAAGCATCTGATAATGAATTTCATCGGGGCCGGTTGCCGTATCATGTGATTTTTCAATGGCTTCAACGAGTTCGGATAAGTTAAAAGGTTTGTTGTATTCTTCGTGATTAAGTGATTTAAAGTTTAGATTTCTTTTCTCTTGGTCCTTTTTGAAATTTCTAAAAGTGTCAGAATAATTACGTGATGATGAATTTCTCAAGAATGTGTGCCCGAGAGTATCTGAAATATCTTTTTTTGTTGAAGCTATTGTGTCAAATTCAGTATTTAAATGTGTAAAACTAGAAGACTTTGTTTTTCCTGAAATTTTTCGTACCATATCCCAAACCTTTTTAATGGGGGTTTTATAGTTCAATTTGGAGACATATTCTCTCCATGACTTTCGTTTGGAAGCTCGGATTGTTCGCCGAGCTTTAGCTCTAAAAACTTTTACGTCGTTGAGCTTTTCTGAAGTGGGATTTTTGCAGAACTTATTTAGAGCCTGTTTACGCTTTTTAATAGCTTCTTTACAGTCATTATTAAACCAAGGCTTGCTTTTGTTAGTATTTGTGGAGGTCTTTGGAATGCATTGTTCTGATATGTTAATAAGTGTATCTGTGAAATCAGAAACAATGTCAGATGATTCATTTAAGTGATCAACTGATATCTGTACTTCACATAAATTATGGAATAATTCCCAGTCGGCTTTATTCATTTTCCATTTCTGGTTACAGTCTTCATCTGGTTCGTTTACGCTCTCTATTATAACAGGAAAGTGATCACTTCCGCACTGATCATCATGAACAGACCAGTCATAGTCCAAGAAGAGAGATGGGTGACACAAAGAGAGATCTAAAGAAGACAAATGACCTGTCGCAGGGTGAAGGTAAGTATAAGATTTATCATTCATCAAGCAAAGATCGTTCTTTGCAATAAAATCTTCGACAAGTGCTCCTCTGTTATTGACATCTTTACAGCCCCATAGAATATTGTGACCATTGAAGTCGCCAACTAAAAGATATGGCGATGGAAGTTGACTCAGCAATGAGTCAAGATGTTCGGGCTTTAAAGAAAATGAGGGTGGGATATATAGAGAGCAAACTGTAGTTTCTTTATCCAGAGAAACCGATACTGCTACAGCTTGAAGTTCGGTTTTTAATTTGATCTCTCTTTGTGGTAAACATGATTTAACAAAAATTGAGCTGCCACCAGATGGTTTGTTACCATCAGAATAGATATAGTTGTATGTATTGAAACCCCTGACATCTATGTTGTCATCAGTTTTTAAAAAAGTTTCTTGCAAACAAAACACCGATGGGGTTAGTAGCGAAATAAGTAATAAGAGTTCATTATAATTTGATTTAAGACCTCGACAATTCCATTGTATTATTTTGTGTTTTAAATCCATTTTAAGGAGAGATATTTAAAGACTAGACACTATTATGGAGGTGCAATTGGTGATATAGATCTGCTACCACCAGCTCGTGGTGTGGCAGACCTCGATCTGTTATTGCCACTTGGTGATGATGGAGTTTCAGTCAACTCCATATCACTGTCACTCAAAGATCCGAATCTGTTCTGAAATTTTATATTGTCTCTTTCCATTTTACGTTGTCTGTCTGTTTGTCTTTGAGACAATTGATGTTTTTTGATCGGATCTTGCGACCCCTTATTAGTTCGACCTGGGTCGGGTTTCTCTTTTACATTCGGCGCTGGCTTCGGTACGGTCGCTGTCGACCGATCCGAAGCAACCTGGATTGCGCCTTTTGATAAATTGGTTGAACTTTGTGGTGCTGGAGTGGATTTACTCCATGCACCAGACTTTTTCAGTTCAGCAATGTATGATTCAGCAGTCTGTGTTGCGGAGCTGGTACATTTTACACCAGCACCCTTTGTGATGTTGGCGAAACTGGTGGTTGGTGTTATGTATCGCTCTTCGACAATCTTCCGCGCTTCTGGGAATGTTATCCCCCTTTGGTATTTGACGGTAAGTATTTCTTTTTCTTTTTTCCACGCCGGACAGTCTCGGGAGAAAACAGCATGTTTGCCATCACAATTTACGCATTTGGGTTCATTTTTGCAGTTGAGGTGATTATCAACATGCTTTTCTTCACCACAATTAGGACAGAGTTGTTTTCTCTGACATCTGCTTTCGTGATGGCCAAAAGCCTGACAAGAGTAACATCTAAGAGGGTTTGGGATGTATACCTCTACGTTAATGGAAAGATATGCTACTTTGATTTTCTTGGGTAGAATTGGTGTATTAAAAGTCAACACATAAGTTGCTGTTGGTTTTAGTACACCATTTCTACGGACTTTGATGTTACGAACACCAATAACCCCTCGATCTTTCAGGTTATCAATGATCTCTTCGTCTGAACAAGGACGCAGTTCTGGACTGCGAATCACTCCTTTAGATGAGTTTAGTGTGTTGTGAAGAGATATTTTTTACCGAAAGATCAAAGAGTTTTTTGGTGGCGAGCAGGCTTACAACTTGCGGTTTTCTCTCGAGTTCCAAGAGAAGGTCACCTGATTTGAGTGATTTAATACTCTTTGGGTGTCCGGCTATGGCGACAATACTTTTCTCGATAACAAAGGGAGAAAGGCTTGACACAGTTCGTGTATCTTCAAGCGACGTGACGACCAAGAAACGCGGAACATTGTCAAAGTTTGGTTCAGAAGACTGCTGACTTGATTGTTGACTTGACTGCTGACTGGAATTTTGACTGTGTTCATCCGATTCGGATGAATCCTCGTCTTTTTTACGTTTAGGTGCGTTGCGGTTAGGTGCGTGGGCGCGGTTGTGTTTTTTTCCATGAGCCATGAGAAAAAATTCCTAGTTTCGTCCCAAGTGCTCTCCGCCCTCCGTGGAGCCCTACAAGGGAACACCATAATGGAGTGGTTATCCAACTCGCAGGTGTTAGAGATACACGTGAGATATACTCGCATAAATAAAAAAAACCTACACGATTGATCCGTTTTGCCACCGCCTTCTAGAGATAAAAAGACAGAAAAGGGTAAGGTAAATGGGCATATGGTTGGTATCAGGAAAGATACAAAAAGAGTTGAAGAGAAAGCAAAGTGGTATCTCTAGGGCTCGGCGTGACCAGCCGATTGACCGTGCCGGACCGCACGGCCACCCGTCTACACCGAAAAGCCAGGCCAAAGAGGCGTGTTGGGAACCTGAAGCACCGCCACCTCAGGTAACCCTCAACCTCCAGGATCCCTTCTTCCGGCTTACAGGACGCCACCCACGGCAAACGGGTGGTACTTCCTTTAGCTCGCTATTGTGTCAAATTCAGTATTTAAATGTGTAAAACAAGAGGACTTTGTTTTTCCTGAAATTTTTCGTACCATATCCCAAACCTTTTTAATGGGGGTTTTATAGTTCAATTTGGAGACATATTCTCTCCATGACTTTCGTTTGGAAGCTCGGATTGTTCGCCGAGCTTTAGCTCTAAAAACTTTTACGTCGTTGAGCTTTTCTGAAGTGGGATTTTTGCAGAACTTATTTAGAGCCTGTTTACGCTTTTGAATAGCTTCTTTACAGTCATTATTAAACCAAGGCTTGCTTTTCTTAGTATTTGTGGAGGTCTTTGGAATGCATTGTTCTGATATGTTAATAAGTGTATCTGTGAAATCAGAAATAATGTCAGAAGATTCATTAAAATGATCAATTGATAACTCTTCTTCACATAAATTATGGAATAATTCCCAGTCGGCTTTATTCATTTACCATTTCTGGTTACAGTCCTCATCTGGTTCGTTTACGCTCTCAATTATAACAGGGAAGTGATCACTTCCGCACTGATCATCATGAACAGACCAGTCATAGTCCAAGAAGAGAGATGGGTGACACAAAGAGAGATCTAAAGAAGACAAATGACCTGTCGCAGGGTGAAGGTAAGTATAAGATTTATCATTCATCAAGCAAAGATCGCTCTTTGCAATAAAATCTTCGACAAGTGCTCCTCTGTTATTGATATCTTTACAGCCCCATAGAATATTGTGACCATTGAAGTCGCCAACTAAAAGATATGGCGATGGAAGTTGACTCAGCAATGAGTCAAGATGTTCCGGCTTTAAAGAAAATGAGGGTGGGATATATAGAGAGCAAATTGTAGTTTCTTTATCCAGAGAAACCGATACTGCTATAGCTTGTAGGTCTGTTTTTAATTTGATCTCTCTTTGTGGTAAACATGATTTAACAAGAACTGAACTGCCACCAGATGGTTTGTTACCATCAGAATAGATAGTTGTATGTATTGAAACCCCTGACATCAATGTTGTCATCAGTTTTTAAAAAAGTTTCTTGCAAACAAAAAACCGATGGGTTTATGATGATGATGATGATGATTTCGTGTTTAACGACGCGTCAACCCTCTTGGTGGGTCATAAGCGTCAGTCGGTTAATGGTTAAACGGCATGAATAATTATGATGATACTAAAAGTAACAAGTCAGAATGATAATGTTTAAAAATCTGAAACAGTTAAATCTTATGAAAAAGACCAATTTCTTTTAAGAATAACCGATGGGTTTAATAACGAAATAAGTAATAAGAGTTCATTATAATTTGATTTAAGACCTCGACAATTCCATTGTATTATTTTGTGTTTTAAATCCATTTTATGAAGAGATTAAGACTAGAAACTATATTGGAGCTGCAATTGGTGATATAGATCTGCTACCACCAGCTCGTGGTGTTGCTGACCTCGATCTGTTATTGCCATTTGGTGATGATGGAGTTTCAAACTCCATATCACTGTCACTCAAAGATCCGAATCTGTTCTGGAATCTTATATTGTCTCTTTCCATTTTACGTTGTCTGTCTGTTTTTGAGACAATTGTTTTTTTCGGATCTTCCGATCCTTTATTAGTTCGACCCGAGGCGAGTTTCTCTTTTGCATGTGGCGCTGGCTTCGGTACGGTCGCTGTCGACCGATCCGAAGCAACCTGGATTGCGTCATTTGATAATTTGGTTGAACTTTGTGGTGCTGGAGTGGATTTACTCCATGCACCAGTTTTTTTCAGTTCAGCTATGCAAGATTCAACAGTCTGCGTTGCGGAGGTAGAAACTTGTACACCAGCACCCTTTGTGATGCTGGCGTAACTGGTCGTTGGTGTTGTGTATCGCTCGTCAACAATTTTCCGTGCTTCTGGGAATGTTAACCCCCTTTGGTATTTGATAGTAAGTATTTCTTTTTCTTTTTTCCATGCCGGACAATCTCGAGAGAAAACAGCATGCTTGCCACCACAATTGACGCATTTGGCCTCATTCTTACAGTTTTGATGGTTATCGACATGCTTTTCTTCACCACAATTTGGACAGAGTTACTTCTTCTGACATCTGCTTTCGTGGTGGCCAAAAACCTGACACGAGTAACATCTGAGAGGGTTTGGTATATACACCTCTACGTTAACTGAAAGGTAAGCTACTTTGATTTTCTTGGGCAGAACTGGTGTATTGAAAGTCAACACGTAAGTACCTGTCGGCTTCAATACACCACCTCTACGAACTTGGATGTTACGTACGCCAATGACGCCCTCAGATCTCAAGTTGTCAATGATCTCTGCATCAGTACAAGGACGCAGCTCTGGGCTGCGGATGACACCTTTACATGAATTAAGTGTGTTGTGCAGAGAAACCTTGACCTTGAGATCGAAGAGCTTTGTGGTACCAAGCAGGCTTTTCACCTGCTGCTCTCTCTCGACTTCTAATGAAAGGTCACCTGACTTAAGCTTTTTTATGCTTTTGGGATGTCCGGCAATGGACACTATGCTTTTTTCTATCACGAATGGTGATAAACTGGACACAGTGCGTGCATCGTCGCTGGAGGTCATTACCAAGAAACGCGGAAAATTGGTTGACTTTGGTGCTGCAGACTGCTGACTAGACTGTTGACTAGAATGCTGAGACTGGTGACTTGACTGGGTTCATCCGTTCCGGATGAATCCTCGTCTTTTTTACGTTTAGGTGCGTTGCGGTTAGGTGCGTGGTTGCGGTTATGTTTGTTTTTAGGAGCCATAAGAAAAAATTCCTAGTTTCGTCCCAAGTGCTCTCCGCCCTCCACGGAGCCCTACAAGGGAACACCATAATGGAGTGGTTATCCAACTCGCAGGTGTTAGAGATACACGTGAGATATACTCGTATAAACAAAATGCCTACACGATTGATCCGTTAAGCCACCGCCTTCTAGAGATAAAAAGACAGAAAAGGGTAAGGTAAATGGGCATATGGTTGGTATCAGGAAAGATACAAAAAGAGTTGAAGAGAAAGCAAAGCGGTATCTCTAGGGCTCGGCGTGACCAGCCGATTGACCGTGCCGAACCGCACGGCCACCCGTCTACACCGAAAAGCCAGGCCAAAAAGGCGTGTTTGGTACCTGAAGCACCGCCACCTCAGGTAACCCTCAACCTCCAGGATCCCTTCTTCCGGCTTACAGGACGCCACCCACGGCAAACGGGTGGTACTTCCTTTGGCTCTTCCCAGTGGGCACAGAGACCACAGCGGCAATGTGCCCAGTGGGAATTGAGCCCCCAGGGCCACGGCAAGGCAGGAAGTCTAATACCTGGGGGATGTAAAAAGTGATTATTTGTGATTTGTTTGCACATTCAATTATCTTTGTAACAATTCTTCCCAATCGGCCTACGGAAAAGTGCAATATAAGGCTACATAGGGTAGATAGGACTGCCGGCCTTTGTATATAGAACACTGATTATGTGTGATTCCTTATCATTTCAAATCGGCGACAGGGAAAAGTGCAATATTACGGCTACATTGGGTAGATAGGACTGCCACCTTTGTACATAGAGAATTGTTCGTGCGATTCATCGTGATTGTGTTACCTCTTACTTATTAGATTGTAATAATCATTAGAAAGCAACTTTTTCCCCCGCCTGTCTGACAGGGTCATCGTCCCGTGGAGCTCGTTTCTCGGAGAAACCGACATAGGCGAAAACGGCAATTTTCTCCGTGAAACCGGGAGAAAAATGTAATTTCTCTAGATTTCGCGGAGAAATTTCTCCGCGAAAACTTGACCGATAGCTTTTATCGAAAACAAGTGCGTTTTGGGGAGAAAAAAATCAACTTGAATAACCGGAAAGTGATAGTAAAAATTTTAGCTCATTATCATTTCTTTATAGGCTGTTGTTTTGAAAATGACGGCAAATTGAAGACTAGACTGTTTAAATTTCCATCAAGTATTCTTTCACGTCACACAATTGTTACTTATTTATTTCCTCTTTGTATAATCGTATTAAAAATGTCATGTTTTTTATTTATTTTCGGCCCTTTCAAGATTACTTCACTCATATCGGGCCGGCGCATCACGAAAGATTATTTTACTCATATCGGGCCGGCGCATCACATGTGACCCAAGCCAGGTTCAAACCTACAGCGGTGAGAGACCTAATGACAAAGAGTCAGCGCTCTTATCCACTAGGTCACGAAGACCCGTTTCAAAAACGTCATGACAAAATTCTTCAGTCCTACATGAAGTTAATTAACACCATAAGAAATTTACAAAAAGGTCAGACTCGCTTCAGTTGTTTGTTTGGTTCAGCAAGCGGTGCTTTTAACCCATATATGCCTAGCAGCCCTTTTTGGGACATTGGTATACAGTGTAGATCCAGATCTGATCTGAGTCTTCACTGCATGCCCCCAGGTATTAGACCTCCTGCCTTGCCGTGGCCCTAGGGGCTCAATTCCCACTAGGCACATTGCCGCTGTGGTCTCTGTGCCCACTGGAAGAGCTAAAGGAAGTACCACCCGTTTGTCGTGGGTGGCGTCCTGTAAGCCGGAAAAAGGGATCCTAGAGGTTGAGGGTTACCTGATTTTGTTTTGTTTGATTTGAGGTTTAACGTCCCCGTCAACACTGTAAAGGTCGTTTTGGAGACGTTGCTTCCAATTTTGTGGGACTTTTACCCGACAATGAGATGAAATAACATCTCAAGCCCTGTCGGCCAATGAAACCAATAGGGTTTATTAGCATGGACGGTCCGCCTCGCACCGCGGTTCCTGGACAGGCTTAGATCCTCTAAGCGGTTATCCAGTACAAGTGTGCGGGCGGAGGATAACCTGAAGTGGCAGTGCTTCAGGTACCTAACACGCCTCTTTGGCCTGGCTTTTCAGTGTAGACGGGTGGCCGGGCGATCTAGTACAGTCAATCAGCTGGTCGCGCCGAGCTCTAAAGATACCGCTTTGCTTTCTCTTCAACTCTTTTTGTATATATCCTGATACCAACCATATGCCCATTTACCTTACCCTTTTCATCTCTAGAAGGCGCGATACACAACACCAACCACCAGTTACGCCAGCATCACTAAGGGTGCTGGTTTAAAAGTTTCCAGCTCCGCCACAGACTGCTGAATCATACATAGCTGAACTGAAAAAATCTGGTGCATGGAGTAAATCCACTCCAGCACCACAAAGTTCAACCCATTTATCAAATGGCTCAATCCAGGTTGCTCCGGAGCGGTCGACAGCGACCGTACCGAAGCCAGCGCCGCATGCAAAAGAGAAACTCGACTCAGGTCGAACTAATAAGGGACCAGAAGATCCGAAAAAAAAAAACATGTCTCAAAAACAAACAGACAGAAAACGTTAAATGGAAAGAGACAATATAAAATTCCAGAACAGATTTTGATCTTTCAGTGACAGTGATATGGAGTTCACTGAAACTCCATCATCACGAAGCGGCAATAACAGATCGAGGTCAGCAACGCCTAGAGGTGGTGGTAGCAAGTCTATATCATCAATTGCAGCTCCGAAATAGTTTCTAGTCTTAATCTCTCCATAAATTGTCGAGGTCTTAAAGCAAATTATAATGAACTCTTATTACTTATTTCGTTAATAAACCCCCAGGTATTAGACTTCCTGCCTTGCCGTGGACCTGGGGGCTCAATTCCCACTGGACACATTGCCGCTATGGTCTCTGTGCCCACTGGGAAAAGCTAAAGGAAGTACCACCGCTGTGGTGTCTGTGCCCACTGGGAAAAGCTAAAGGAAGTACCACCCGTTTGCCGTGGATGGCGTCCTAAAAGACCGAAAGGTTGAGGGTTTTCCTCAGGTGGCGGTGCTTCAGGTACCCAACACGCCTCTTTGGCCTGGCTTTTTCGGTGTAGACGGGTGGTCGTGCGGTCTGGCACGGTCAATCGGCTGGTCACGCCGAGCCCAAGAGATACCGCTTTGCTTTCTCTTCAACTCTTTTTGTCTCTTTCCTGATACCAACCATATGCCCATTTACCTTACCCTTTTCTGTCTTTAGGGCTCCACGGAGGGCGGAGAGCACTTGGGACATGATGATGATGATGATGATTTCGTGTTTAACGACGCGTCAACCCTCTTTGTGGGTCATAAGCGTCAAACGGTTAATGGTTAACGGCATTGAGAATTATGAGGATATTAAATGTAAAAAAGTTAGTTTGATATGTATAAATATCTTAAACAGTTAAATCGTATGAAAAAGTCCAATCTCTTTTAAGAATAAAATAATATTTTCAAAAGGTACATCTTGAAACAATTGTTGCAAAGTGTCAGCTTTGAAGTATAAGTTACGGGACTGTGAAAAGTCTACACATTCAATTAAAATATGTTTCACAGTGAATGGCTGATCGCAGCCTACACAAGAAGGCTGTTCATCACCATTTAAAATATAGGAATAAGTAACTCTAGTATGGCCAATGCGCAGTCGTGTTAATACTACATCCTATTTCCTGGAAAACTGTGGAGGCGAGCATTTAGTTCCAACGACAGGTTTAATGGCATGGAGTTTGTTATTTATTGCACGGTCCCATTCGCCTTGCCATTCCGACAAGATGTATCTGTTGATAAATGGTTTAAAATTATTAAAAGGAATTTTTAAAGCAGACGGATCAAGATTGAGCGATTCCTTTGCTTTCTTGTCAGCAAACTCATTGCCGACAATGCCGATATGGCTGGGAAGCCAACAAAACAAGATTTGGTGCGTTTTAGAAATTTCATGATGTTTTTCGATCCGTTTTTGTATTTGAGGATTTTTAGATGATGAATTGTCTAAAGCCTTAAGCACAGAATGTGAATCAGAAAATATAATTGCTTTTTGAAATGATGAAGAACTGATAAAATCTAAAGCTAGGTCCATTGCTTTGGCTTCAGCTGTAAAAATAGATGAACCATCTGGCAGGCGCAAGGTTTGGTGCGTATCTTGAGAAACATACGCACAACCAACTTTTTCTCCTTCTTTGGAATCATCAGTATAGACTTGCTGGTGACTATAATAACGTGACTGCAGTACCTGAAAGTTTTGTATGAATAACATTGGATTTGATTCGGATTTTTTACCATCATGTAAGTCAAACAGAATAGAAGGTTTTTTAATACACCAAGATGGAACTTCGGCCGTTTCATGTTTTTGAATATTTTTAAGGTCGATACCTGAATTTTCTAGCAGTGGTAAAGTTCGTAATCCAAAAGGTTTGATTGCTGTGGGTTTAGTTTCATACTTATCTACAAATTCAGGTGGAAATGAAATTTGGAATGTTGGGTTAGATGGATTAGCAGCAAGTCTGATAGCGTACTGAAGAGAAAGTTTCTCTCTGCGCGAAGTTAAAAATGGTTCACCTGCTTCCACATAAAGGCTTAATACTGGAGAAGTACGGAAGGCCCCCATAGCCAGACGAAGGCCTTGGTGATGGATAGTATCCAAAGATTTTAAATAAGACTTTCTGGCAGAACCATAAACAATAGACCCATAATCTAATTTAGATCTTATCAGATACCGGTAAAGATGTAATAAAGTGTACCGATCTGCTCCCCAACTTGTATGAGCTAAAACTTTTAAGCATTTCGCTTTAAGATATTTAATATGGGGAATAAAAGATAACTTTTGATCAAATATGACCCAAGAAATTTGGCTTCTTCAACAACAGGAATTTGTGATCCGTATAAAAACAAGGAAGGATGTTCGTGTTTCTTCCGTAGCTTACAAAAATGAACCCCAAGAAATTTAGCTTCTTCAACAACAGGAATTTGTGATCCGTATAAAAACAAGGAAGGATGTTCGTGTTTCTTCCGTAGCTTACAAAAATGAACACACTGCGTTTTCGACTTGGAGAACTTGAAACCATGTTAATCAGTCCATTCTTCTATTCTTTTTAAATTTTGTTGTAACTTTCGTTCAATCGTTTTCATATTTTTTGAACGGTAACATATACAAAAATCGTCAACATACAAGGAACAGTTTTGTCGTCCAAACATTGTACAATATTGTTTATTTTGATGTTAAATAGCGTAGTTGAAAGAATCCTACCCTGTGGGACACCCTGTTCTTGATCATAGAAATCTGACCCGATGGACCCCACACGCACCTGAAACATGCGCTCCCCTAAAAAGCTTTCACTGATGAGGCTTTATTAGCCGAAACTACGTATGATGATGATTTCGTGTTTAACGACGCGTCAACCCTCTTGGTGGGTCATAAGCGTCAGTCGGTTAATGGTTAAACGGCATGAATAATTATGACGATATTAAAAGTAACAAGTCAGAATGATAATGTATAAAAATCTGAAACAGTTAAATCTTATGAAAAAGACCAATTTCTTTTAAGAATAAAATAATGTTATCAACAGGTACATCTCGAAACAGTTTTTGCAAAGTGTCAGCTTTAAAATATAAAATACGTGAGGGTGAAAAGTCAACACAGTCAATTAAGATATGTTTCACAGTGAATGGCTGATCACAACCTACACAAGAAGGCTGATCATCACCATTAAAAAGATAAGAATGAGTAACTCTAGTATGGCCGATGCGCAGTCGTGTTAATACTACGTCCTCTTTTCTGGAAATCTGCGGAGGAGAGCATTTTGTACTAACGACAGGTTTAATGGCATGGAGTTTGTTATTTATTGCACGGTCCCATTCGCCTTGCCATTCCGACAAGATGTATCTGTTGATAAATGGTTTAAAATTATTAAAAGGAATTTTAAAAACAGATGGATCAAGATTGAGCGATTCCTTTGCTTTCTTGTCAGCATATTCATTGCCGACAATGCCAATATGGCTCGGAAGCCAACAAAACAAGATTTGGTGTGTTTTAGAAATTTCATGATGTTTTTCGATCAATTTTTGAATTTGAGGATTTTTAGATGATGAATGGTCTAAAGCCTTAAGCACAGAAAGTGAATCAGAAAATATAATTGCTTTTTGAATTGTTGAAGAACTGATAAAATCTAAAGCTAGGTCTATTGCTTTGGCTTCAGCTGTAAAAATAGATGAACCATCTGGAAGGCGCATAGTTTTGTGCGTATCTTTAGAAACATACGCACAACCAACTTTATCTCCTTCTTTGGAACCATCAGTATAGACTTGCTGGTAATCATCGTAACGTGATTGCAGTACCTGAAAGTTTTGTTTGAGAAGTATCGGATTTGATTCGGATTTTTTGCCATCATGTAAGTCGAACAGAATAGAAGGTTGTTTAATACACCAAGATGGAACTTCGGCGGTTTCATGTTTTTGAATATTTTTAAGGTCGATACCTGAATTTTCCAGCAGTGGTAAAATACGTAATCCAAAAGGTTTAATTGCTGTGGGTTTAGTTTCATACCTATCTACAAATTGAGGTGGAAATGCAATTTTGGATGCCGGGTTAGATGGATTTGCAGCAAGTCTAATAGCATACTGAAGAGAAAGTTTCTCTCTGCGCGAGGTTAAAGATGGTTCACCTGCTTCTACATAAAGGCTTAATACGGGAGAAGTACGGAAGGCTCCCATGGCCAGACGAAGGCCTTGGTGATGGATAGTATCCAAGGATTTTAAATAGGACTTTCTGGCAGAACCATAAACAACAGACCCATAATCTAATTTAGATCTTATTAAAGACCGGTAAAGATGTAATAAAGTATACCGATCTGCTCCCCAACTTGTATGAGCTAAAACTTTCAAAAGATTCAAAGCTTTTAAGCATTTCGCTTTAAGATATTTAATATGGGGAATAAAAGATAACTTTTGATCAAATATGACCCCAAGAAATTTGGCTTCTTCAACAACAGGAATTTGTGATCCGTATAAAAACAGGGAAGGATGTTCGTGTTTCTTCCGTAGTTTACAAAAATGAACACACTGCGTTTTCGACTTGGAGAACTTGAAACCATTTTTATCAGTCCATTCTTCTATCCTTTTTAAATTTTGTTGTAACTTTCGTTCAATTGTTTTCATATTTTTTGAACGGTAACATATACAAAAATCATCAACATACAATGAACAATCAGTTTTGTCGTCCAAACATTGTACAATATTGTTTATTTTGATGTTAAATAGCGTAGTTGAAAGAATACTACCCTGTGGGACACCCTGTTCTTGATCATAGAAATCTGACACGGTAGACCCCACACGCACCTGAAACATGCGCTCCCCTAAAAAGCTTTCAATAAAACTGGGAAGTTTTCCTCTTAAGCCAATGTTGATGATGATGATGATTTCGTGTTTAACGACGCGTCAACCCTCTTGGTGGGTCATAAGCGTCAGTCGGTTAATGGTTAAACGGCATGAATAATTATGACGATATTAAAAGTAACAAGTCAGAATGATAATGTATAAAAATCTGAAACAGTTAAATCTTATGAAAAAGACCAATTTCTTTTAAGAATAAAATAATGTTATCAACAGGTACATCTCGAAACAGTTGTTGCAAAGTGTCAGCTTTGAAATATAAAATACGTGAGGGTGAAAAGTCAACACAGTCAATTAAGATATGTTTCACAGTGAATGGCTGATCACAACCTACACAAGAAGGTTGATCATCACCATTAAAAATATAAGAATGAGTAACTCTAGTATGGCCGATGCGCAGTCGTGTTAATACTACGTCCTCTTTTCTGGAAAACTGTGGAGGAGAGCATTTTGTACTAACGACAGGTTTAATGGCATGGAGTTTGTTATTTATTGCACGGTCCCATTCGCCTTGCCATTCCGACAAGATGTATCGGTTGATAAATGGTTTAAAATTATTAAAAGGAATTTTAAAAACAGATGGATCAAGATTGAGCGATTCCTTTGCTTTCTTGTCAGCATATTCATTGCCGACAATGCCAATATGGCTCGGAAGCCAACAAAACAAGATTTGGTGTGTTTTAGAAATTTCATGATGTTTTTCGATCAATTTTTGAATTTGAGGATTTTTAGATGATGAATGGTCTAAAGCCTTAAGCACAGAAAGTGAATCAGAAAATATAATTGCTTTTTGAATTGTTGAAGAACTGATAAAATCTAAAGCTAGGTCTATTGCTTTGGCTTCAGCTGTAAAAATAGATGAACCATCTGGAAGGCGCATGGTTTTGTGCGTATCTTTAGAAACATACGCACAACCAACTTTATCTCCTTCTTTGGAACCATCAGTATAGACTTGCTGGTAATCATCGTAACGTGATTGCAGTACCTGAAAGTTTTGTTTGAGAAGTATCGGATTTGATTCGGATTTTTTGCCATCATGTAAGTCGAACAGAATAGAAGGTTGTTTAATACACCAAGATGGAACTTCGGCGGTTTCATGTTTTTGAATATTTTTAAGGTCGATACCTGAATTTTCCAGCAGTGGTAAAATACGTAATCCAAAAGGTTTAATTGCTGTGGGTTTAGTTTCATACCTATCTACAAATTGAGGTCGAAATGAAATTTTGGATGCCGGGTTAGATGGATTTGCAGCAAGTCTAATAGCATACTGAAGAGAAAGTTTCTCTCTGCGCGAGGTTAAAGATGGTTCACCTGCTTCTACATAAAGGCTTAATACGGGAGAAGTACGGAAGGCTCCCATGGCCAGACGAAGGCCTTGGTGATGTATAGTATCCAAGGATTTTAAATAGGACTTTCTGGCAGAACCATAAACAACAGACCCATAATCTAATTTAGATCTTATTAAAGACCGGTAAAGATGTAATAAAGTATACCGATCTGCTCCCCAACTTGTATGAGCTAAAACTTTCAAAAGATTCAAAGCTTTTAAGCATTTCGCTTTAAGATATTTAATATGGGGAATAAAAGATAACTTTTGATCAAATATGACCCCAAGAAATTTGGCTTCTTCAACAACAGGAATTTGTGATCCGTATAAAAACAGGGAAGGATGTTCGTGTTTCTTCCGTAGTTTACAAAAATGAACACACTGCGTTTTCGACTTGGAGAACTTGAAACCATTTTTATCAGTCCATTCTTCTATTCTTTTTAAATTTTGTTGTAACTTTCGTTCAATTGTTTTCATATTTTTTGAACGGTAACATATACAAAAATCATCAACATACAATGAACAATCAGTTTTGTCGTCCAAACATTGTACAATATTGTTTATTTTGATGTTAAATAGCGTAGTTGAAAGAATACTACCCTGTGGGACACCCTGTTCTTGATCATAGAAATCTGACACGGTAGACCCCACACGCACCTGAAACATGCGCTCCCCTAAAAAGCTTTCAATAAAACTGGGAAGTTTTCCTCTTAAGCCAATGTTATGTAGATCTTTCAATATTCCATATCGCCATGTTGTATCATATGCTTTCTCCAAGTCGAAAAAGACAGCTACTACGTGTTCTTTGTTAATAAAAGCATCTCGTATAAATGTTTCTAGTCTTATTAAATTGTCATTGGTACTACGTTCCGAACGAAAGCCCGATTGATATTCTGAAATGAGGTTGTTGGACTCTAAGTACCAGACTAATCTCTTATTTATCATTCTCTCCAATGTTTTACACAAACAACTTGTCAAAGCTATCGGACGATAATTTGTAGGTTCTGCATGATCTTTCCCTGGTTTCGGAATTGGTACAACTGTAGCTACACGCCAGTTCTCAGGACAGACCCCCGTTTCCCAAATATTATTAAAGATATCTAAAAGTGTTGTAAGAGAACTTTTTGGCAGATGCTTAAGCATCTGATAATGAATTTCATCGGGGCCGGTTGCCGTATCATGTGATTTTTCAATGGCTTCAACGAGTTCGGATAAGTTAAAAGGTTTGTTGTATTCTTCGTGATTAAGTGATTTAAAGTTTAGATTTCTTTTCTCTTGGTCCTTTTTGAAATTTCTAAAAGTGTCAGAATAATTACGCGATGATGAATTTCTCAAGAATGTGTGCCCAAGAGTATCTGAAATATCTTTTTTTGTTGAAGCTATTGTGTCAAATTCAGTATTTAAATGTGTAAAACTAGAAGACTTTGTTTTTCCTGAAATTTTTCGTACCATATCCCAAACCTTTTTAATGGGGGTTTTATAGTTCAATTTGGAGACATATTCTCTCCATGACTTTCGTTTGGAAGCTCGGATTGTTCGCCGAGCTTTAGCTCTAAAAACTTTTACGTCGTTGAGCTTTTCTGAAGTGGGATTTTTGCAGAACTTATTTAGAGCCTGTTTACGCTTTTTAATAGCTTCTTTACAGTCATTATTAAACCAAGGCTTGCTTTTCTTAGTATTTGTGGAGGTCTTTGGAATGCATTGTTCTGATATGTTAATAAGTGTATCTGTGAAATCAGAAACAATGTCGGATGATTCATTAAAATGATCAATTGATAACTCTTCTTCACATAAATTATGGAATAATTCCCAGTCGGCTTTATTCATTTTCCATTTCTGGTTACAGTCCTCATCTGGTTCGTTTACACTCTCAATTATAACAGGGAAGTGATCACTTCCGCACTGATCATCATGAACAGACCAGTCATAGTCCAAGAAGAGAGATGGGTGACACAAAGAGAGATCCAAAGAAGACAAATGACCTGTCGCTGGGTGAAGGTAAGTATAAGATTTATCATTCATCAAGCAAAGATCGCTCTTTGCAATAAAATCTTCAACAAGTGCTCCTCTGTTATTGATATCTTTACAGCCCCATAGAATATTGTGACCATTGAAGTCGCCAACTAAAAGATATGGCGATGGAAGTTGACTCAGCAATGAGTCAAGATGTTCGGGCTTTAACGAAAATGAGGGTGGAATATATAAAGAGCAAATTGTAGTTTCTTTATCCAGAGAAACCGATACTGCTACAGCTTGTAGGTCTGTTTTTAATTTGATCTCTCTTTGTGGTAAACATGATTTAACAAGAATTGAACTGCCACCAGATGGTTTGCTACCATCAGAATAGATATAGTTGTATGTATTGAAACCCCTGACATCAATGTTGTCATCAGTTTTTAAAAAAGTTTCTTGTAAACAAAAAACCGATGGGTTTAATAACGAAATAAGTAATAAGAGTTCATTATAATTTGGTTTAAGACCTCGACAATTCCATTGTATTATTTTGTGTTTTAAATCCATTTTATGAAGAGATTAAGACTAGAAACTATATTGGAGCTGCAATTGGTGATATAGATCTGCTACCACCAGCTCGTGGTGTTGCTGACCTCGATCTGTTATTGCCATTTGGTGATGATGGAGTTTCAGCGAATTCCATATCACTGTCACTCAAAGATCCGAATCTGTTCTGAAATCTAATATTGTCTCTTTCCATTTTACGTTGTCTGTCTGTATGTTTTTGAGACAATTGATGTTTTTTGGTCGGATCTTCCGATCCCTTATTAGTACGACCTGAGTCGAGTTTCTCTTTTACGTGCGGCGCTGGCTTCGGTACGGTCGCTGTCGACCGATCCGAAGCAATCTGGATTGCGCCATTTGATAAGTTGGTTGAACTTTGCGGTGCTGGAGTGGGTTTACTCCATGCACCAGATTTTTTCAGTTCAGCTATGTATGATTCAGCAGTCTGTGTCGCGGAGCTGGTACATTTTACACCAGTACCCTTTGTGATGCTGGCGAAACTGGTGGTTGGTGTTATATATCGCTCATCGACAATTTTTCGCGCTTCTGGGAATGTTATCCCCCTTTGGTATTTGACGGTTAGTATTTCTTTTTCTTTTTTCCATGCCGGACAGTCTCGAGAGAAAACAGCATGTTTGCCATCACAATTTACGCATTTGGGTTCATTTTTGCAGTTGAGGTGATTATCAACATGCTTTTCTTCACCACAATTAGGACAGAGTTTTTTTCTCTGACATCTGCTTTCATGATGGCCAAAAGCCTGACAAGAGTAACATCTAAGAGGGTTTGGGATGTATACCTCTACGTTAATGGAAAGATATGCTACTTTGATTTTCTTGGGTAGAACTGGTGTATTAAAAGTCAACACATAAGTTGCTGTTGGTTTTAGTACACCACTTCTACGGACTTTGATGTTACGAACACCAACAACTCCCTGATCTTTCAAGTTATCGACGATCTCTTCATCTGTACAAGGGCGCAGTTCTGGACTGCGAATCACTCCCTTAGACGAATTTAACGTGTTGTGGAGAGAGACTTTAACCTGAAGATCAAAGAGTTTATTGGTGCTTAGCAGGCTTACAACTTGCTGTTTTTTCTCGACTTCCAAGAGAAGGTCACCTGATTTGAGCTTTTTGATACTCTTAGGGTGTCCGGCTATGGAGTTGATACATTTCTCAATTACGAAAGGAGAAAGGCTGGATACACTTCGTGTATCGTCAAGCGACGAGACAACCAAGAAGCGCGGAACATTGTCGAAATTTGGTTCAGCGGACTGCTGACTGGTTTGTTGACTTGACTGCTGACTGGCTTGTTGACTGTGTTCATCCGATTCGGATGAATCGTCTTGTTTTTTACGTTTAGGTGCGTTGTGTTTAGATGCGTTGCGGTTATTTTTTTTTCCATGAGGCATAAGGAAAAAATTCTAGTTTCGTCCCAAGTGCTCTCCGCCCTCCGTGGAGCCCTACAAGGGAACACCATAATGGAGTGGTTATCCAACTCGCAGGTGTTAGAGATACACGTGAGATATACTCGCATAAACAAAATGCCTACACGATTGATCCGTTTTGCCACCGCCTTCTAGAGATAAAAAGACAGAAAAGGGTAAGGTAAATGGGCATATGGTTGGTATCAGGAAAGATACAAAAAGAGTTGAAGAGAAAGCAAAGTGGTATCTCTAGGGCTCGGCGTGACCAGCCGATTGACCGTGCCGGACCGCACGGCCACCCGTCTACACCGAAAAGCCAGGCCAAAGAGGCGTGTTGGGAACCTGAAGCACCGCCACCTCAGGTAACCCTCAACCTCCAGGATCCCTTCTTCCGGCTTACAGGACGCCACCCACGGCAAACGGGTGGTACTTCCTTTAGCTCTTCCCAGTGGGCACAAAGACCACAGCGGCAATGTGCCCAGTGGGAATTGAGCCCCCAGGGCCACGGCAAGGCAGGAAGTCTAATACCTGGGGGCTTAAGCCAATGTTATGTAGATCTTTTAATATTCCATAACGCCATGTTGTATCATATGCTTTCTCCAAGTCGAAAAAGACAGCTACTACGTGTTCTTTGTTAATAAAAGCATCTCGTATAAATGTTTCTAGTCTTATTAAATTGTCATTGGTACTACGTTCCGAACGAAAGCCCGATTGATATTCTGAAATGAGGTTGTTGGACTCTAAGTACCAGACTAATCTCTTGTTTATCATTCTCTCCAATGTTTTACACAAACAACTTGTCAAAGCTATCGGACGATAATTTGTAGGTTCTGCATGATCTTTCCCTGGTTTCGGAATTGGTACAACTGTAGCTACACGCCAGCTCTCAGGACAGACCCCCGTTTCCCAAATATTATTAAAGATATCTAAAAGTGTTGTAAGAGAACTTTTTGGCAGATGCTTAAGCATCTGATAATGAATTTCATCGGGGCCGGTTGCCGTATCATGTGATTTTTCAATGGCTTCAACGAGTTCGGACAAGTTAAAAGGTTTGTTGTATTCTTCGTGATTAAGTGATTTAAAGTTTAGATTTCTTTTCTCTTGGTCCTTTTTGAAATTTCTAAAAGTGTCAGAATAATTACGCGATGATGAATTTCTCAAGAATGTGTGCCCAAGAGTATCTGAAATATCTTTTTTTGTTGAAGCTATTGTGTCAAATTCAGTATTTAAATGTGTAAAACTAGAAGACTTTGTTTTTCCTGAAATTTTTCGTACCATATCCCAAACCTTTTTAATGGGGGTTTTATAGTTCAGTTTGGAGACATATTCTCTCCATGACTTGGATTGTTCGCCGAGCTTTAGCTCTAAAAACTTTTACGTCGTTGAGCTTTTCTGAAGTGGGATTTTTGTAGAACTTATTTAGAGCCTGTTTACGCTTTTTAATAGCTTCTTTACAGTCATTATTAAACCAAGGCTTGCTTTTCTTAGTATTTGTAGAGGTCTTTGGAATGCATTGTTCTGATATATAATAAGTGTATCTGTGAAATCAGAAACAATGTCGGATGATTCATTAAAATGATCAATTGATAACTCTTCTTCACATAAATTATGGAATAATTCCCAGTCTGCTTTATTCATTTTCCATTTCTGGTTACAGTCCTCATCTGGTTCGTTTACACTCTCAATTATAACAGGGAAGTGATCACTTCCGCACTGATCATCATGAACAGACCAGTCATAGTCCAAGAAGAGAGATGGGTGACACAAAGAGAGATCTAAAGAAGACAAATGACCTGTCGCAGGGTGAAGGTAAGTATAAGATTTATCATTCATCAAGCAAAGATCGCTCTTTGCAATAAAATCTTCGACAAGTGCTCCTCTGTTATTGATATCTTTACAGCCCCATAGAATATTGTGACCATTGAAGTCGCCAACTAAAAGATATGGCGATGGAAGTTGACTCAGCAATGAGTCAAGATGTTCCGGCTTTAAAGAAAATGAGGGTGGGATATATAGAGAGCAAATTGTAGTTTCTTTATCCAGAGAAACCGATACTGCTATAGCTTGTAGGTCTGTTTTTAATTTGATCTCTCTTTGTGGTAAACATGATTTAACAAAAATTGAACTGCCACCAGATGGTTTGTTACCATTAGAATAGATATAGTTGTATGTATTGAAACCTCTGACATCAATGTTGTCATCAGTTTTTAAAAAAGTTTCTTGCAAACAAAAAACCGATGGGTTTAATAACGAAATAAGTAATAAGAGTTCATTATAATTTGATTTAAGACCTCGACAATTCCATTGTATTATTTTGTGTTTTAAATCCATTTTATGAAGAGATTAAGACTAGAAACTATATTGGAGCTGCAATTGGTGATATAGATCTGCTACCACCAGCTCGTGGTGTTGCTGACCTCGATCTGTTATTGCCATTTGGTGATGAGGGAGTTTCAAACTCCATATCACTGTCACTCAAAGATCCGAATCTGTTCTGGAATTTTATATTGTCTCTTTCCATTTTACGTTGTCTGTCTGTTTGTTTTAGAGACAATTGATGTTTTTTGATCGGATCTTCCGATCCCTTATTAGTTCGACCTGAGTCGAGTTTCTCTTTTACATGCGGCGCTGGCTTCGGTACGGTCGCTGTCGACCGATCCGAAGCAACCTGGATTGCGCCTTTTGATAAATTGGTTGAACTTTGTGGTGCTGGAGTGGATTTGCTCCATGCACCAGATTTCTTTAGTTCAGCTATGCATGATTCAACAGTCTGCGTTGCGGAGCTGGAAACTTGTACACCAGCACCCTTTGTGATGCTGGCGTAACTGGTGGTTGGTGTTGTGTATCGCTCGTCAACAATTTTCCGCGCTTCTGGGAATGTCATTCCCCTTTGGTATTTGACAGTAAGTATTTCTTTTTCTTTTTTCCATGCCGGACAATCTCGAGAGAAAACAGCATGCTTGCCACCACAATTTACACATTTGGCCTCATTTTTACAGTTTTGGTGATTATCGACATGTTTTTCTTCACCACAATTTGGACAGAGTTTTTTCTTCTGACATCTGCTTTCGTGGTGGCCAAAAACCTGACACGAGTAACATCTGAGAGGGTTTGGTATGTAAACATCCACGTTAACTGAAAGATATGCTACTTTGATTTTCTTGGGTAGAACTGGTGTATTAAAAGTCAACACGTAAGTACCTGTTGGCTTCAATACACCACCTCTACGAACTTGGATGTTACGTACACCAATGACGCCTTCCGATCTCAAGTTCTCAACTATCTCTGCATCGCTGCAAGGACGGAGCTCTGGGCTGCGGATAACACCTTTGCATGAATTAAGTGTATTATGCAGAGATACTTTGACCTTGAGATCGAAGAGCTTTGTGGTACCAAGCAGGCTTTTCACCTGCTGTTCTCTCTCGACTTCTAATAAAAGGTCACCTGACTTAAGCGTTTTAATGCTTTTGGGATGTCCGGCAATGGACATGATGCTCTTTTCTATCACGAATGGGGATAGACTTGACACAGTGCGTGTATCTTCACATGATGACATTACTAAGAAGCGTGGAAAATTTAGTTGCTTTGGTGCTGCAGACTGCTGGCTAGACTGTTGACTAGACTGCTGACTAGGTTCATCCGTTCCGGATGAATCCTCGTCTTTTTTACGTTTGGATGCGTTGCGGTTATGTTTTTTTCCATTGGGCATAAGGAAAAAATTATAGTTTCGTCCCAAGTGCTCTCCGCCCTCCGTGGAGCCCTACAAGGGAACACCATAATGGAGTGGTTATCCAACTCGCAGGTGTTAGAGATACACGTGAGATATACTCGTATAAACAGAATGCCTACACGATTGATCCGTTTAGCCACCGCCTTCTAGAGATAAAAGACAGAAAAGGGTAAGGTAAATGGGCATATGGTTGGTATCAGGAAAGATACAAAAAGAGTTGAAGAGAAAGCAAAGCGGTATCTCTAGGGCTCGGCGTGACCAGCCGATTGACCGTGCCGGACCGCACGGCCACCCGTCTACACCGAAAAGCCAGGCCAAAGAGGCGTGTTGGGTACCTGAAGCACCGCCACCTCAGGTAACCCTCAACCTCCAGGATCCCTTCTTCCGGCTTACAGGACGCCACCCACGGCAAACGGGTGGTACTTCCTTTAGCTCTTCCCAGTGGGCACAGAGACCACAGCGGCAATGTGCCCAGTGGGAATTGAGCCCCCAGGGCCACGGCAAGGCAGGAAGTCTAATACCTGGGGGCCGAAACTACGTAGTATGACCCATCTTCTTTCTTATGAATGTTTTCATTGCTCTTAAAGGAACTCCTTTTTGATTTTTATTCAATAAAACTGGGAAGTTTTCCTCTTAAGCCAATGTTATGTAGATCTTTCAATATTCCATAACGCCATGTTGTATCATATGCTTTCTCCAAGTCGAAAAAGACAGCTACTACATGTTCTTTGTTAATAAAAGCATCTCGTATAAATGTTTCTAGTCTTATTAAATTGTCGTTGGTACAACGTTCCGAACGAAAACCCGACTGATATTCTGAAATGAGGTCGTTGGACTCTTAAGTACCAGACTAATCTTTTGTTTATCATTCTCTCCAATATTTTACATAAACAACTTGCGAAAGCTATCGAACGATAATTTGTAGGTTCTGCATGATATTTCCCTGGTTTCGGAATAGGTACAACTGTAGCTAAACATCAGCTTTGAGGACAGACACCCGTTTCCCAAATATTATTAAAGATATCTAAAAGTGTTGAAAGAGAACTTTTTGGCAGATGCTTAAGCATCTGATAATAAATTTCATCGGGGCCGGTTGCCTAGCATGTGATTTTTCAATGGCTTCCGTGGCGGCCGTAAAACGTCTCCCCGTACATCAACCATAGTGCAGTTTATATTTTACTTTTGGTCCTTTGAGATCAGCGTGAATATTCTGAGAAATCAGAAATAAATTATTAGTTTAGACTCAAATTCTAGACAGGTTTTTAATTATTTGGACTTCATTATGATTTATATCAGTCTTTGAATCGACTGCCTATTCGAAATTCGCAAAATTGCAGTATGCTTCCTCTGGCTTTCGTTGCCAGGTCATTACAGGGTCACTGATGAGGCTTTATTAGCCGAAACTACGTAGTATGACCCATCTTCTTTCTAATGAATATTTTCCTTGCCCTTAAAGGAACTCATTTTTTATTTTTATTCAACGAGTTCGGTTAAGTTAAAAGTTTTGTTGTATTCTTCGTGATTAAGTATTCTTCGTGATTAAGGGATTTAAAGGTTAGATTTCTTTTCTCTTGGTCCTTTTTGAAATTTCTTAAAGTGTCAGAATAATTACGCGATGATGAATTTCTCAAGAATGTGCTCCCAAGAGTATCTGAAATATCTTTTTTTTTCTTGAAGCTATTGTGTCAATTCAGTATTTAAATGTGTAAAACTAGAAGACTTTGTTTTTCCTGAAATTTTTCGTACCATATCCCAAACCTTTTTAATGGGGGTTTTGTTGTTCAATTTGGAGACATATTCTCCCCTCCATGACTTTCGTTTGGAAGCTCGGATTGTTCGCCGAGCTTTAGCTCTAAAAACTTTTACGTCGTTTAGCTTTTCTGAAGTGGGACTTTTGCAGAACTTATTTAGAGCCTGTTTACGCTTTTTAATAGCTTCTTTACAGTCATTATTAAACCAAGGCTTGCTTTTCTTAGTATTTGTGGAGGTCTTTGGAATGCATTGTTCTGATATATTAATAAGTGTATCTGTGAAATCAGAAACAATGTCGGATGATTCATTAAAGTGATCAACTGATAACTCTTCTTCGCATAAATTATGGAATAATTCCCAGTCGGCTTTAATCATTTTCCATTTCTGGTTACAAAGTAGAAGTAAAACAAAGATCAGGAATTGATACAATTAACTTACTCCACCCATAAAAGACACCAAAGGGAAAGAAATACAAACATTAAGCGACCAGACCATAATGGAAACCTAAACAAAGGAAGGCCATAAGGACAGTTACTTTCCAACAAAATGGCCATATGGCCATCCAAAACCAAAAGACACAAGTGATACACACAGTAAGTAACAAACAACAACATAAATAAATCGCCACAGAAGAGCCGCCTTGGAACGGTCAGTGGAAGATTTCCACTGGGGGGCTTAAATCGATTTTATGTCATCTGGTTCGTTTACGCTCTCAATTATAACAGGGAAGTGATCACTTCCGCACTGATCATCATGAACAGACAAGTCATAGTCCAAGAAGAGAGATCTAAAGAAGTTAAAGGACCTGTCGCAGGGTGAAGGTAAGTATAAGATTTATCATTCATCAATCAAAGATCGCTCTTTGCAATAAAATCTTCAACAAGTATTCCTCTGTTATTGATATCTTTACAGCCCCATAGCATATTGTGACCACTGAAGTCGCCAACTAAAAGATATGGCGATGGAAGTTGATTCAGCAATGAGTCAATATGTTCGGGATCATTGATTCCATTGTGGAATTTCGAAAATATCTGAAGGTCACTGATGAGGCCTAATTGGCCGAAACTAGCTAGTCTGGCCCAGAAAACATGTACACTCCATATATTTTACTTCTGTGGTGTATTCCTTGCTTCCAAAGGATAACCCTTTAATAGAACATATTTGACTTCACTACAGCTGGTGGGTGGGAATGTGTGGCGGCGGTAAAACGTCTCCCTGCCCTACATCATAGTGTAATTATATTTTCTTGTTCTTTGAGATCATTGATTCCATTGTGGAATTTCGAAAATATCTGAGGGTCACTGATGAGGCCTAATTGGCCGAAACTAGCTAGTCTGGCCCAGAAAACATGTACACTCCTTATTTTTTATTTCTGTGTTGTATTCCTTGCTTCCAAAGGATAACCCTTTTATAGAACATATTTAAAGAAAATGAGGGTGGGATATATAGAGGAGCAAATTGTAGTTTCTTTATCCAGAGAAACCGATACTGCTACAGCTTGTAGGTCTGTTTTTAATTTGATCGCTTTTTGTGGGAAACATGATTTAACAAAAATTGAACTGCCATCAGATGGTTTGTTGCCATCAGAATAGATGTAGTTGTATGTGTTGAAACACCTGACATCAATGTTGTCATCAGTTTTTAAAAAAGTTTCTTGGACACAAAAAACCGATGGGTTTAATAACGAAATAAGTAATAAGAGTTTATTAAAATGTGATTTAAGACCTCGACAATTCAATTGTATTATTTTGTGTTTTAAATCCATTTTATGAAGAGATTAAGACTTGAAACCATTTTGAAGCTGCAATTGGTGATATAGATCTGCTACCAACACCTCGTGGTGTTGCTGACCTCGATCTGTTATTGCCACTTGGTGATGATGGAGTTTCATTGAACTCCATATCACTGTCACTCAAAGATCCGAATCTGTTCTGAAAATTTATATTGTCTCTTTCCATTGTCTGTTTGTCTTTGAGACAATTGGTGTTTTTTGATCGGATCTTCCGATCCCTTATTAGTTCGACCTGAGTCTGGTTTCTCTTTTTACATTCGGCGCTGGCATCGGTACGGTCGCTGTCGACCGATCCGGAGCAACCTGGATTGCGCCATTTGATAAATTGGTTGAACTTTGTGGTGCTGGAGTGGGTTTACTCCATGCACCAGCTTTTTCAGTTCAGCTATGTATGATTCAGCAGTCTTTGTTGTGGAGCTGGTAAATTTTACACCAGCACCCTTTGTGTTGCTGGCGAAACTGGTGGTTGGTGTTATGTATCGCTCTTCGACAATTTTCCGCGCTTCTGGGAATGTTATCCCCCTTTGCTATTTGACGGTGAGTATTTCTTTTTCTTTTTTTCCATGCCGGACAGTCTCGGGAGAAAACAGCATGTTTGCCATCACAATTTACGCATTTGGGTTCATTTTTGCAGTTGAGTTGATTATCAACATGCTCTTCTTCGCCACAATTAGGACAGAGTTTTTTTCTCTGACATCTGCTTTCGTGATGGCCAAAAGCCTGACAAGAGTAACATCTAAGAGGGTTTGGGATGTGTACCTCTACGTATTTGTTGACTTGACTGCTGACTGGATTGTTGAATGTGTTCATCCGATTCGGATGAATCCTCTTGTTTTTTACGTTTAGGTGCGTTGTAGTTATGTTTTTTTTCCATTAGCCATAAGAAAAAAATTCTAGTTTCATCCCAAGTGCTCTCCGCCCTCTGTGGAGCCCTACAAGAGAACATAATAATGGAGTGGTTATCCAACTCGCAGGCGTTAGAGATACACGTGTGATATACGCGTATAAACAAAATGCCTACACGATTGATCCGTTTAGCCACCGCCTTCTAGAGATGAAAAGACAGAAAAGGGTAAGGTAAATGGGCATATGGTTGGTATCAGGAAAGATACAAAAAGAGTTGAAGAGAAAGCAAGGCGGTATCTCTAGGGCTCGGCGTGACCAGCCGATTGACCGTGCCAGACCGCACGGCCACCCGTCTACACCGAAAAGCCAGGCCAAAGAGGCGTGTTGGGTACCCGAAGCACCGCCACTTCGGGTAACCCTCACCCTCCAGGATCCCTTCTTCCCGTTTACAGGACGCCACCCACGGCAAACGGGTGGTACTTCCTATAGCTCTTCAGAGTGGGCACAGAGACCACAGCGGCAATGTGCCCAGTGGGAATTGAGCCCCCAGGGCCACGGCAAGGCAGGAAGTCTAATACCTGAGGGCGCGGACTAAACAAAATTAGTGTAGACCGCGATAGAGGTAAGGGCGAGGATTATGGCCATGTAAAATCGATTTAAGCCCCCCCCCCCCCCCTCCCGTGGAATTCTTTCCACTGACCGTTCCAAGGCGGTTCTTCTGTTGCGGTTCTTTTTTTAATAGTGTTGTTTGTTACTTACTGTGAGTATCACTTGTGTCTTTTTATTTTGGATGGCCATTTGTCCATTTTGTGGGAAAGTAACTGTCCTTATGGCCTTCCATTGTTTTAGTTTCCATTAAGGTCTGGTCGCTTCATGTTTGTGTTTCTTTCCCTTGGTGTCTTTGATGGGTGGAGTAAGTTAATTGCATCGATTCCTGATCTTTGTTTTACTTTTACTTTGACAATAAAAATATCGTGTTTAAGCTACTTTCATTTAAAATGCTTAAGCCGTGAATTTAGAAGCAATTGCTGGTGTGCTATAATAACAAAGCTAATGAGACAATGAGTTAAAAATTCTTATTTCATTTATTGTAGATGTCAGCGGCAAAAAGACAAGCAGTATCTCTCTAACTAGTAAAGTTGAGCTTCTATTAAGCAAGATGATTAAGCTTGATGACAATTTAGCATTTACTGAACCTGACCTAGACTTCGGCCGAACCTAGCTAGTCTGGCCCAGAAAACATGTACACTCTATATTTTCCAGTTCTGTGGTGTATTCCGTGCTACCACAGGATAACCCTACTAGAAGATATTCGGTTGCATGGTAATGGAAAAGTTCCATGTCGTTCGATAACGTGTTTAATAGCTATTAGGAAGGATAAAGATTCAAACACGAAATGCAGGAGTATTGATCTTTGTGAGGAAGAGTTAAGAGCACCTGTGAAAAATGTCTTAAGCATTTAGCCTAATACAAAAATATAGTACCCAAAAGGCTGGAAAAGTAATAAATATACATTAAGAGTTAGGCCCTTTTAACTCTGAATAGGACTGTAAAGCGTTTTGTTTATTAAAGGAAAGTGAATTTCAATTAGACATTAGAAAATGCTATAAAGGCGGAGATGGTGGGTATGTTTATACCACAGGTGGTGTGAGGGAGAGGCGGGAGCTTGGTGGTGAAATATTCACCCACCGAGAAGCTCTCATCAAAAATTGATGAGAGCGTAGGACTTTCTCAAGAGACGTCATGGAAATGACACAAGTTGGACTCTCAACAAAGATCATTTTAAATCTACGGAAGGATTTAGGATGTAACGGTTGCAAAACAAAATAAGCCGGGCCAAGATGCGCACATGGGGAGCGGCGGGTGGTTGTCTCCGAATTTGGGGTTATTCGGTTAATGAATTTTTGGAGGCTACCCTTCGCTTGTTGAGAGAGGATGAAATTATTGCAGCGGAAGAAATTAGAAAACTTCTTCCGAATGCTTTGTTTGTTTGATTTGAGGTTTAACGTCCCCGTCAACACTGTAAAGGTCATTTTGGAGACGTTGCTTCCAATTCTGTGGGACTTTTACCAGACATTGAGATGAAGTGACATCTCAAGCCCTGTCGCCCAATGAAACCAATAAGGTTTATTAGCATGGACGGTCCGCCTTAGATCCTCTAAGCGGTTTACCAGTACTAGTGTGCGGGCCGGATTCAGTTCTGCGTGGAAGCATCATGCAGCCCATATATTTCTTCAAGCCCCTATGGGCGGGGGCTGCCTTTTCCGAATGCAAAAGTTTGGTAACATCATTTGTTCGCCATGATGCGCCTGAGCAAGCCCCTTAAAAATCTTGTGTTGGACAAAGCGTCGCATGACCAAAATGAGTTCTACGAAACATGCAAACCAGTTATGTATGAATGAATAAATATATTTTATTTATTTATTTTTAGCTCGGCTGTTTTCGAAGAAAACGACGAAGTATTTTCATAGCTCTGGCGTCGTCGTGCAAAAACTTAAACATTTTGTAATATCTCTGCAATTACTGAACATATTTACTTGAAACTCGGACAGGTTGTTCATTATGTCGTCGTCGTCTGCGTCGTCGTCGTCGTCGTGCAAAAACTTGGACATTTTGTAATATCTCTGTGATTACTGAACATATTTACTTGACACTCGGACTAGTTGTTCATTATGAAAAGGGGAACTCATACCAATAGTTGAGGTAATCCTCAAAATATTTTGGCACAGTTATGCCCCTTTTTTGACTTAGAATTTTTGCGGCCGAGCGTTGGCACCTGCATGCGGTGCTCTTGTTTAACTTTACAGAGAGCGAAAGAAATAAACACTAATGGAAACTTAACGCTTATCCTACTTTAATGACAAGCCTACCTTTGAAATAATGGTGATGATCAGCCATTCACAGTCCCGTAACTTATACTTCAAACCTGACACTTTGCAACAAATGTTTCAAGATGTACCTGCTGATAATGTTACTTTATTCTTAAAAGAAAATGAACTTTAGAAAATGATTTTTTTCATAAGATTTAATTTTGTTTCAGATTTTTATAGTTTATCATTCTGACTTTTAGTATCCTCATAATTCTACATAGTTTTTGATCATTAACCCATCGACGCTTATGACCCACAAAGAAGGTTGGCGCGTCTTTTAACTTGAAAACATCATCGTCAACCACCTTTGAAAGTGGTGTAGATCCTGATCAGATGATTTCTGTTTAAGATATCCTGATCAGATAGCTTCTGTTCAGGATCTACACTGTCGTTCAGATCGTGAATTTGAATAAAACAGTCTATCAGGTAATCTAATTAGCTGTACACACGAATGTGTATGGGCATTTAAGTTATTCAACAGGACAAGGGTTAAAAGTCGTCAAGATGTAATATCAACAAAGATCAACATATTTATACCGTATTGTATTCTTTTACTTCACGATATCATCAGCTGCTTTGCCAAATTATTTTTTTCCTTTTATGAAACAGTGGGGGCCCTGATCAGACGCTTTCTTGTCTTACGCCTTTTTTTTTTACTTAGAATTTTTGCGGCCGAGTGTTGGCACCCGTATGCGGTGCTTTTATTTTTTGACAGCGAAAGAAATAAACACTAATGGAAACTTAACGCATATCCTACTTTAATGACAAATAAAAATCAAAAATGAGTTCCTTTAAGAGCAATGAAAACATTCAGAAGAAAGAAGATGGGTCATACTACGTAGTTTCGGTTAATAAAGCCTCATCAGTGACCCTGAAATGATCCGGCAAAGAAAGCCAGAGGAAACATACTGCAATTTTGCGAATTTCGAATAGGCAGTCGATTCAAAGACTGATATAAATCAAAATGGGGTCCAAATAATTAAAAACCTGTCTAGAATATGAGTCTAAACCAATAATTTATTTCTGATTTCTCAGAATATTCACGCTGATCTCAAAGGACCAAAAGTAAAATATAAACAAGCCTACCTTTTATGAAACAGTGGGGGCCCCTGATCAGACGCTTTCTTGTCTTACGTAAAAACTGGGTCCACACTTTGCTGATATCCTTTTAAAAGACTAGGTATAAATGATGCATACGTCTGTTCCGACAAAACTCAGTAATTACACTAGCTGTCCTGTTCCACAAACTTTTCCTGATAAAATTCGGCTTGTTATGAGCTCCTTGACCTTATGGCCATAAACGTTGTTCACATGTACGCGAAGAATTTCACAGTCTGTATATATTAACAAATATGAAATCACAGCGAGTGCAACTTAGTAATCTCCTCCATTTCTCAAAATTTTTAAGTCCAATGACAGTAAAGCGGTAGACATTACGATGTGTGTGTGTGTGTGAATTCGGGTTTAACGTCGCTTTCAACAATTTTTCAGTCATATCACGACGGTGTCTGGTTGCGACAGGGAGCTCAATGCTCACGTTTATAGTGCTGCCTCACTGGAGTATCATGTCCCAGACACATTACATGATACCACACCCAGTCACATTATCCCGACACTGGATCGACCAGTCCTAGCTCTACCCCGTAAATCTGAGTGCCAAGCGAGGAGCAGCTAGTACCATTTTTAACGACTTTGGTATGTCGCGGCCCGGGATCGAACCCGAGACCTCCCGTTCCCCGGAGCGGACACTCTACCAACTGAGCTATCGGGGCCGGTATAGACATTACGATAACACATCCGTGTGATATACTGCATTTTTCAAACCTCAAAAAAGTTATTTTTCTGATGAAAATTTGTGATTTTTTTCTTATTTTTACTCCAAACATAGGTTTTGGGTGCTCGTTAGAACCGCCTCATTGAGGCGGTTCCAGCGAGTACCCACAACCTATGTCTTGGAGCAGAAATAAGGAAAATAACGTTTACCCCCGTAAACCCCAGTTTTCTCTATATAAAGTGGGGTTTAGGGGGGTCTTCATTTCACGGACTTGTTCACGTGATGTTATGTTTTATTGTGAGCAGTCTGGATGCTTATCAGATGTTGCAGAATGTATCGACTGATAACTGTCTACACTGGTGGTAGAAAAAACGTCATTATTAAAGAATGGCCGACATTAATGGATATATATTACGAAAACATGCCTTTGCAAATATATTGGAAAAAAATTATCACCAAACATACACGTTTACCGATAAAAAAAATCTGATAATTGCAAAATTTCAGCTCTAGACGTAGGTTGTGGTTGTGGTAGCTCATTAGAACCGCCTCAATTAGGTGTTACTGACGAGTACTAATAATCTGTGTATTTATGCAGGTAGTTAGTCCATCTGCAATACATTTAGTCATACTTTCAATTGAAAGTCAGTGCCAAATATGCGAAATAATGGATTCATTTCTTTAAGTGTCTTTTTGGGTGAAGAAAGGAATTGAGTGATTTGAGAACCAGATGTAAAGTAGGAATAACGTCCATAGGCGTGTTATTGATTATTTTGTATCCAACTGTTTTAGCTCACCAGTCGAAGGGCCCGGGGGAGCTTATACGATAGGCAGTTGTTCGTCGTCGTCGTCTGGAGTCAACACGAGTCAACACTTTCAATCGACATCTCCTTGGGCCCAAATTTTATCAGTAGCATCCCTGGGCTGGGGGATTGTAAGTTTGTGTTTTTTTTTTATTAAAATCGGCTTATTAGTTTTGTTGCTATACCAACTTGTAGTTTCCATAGACTTATAATGGGGAAAATTGAAAAATGGCATTAAGGCTTAATACGGGAGAAGTACGAACGGCTCCCATAGCCAGAGGAAGGCCTTGGTGATGGATAGTATCCAAGGATTTTAAATAGGACTTTCTGGCAGAACCACAGACCCATGATCTAATTTAGATCTTATTAAAGACCGGTAAAGATGTAATAAAGTATACCGATCTGCTGAGCTAAAACTTTCAAAAGATTCAAAGCTTTTAAGCATTTCGCTTTAAGATATTTAATACCGGGAATAAAAGATAACTTTTGATCAAATATGACCCCAAGAAATTTGGCTTCTTCAACAACAGGAATTTGTGATCCGTATAAAAACAGGGAAGGATGTTCGTGTTTCCTCCGTAGCTTACAAAATGAATACACTGCGTTTTCGACTTGGAGAACTTGAAACCATTTTTATCAGTCCATTCTCCTATTCCTTTTTAAATTTTGTTGTAACTTTCGTTCAATTGTTTTCATATTTTTTGAATGGTAACATATACAAAAATCACTAACATAAAATGAGCAATCTGTTTTGTCCAAATATTGCACAATATTGTTTATTTTGATGTTAAATAGCGTAGTTGAAAGAATCCTACCATGTGGGACACCGTGTTCTTGACCATAGAGATCTGACACGGTAGACCCCACAAGCACCTGAAACATGCGCTCCCCTAAAAAGCTTTCAATAAAACTGGGAAGTTTTCCTCTTAAGCCAGTGCTATGGAGATCTGTCAATATTCCATAACGCCATGTTGTATCATATGCTTTCTCCAAGTCGAAAAAGACAGCTACTACGTGATCTTTGTTAATTAAAGCATTTCGTATAAAGGTTTCTAGTGTTATTAGATTTTTTTTGGTACTACGTTCGATATTCTGAAATGATGTTGTTGGACTCTTAAGTACCAAACTAATCTAATGTTTTACACAAACAACTTGTCAAAGCTATCGAACGATAATTTGAAGGTTCTATATGATCTTTCCCTGGTTTTAGATTTGGTACAACTGTAGGTAAACGCCAGCTCTCAGGACAGAGCCCCGTTTCCCAAATATTATTATAGATATCTAAAATTTTGAAAGAGAACTTTTTGGCAAATGCTTAAGCATCTGATGATGCATTTCATCGGGGCCGGTTGCCGTATCAAGTGATTTTTCAATGACCTCAACTAGTTCGGATAAGCTGAAAGGTTTGTTGTATTCTTCGTGATTGAGTCAGATTAGTTTCGCGATGATGAATTTCTCAAGAATGTGCTATGAAATATCTTTTTTAGTTGAGGCTTTTGTGTCAAAACCAGTATTTAAATGTGTAAAGCTTAAGGACTTTATTTTTCCTGAAAATTTTCGTACCATATCCGAAACCGTTTTAATGGGGGTTTTGTAGTTCAGTTTTGAAACATATTCCCTCCAGCTCTGAAAACGTCATTTAATTTTTTCCGTAGTTGGGACTTTTGCAGACCGTATTTAAAGCTTGTTTGCGTTTCTGGATAGCTTCTTTACAGTCATTATTAAACCAAGGCTTGCTTTTCTTCTTAGTATTTTGAGAGGTATTCGGAATGCATTGTTCTGATATTTTAATAAGCGAATCTTTGAAATCAGAAATAATGTAAGATGATTCATTAAAGTGAGCAATTGATAATTCCCAATCGGTTTTATTCATTTTCCATTTTTGATAACATTCCTCATCTGGTTGGTTTACGCTCTCAATTATTCCTGGGAAGTGATCACTTCCGCACTGATCATCAGAGACAGACCAGTCGTAGTCTAATAATAGAGATGGGTGACACAAAGAGAGACCTAAAGAAGACATATGACCTGTCGCCGGTAATGGTAATTACCTAAACGAAACCAAAATAACGGAAAGGACGAATAAAAATATAGGGGAAATGTCTGTGGTGAATCGTAATGCATTGAATTTAACGATTCACTTACTGTTCTTGCATAAATACAGTATGACATTGGCACCGAGAAGGAATTTAATTACAAATAATCGTGTCCTTTAAACCCCTTAATTCACGATTTGGACGCATGCATAGTTTATGCAATGTTAACTTTTCTATGTAAATGAAATAAAAATACAGTAAAAGTACATTTCATTTTCAAGTTAATGTGTTAAATCTCATATAAAAAGAAACGACAAGCAGAATCAAAATTGCGCGAGAATTATCCATATTTAGTCGCAAATGATTCTTTCTTGTCTTATGTGTAAAATAAATAAATACACGAACCTGCGCATGGCAAAACCTGCGACCTGTGCGACCACCATCTGTGCAGTCTGATCAGAGTTCTTTCTGTTCGCACGAGCCTTTTTAGGCCTCCGGGTTGCACAGAGAGCGGCATGCGAAGACTGGTCAGACTGACTGTATGCACAGGTTGATCTTAATCTTCGCTGGTTGCACGAATCTTATAGTAAATTTTGTCATCCGAAGACTCAAATATAATAAATAAATGTCTCATAAAAAGGTTAAAAGCATTTTAAACACTAACAGGTCCTTGATTGCTATATAGTTTTAATCCCATCACGTGAACATGTCCGTGAAATGAACACCCAATAAACCCCATTTTAAATAGAGAAAACTGGGGTTTAGGGGGGTATACACTATTTTTCTTATTTCTGCTCCAATACATATATTGTATATGGTTATCGTAATGAATTAAATCCTAACTTACTCAACTCTTTTTGAACTAACCGCTGAAGATCATTGTCTTTTCTCAAATGATCTTTATCAACAAAGTCATCATCTTGACTATGTTTAATGCCAAATTTTGTACGTGAAGATTTACTCTGTGATTTACTTCGACAGACACTAGTTTTCGTTTCAACAACTTTACCTTTTAACTGGCTAACCCGGACTTGTAACTGCCTTCGCATTTCCGCCAATCTGTTCTGATGCTCAATTCTGGCTTCTTCCTTTTCGAGAGATTTCATTTCCTCTTGAATTTTTGCCATTTCTCGTTATCTTCTTCACCATCATCATATAATTCAGCTGACGACCCTGACGTTGAGACATTTAAGAGTCGCCCATGGGGTTTCTGAGAAAATCATCATTTTTCCCGGTGTTTTTCTCCGTATTTACCGCTGTCTAATTCTGCTGTTCACCGTCACTCATCTTTTTATTGATTCTCGGACGACTTCTTAAAGAGTTGATTTCACTTCTAGACTCCAAGTCCATTTGTCCGGTCAAACAAATACTTTTTTACCCATAATGTTCCTCATTCAATGATCGTAAACAAAAGAGGTGTAAATAATCAATATAAATACCCACAGTAGAGATCTAATTAAGGCGTAACTATACCTAATTTAGTTTATTTAATCTAAATAATGTGCTCGTTAAAACAATGAGCTTTAGATTGACAAAGTTTATTCGAATAATAAGGAAGTGTGTGTGTGTGAATTCGGGGTTAACGTCGCTTTCAACAATTTTTCAGTCATATCACGACGGTGTCTGGTTGCGACAGGGAGCTCAATGCTCACTTTTATAGTGCTGCCTCACTGAAGTATCATGTCCCAGACACATTACATGATACCACACCCAGTCACATTATCCTGACACTGGATCGACCAGTCCTAGCTCTACCCCGTACATCTGAGTGCCAAGCGAGGAGCAGCTAGTACCATTGTTAACGACTTTGGTATGTCGCGGCCCGGGATCGAACCCGTGAGCTCCCGTTCCCCGGAGCGGACACTCTACCAACTGAGCTATCGGGGCCGGTGACTTCAAACACGTCTGTCTTTGTCAAAAACTTTTCGAACTGTGATAAAAATGCACTTTTTCTGAGAACAAAGAAATGTTCTTAAACCAATCAAAATCGAGCGATTATTTTAACCCGATAAGGTATGACTGAAAAGCGAAAATAGAATAGAACTGTATAGACTTGCTAAATCAACAGCTTCTTCATAATAAAATATTTTTTCTTATTTCTGCTCCAATACATAGGTTGTAGGAACTCGTTCTAACGAGCACCCACAGCCTATGTTTGCAGTAAAAATAAGAAAAATATCACGGATTTTCATAAGAAAAACAGCCATTTTGGAGATGTGAAGAAATGCCCCATGTCGCACGGGTATTTTATCGTAATGAATTAATCGAGTATTGATATGATGACAGGTAATAGTCATTAATACCACATTCCGGGGCATTCCGTATCACTTGTGTCTTTTTATTTAGGATGGCCATATGGCCATTCTGTGGGAAAGTAACTGTCCTTATGGCCTTCCTTTGTTTAGGTTTCCATTATGGTCTGGTCGCTTAATGTTTGTGTTTCTTTCCCTTTGGTGTCTTTGTTGGGTGGAGTAAGTTAATTGTATCGATTCCTGATCTTTGTTTTACTTCTACTTTAGATAAGCTGTTTGATCAAAAAATTAAAGGACCGCATTAGATTCAATACACAATCTAATATTGACTGAAATAATGTGTACTCTTCATAATGAAACCCATTCAAATCCAAATGAGGTTTAAATGGGTATATAACTCACGGACTGGTTAACGTGTTGATTCTGACGTGATTTTAAAGTGATGTGTTTATACAGGAGGGCCTGATCCATAGAGTAACAAGTGGGCCCCGGGGAGGGCCATTATTGACCCCAGGGTTATAATGTGCATTATGTTGAGGGAGGTCTAAAAAGGTGAAGTTTCATACCAAATATCAACAAAGGCTATAATTTGAACAATCTTGGCAAAGGTCCACTAGATGAAGCTACACACCAAATATCAAAGATCTGGGCCTTGCGGTTTCAGAGAAGAAGATTTTTTTTAAAGATATTCCCTGCATAAGCCTATGTAAAACCAAATGACCCCGAGGCAGGGGCATTTTTGGCCTCAGGGCTATAATTTAAACAATCTTGATAGAGGTCCACTAGATGAAGCTTCACACCAAATATCAAAGATCTGGGCCTTGCTGTTTCAAAGAAGGAAGATTTTCAAAGATTATCTCTATATAAGACTATGTAAAACCAAAGGGCCCCGAGGCGGGGGCATTTGTAGCCCAATGGCTATAATTTGAACAATCTTGGTAGAGGTCCAATAGATGAAGCTCCATACCAAATATCAAAGACATGGGCCATGCAGTTTAAGAGAAGATTTTTGAATATTTCCCTATATAAGCCTTATGTAAAACCAAAGGATCTCGGGGAGGGGGCATTTTTGGCCCCAGGGCTATAATATGAACATTCTTGATAGAGGTCCACTTGGTGAAATTTCACACCAAATATCAAAGCCCTAGGCCTTGTGGTTTCATAGAAGAATATTTTTAAAGATTTTCCCTATATATGTCTATGTAAAACCAAAGGGCACCAGGCCGAGGCATTTTAGGTCTCCGGGCTATAATTTGAACAATCTTGGTAGAGGTCCACTAGCTGAAGCTTCGTACCAAATATCAAATAAAAAACAGAAACGAGTTCCTTTAAGAGCAATGGAAATATTCAGACCTAGGCCTTGTGGTTTCAGAGAAGATTTCTCAAGATTTTTTCCTATATAAGTCTATGTAAAACCAAAGGGCCCCGGAGCGGGGGCATTTTAGAGGTCCACAAGATGAAGCTTCATACCAAATATCAAACACATGGGCCTTGCAGTTTCAGAGAAGAAGATTTTTAAAGATTTTCCCTATATAAGCCCATGTAAAACCAAAGGGCCCCGGGGCGGGGGCATTTTTGGCCCCAGCACTATAATTTCAACAATCTTGGTAGGGGTCCACTAGATGAACCTTCATACCAAATATCAAAGACCTGGGCCTTGCAGTTTCAGAGAAGAAGATTTTTAAAGCTTTTCCCTATATAAGCCCATGTAAAACCAAAGAGCCCCGGGGCGGGGCTCTTTTGGCCCCAGTACTATGATTTGAACAATCTTGGAAGGAATCCACTAGATGAAGTTTCATACCAAATAGCAAAGACGTGGGCCTTGCAGTTTCAGAGAAGATTTTCCCTATATAAGCCTATGTAAAACTAAAGGGCCCTGGGGCGGGGGCATTTTTGGCCCCAGCACTATAATTTGAACAATCTTGGTAGGGGTCCACTTGATGAACCTTCATACCAAATATCAAAGACCTGGGCCTTGCGGTTTCAGAGAATAAGATTTTTTTAAGTTTTCGGTTTAAAAAAAATCTATTTTTGGCTCCTGTGACCTATATGTGCAACGGACCGAAACCATTTGAACAGCTTTGAAAGGGGACCACCTAAGGACCATGCCTGTGAAGTGTGGTCAAAATCAGATCAGTGGTTTAGGAGATGTCGTTTGAAGAAATTGTTTACGGACGGACGAAAAGTGATCCCAAAAGCTCACCTCGTCATTACATGACAGGTGAGCTAAATACAGAGTCGGTCATATTTGACCATTACCTCAGTTGATTGGGTGGCTAAATTTAGGAGATGATGATGATAATTTCGTGTTTATCGACGCGTCAACCCTCTTTGTGGGTCATAAGCGTCAAGCGGTTAATGGTTAAACGCCATGAAGAATTATGAGGATATTGAAAGTAAAAAAAGTGAGTATGAAATGTACAAAAATCAGAATTGATGATGATGATGCTTTCGTGTTTAACGACGCGTCAACCCTCTTTGTGGGTCATAAGCGTCAAGCGGTCAATGGTTAAATGGCATGAAGAATTATGAGGATATTAAAAGTAAAATAGTAAGAATGATATATATAAAAATCTGAAACAGTTAGATCTTATGAAAAAGTCCAATATCTTTTAAGAATAAAATAATATTATCAACAGGTACATCTTGAGACAATTGATGCAAAGTGTCAGCTTTGAAGTATAAGTTACGGGACTGTGAAAAGTCTACACATTCAATTAAGATATGTTTCACAGCGAATGGCTGATCATCACCATTAAAAATATAAGAATGAGTGACTCTGGTATGGCCTATGCGCTGTCGTGTTAATACTACATCCTCTTTCCTGGAAAACTGTGGAGGAGAGCATTTTGTTCCAACGACAGGTTTAATGGCATGCAGTTTGTTATTTATTGCACGGTCCCCTTCGCCTTGCCATTCAGACAATATGTATCTGTTGATAAATGGTTTAAAATTATTAAAAGGAATTTTAAAAACAGATGGATCAAGATAGAGCGATTCCTTTGCTTTCTTGTCAGCATATTCATTGCCGACAATGCCGATATGGCTCGGAAGCCAACAAAACAAAATTTGTTGTGTTTTAGATGATGATGATTTCGTGATTAACGATGCGCCAACCCTCTTTGTGAGTCATAAGCGTCAAGCGGTCAATGGTTAAACGGCATTAATAATTATGAGGATATTAAAAGTTAACAGGTAAGTATCATATTTATAAAAATCTAAAACAGTTAAATCTTATGAAAAAGTCCAATATCTTTTAGGAATAAAATAATATTATCAACAGGTACATCTTGAAACAATTTTTGCAAAGTGTCAGCTTTGAAGTATAAGTCACGGGACTGTGAAAAGTCTACACACTCAATTAAGATATGTTTAACAGTGAATGGCTGATCACATCCTACACAAGAAGGCTGATCATCACCATTCAAAATGTAAGAATGAGTAACTCTAGTATGGCCAATGCGCAGTCGTGTTAATACTACATCCTCTTTCCTGGATAACTGTGGAGGAGAGCATTTTGTTCCAACGACAGGTTTTATGGCATGGAGTTTGTTATTTATTGTATGGTCCCATTCGCCTTGCCATTCCGACAAGATGTGTCTGTTGATAAATGGTTTAAAATTATTAAAAGGAATTTTAAAAACAGACGGATCAAGATTGAGCGATTCCTTTGCTTTCTTGTCAGCACACTCATTTCCGACAATGCCAATATGGCTCGGAAGCCAACAAATCAAGATTTGGTGTGTTTTAGAAATTTCATGATGTTTTTCAATCAACTTTTGTATTTGAGGATTTTAGATGATGAATGGTCTAAAGCCTTAAGCACAGAAAGTGAATCAGAAAATATAATTGCTTTTTGAAATGTTGAAGAACTGATAAAATCTAAAGCTCTATTGCTTTGGCTTCAGCTGTAAAAATAGATTAACCATCTGGAAGGCGCAAGATTTGGTGCGTATCTTGAGAAACCTACGCACAACCAACTTTTTCTCCTTCTTTGGAACCATCAGTATAGACTTGCTGGTAATCATCATAATATGACTGCAGTACCTGAAAGTTTTGTTTGAGTAGCATTGGATTTGATTCGGATTTTTTGCCATCATTTAAGTCAAACAGAATAGTAGGTATTTAAATACACCAGGATGGAACTTCGGCCGTTTCATGTTTTTGAATATTTTTAAGGTCGATACCTGAATTTTCTAGCAGTGGTAATATACGTAATGCAAAAGGTTTGATTGCTGTGGGTTTAGTTTCATACTTATCTACAAATTGAGGTGGAAATGAAATTTTGGATGCCGGGTTAGATGGATTAGCAGCAAATCTAAAAGCATAATGAAGAGAAAGTTTCTCTCTGCGCGAAGTTTAAGATGGTTCACCTGCTTCTACATGAAGGCTTAATACGGGAGATGTACGGAAAGCTCCCATACGAAGGCCTTGGTGATGGATAGTATCCAAGGATTTTAAATAGGACTTTCTGGCATAACCATACACAACAGACCCATAATCTAAAATACATCTTACTAAAGACCGGTAAAGATGTAATAAAGTATACCGATCTGCTCCCCAACTTGTAAGAGCTAAAACTTTCAAAAGATTCAAAGTTTTTAAGCATTTCGCTTTAAGATATTTAATATGGGGAATAAAAGGTAACTTTTGATCAAATATGACCCCAAGAAATTTGGCTTCTTCAACAACAGGTATTTGTGATCCGTATAAAAACAGGGAAGGATGTTCGTGTTTCTTCCGTAGTTTACAAAAATGAACACACTGCGTTTTCGACTTGGAGAACTTGAAACCATTTTTATCAGTCCATTCTTCTATTCTTTTTAAATTTTGCTGTAACTTTCGTTCAATTGTTTTCATATTTTTTGAACGGTAACATATACAAAAACCATCAACATACAATGAACAATCAGTTTTGTAGTCCAAACATTGTACAATATTGTTTATTTTGATGTTAAATAGCGTAGTTGAAAGAATACTACCCTGTGGGACACCCTATTCTTGATCATAGAGATCTGACACGGTAGACCCCACACGCACCTGAAACATGCGCTCCCCCAAAAAGCTTTCAGGGTCACTGATGAGGCTTTATTAGCCGAAACTACGTAGTATGACCCATCTTCTTTCTTTTGAATATTTTCATTGCTCTTAAAGGAACTCATTTTTTATTTTTTTTTGCCTTCACTGCAGCTGGTGTTGTGCCGTGTGGCGGCCGTAAAACGTCTCCCCGTACATCAACCATAGTGCAGTTTATATTTTACTTTTGGTCCTTTGAGAGTAGCGTGAATATTCTGAGAAATCAGAAATAAATTATTAGTTTCGACTCAAATTCTAGACAGGTTTTTAATTATTTGGACCTCATTTTGATTTATATCAGTCTTTGAATCGACTGCCTATTCGAAATTCGAAAATTGCAGTGTGCTTCCTCTGGCTTTCGTTGCCGGATCATTACAGGGTCACTGATGAGGCTTTATTAGCCGAAACTACGTAGTATGACCCATCTTCTTTCTTATGAATATTTTCATTGCTCTTAAGGGAACTCATTTTTTATTTTTATTTGCCTTCACTGCAGCTGGTGTTGTGCCGTGTGGCGGCCGTAAAACGTCTCCCCGTACATCAACCATAGTGCAGTTTATATTTTACTTTTGATCCTTTGAGATCAGCGTGAATATTCTGAGAAATCAGAAATAAATTATTAGTTTCGACTCAAATTCTAGACAGGTTTTTAATTATTTGGACCTCATTTTGATTTATATCAGTCTTTGAATCGACTGCCTGTTCGAAATTCGAAAATTGCAGTATGCTTCCTCTGGCTTTCGTTGCCGGATCATTACAGGGTCACTGATGAGGCTTTATTAGCCGAAACTACGTAGTATGTCCCATCTTCTTTCTTATGAATATTTTCATTGCTCTTAAAGGAACTCATTTTTGAGTTTTATTCAATAAAACTGGGAAGTTTTCCTCTTAAGCCAATATTATGGAGATCTTTCAATATTCCATAACGCCATGTTGTATCATATGCTTTCTCCAAGTCGAAAAAGACAGCTACTACGTGTTCTTTGTTAATAAAAGCATCTCGTATAAATGTTTCTAGTCTTATAAAATTGTCGTTGGTACTACGTTCCGGACGAAAACCCGACTGATATTCTGAAATGAGGTTGTTCGACTCTAAGTACCAGACTAATCTTTTGTTTATCATTCTCTCCAATGTTTTACACAAACAACTTGTCAAAGGTATCGGACGATGATTTGTAGGTTCTGCATGATCTTTCGCTGGTTTCGGAATCGGTATAGTTGTAGCCAAACGCCAGCTCTCAGGACAGACCCCCGTTACCCAAATATTATTAAAGTTATCTAAAAGTGTTGGAAGAGACTTTTTGGCAGATGCTTAAGCATCTGATAATGAATTTCATCGGGGCCGGTTGCCGTATCATGTGTGTTAAAAGGTTTGTTGTATTCTTCGTGATTAAGGGATTTAAAGTTTAGATTTCTTTTTTCTTGGTCCTTTTTGAAATTTCTAAAAGTGTCAGAATAATTACGCGATGATGAATTTTTCAAGAATGTGCTCCCAAGAGTATCTGAAATATCTTTTTGTTGAAGCTATTGCGTCAAATTCAGTATTTAAATGTGTAAAACTAGAGGACTTTGTTTTTTCCTGAAATTTTTCGTACCATATCCCAAACCTTTTTAATGGGGGTTTTGTAGTTCAATTTGGAGACATATTCTCTCCATGACTTTCGTTTGGAAGCTCGGATTGTTCGCCGAGCTTTAGCTCTAAAAACTTTTACGTCGTTAAGCTTTCCTGAAGTGGGACTTTTGCAGAACTTATTTAGAGCCTGTTTACGCTTTTGAATAGCTTCTTTACAGTCATTATTAAACCAAGGCTTGCTTTTTTTTTTTTAGTATTTGTGGAGGTCTTTGGAATGCATTGTTCTGATATATAAATAAGTGTATCTGTGAAATCAGCAACAATGTCGGATGATTCATTAATGTGATCAACTGATAACTCATCTTCACATAAATTATGGAATAATTCCCAGTCGGCTTTATTCATTTTCCATTTCTGGTTACAGTCCTCATCTGGTTCGTTTAAGCTCTCAATTATAACAGGGAAGTGATCACTTCCGCATTGATCATCATGAATAGACCAGTCATAGTCCAAGAAGAGAGATGGGTGACACAAAGAGAGATCTAAAGAAGACAAATGACCTGTCGCAGGGTGAAGGTAAGTATAAGATTAACCATTCATCAAGCAAAGATCGCTCTTTGCAATAAAATCTTCAACAAGTGCTCCTCTGTTATTGATATCTTTACAGCCCAATAGAATATTGTGACCATTGAAGACGCCAACTAAAAGATATGACGATGAAAGTTGACTCAGCAATGAGTCCAGATGTTCGGGCTTTAAAGAAAATGAGGGTGGGATATATAGAGAGCAAATTGTAGTTTCTTTATCCAGAGAAACCGATACAGCTACAGCCTGTAGGTATGTTTTTAATTTGATCTCTGTGGTAAACATGATTTAACAAGAATTGAACTACCACTAGATGGTTTGTTACCATCAGAATAGATATAGTTGTATGTATTGAAACCCCTGACATCAATATTGTCATCAGTTTTTAAAAAAGTTTCTTGCAAACATAAAACCGAAGCACCGCCACCTCCGGTAACCCTCAACCTCCAGGATCTCTTCTTCCGGCTTACAGGACGCCATCCACAGCAAACGGGTGGTACTTCCTTTAGCTCTATTCCGACAGGTTTTCGTTGGTGGTGTAAGAAATTCAGCTGTGGGTATGCTCAACAGAAGATGCACCACATGATCGTCGGCCGAAAAGAGCAACATCTGCCATGAGCGTCAAGAAGGTAATGTATGCCATATTCTTTTCAAATCAGGGCCCTGCTATTCAGGTTGCTGTGCCTAAATGCAAATCTGTAAATGCGAAGTTTTACAAGAATAAAGCTCTTCGAAAATTGAAGAAATATTTCAAAGAACGAAGACCCGCAACTGGTTTGGACAATGTCAGATTGCTACATGACAATGCGTCATCGCACAAGGCGTTCATTGTGCAAGATGATGATGATGATTTCGTGTTTAACGACGCGTCAACCCTCTTTGTGGGTCATAAGCGTCAAACGGTTAATGGTTAAACGGCATGAATAATTATGATGATATTAAAAGTAAATTGTGCAAGACTATTTGAAGCAGGAAAAGGTTGTTGAACTTCCTGACCCCCCGTATTCCCCAGACCTTGCCCCGTGTGACTTTTTTGTTGTTCCCGCGGCTGAAAAAAATACCTTTCTGGTCGAAAATTTGTACAGCTCAAACACCTCGGTTCTGCAATATTCCAGTGCCTTCATAGAATACCTGGAAAAGACTACCAAAATGCATTCAATGATTGGATCAGAAGACTGAAAGTTTGTCTCTGGTCGGGCTCATCGGAGTCTAACTGTTGGTTTTCTTTTGCTCCAGCATTTCAGTGGTTTCTTGCTGTCGAGTCCTCACCGTTGTCTCACCTCTGTGGTTCTTTGATTTCTGTGTTCACGGAGATGTTGCACTGATGAGTTAGGAGGCCTTCATGCGGACTGAACAAATTATTTGTCTCAATCGCGACGGAATAATGGCGAGGATTGTGGCCACGTAAAATCGATTTAAGCCCCCCAGTGGAAATCTTCCACTGACCGTTCCAAGGCGGCTCTTCTGTGGCGATTTATTTATGTTGTTGTTTGTTACTTACTGTGTGTATCACTTGTGTCTTTTAATTTTGGATGGCCATATGGCCATTTTGTGGGAAAGTAACTGTCCATATGGCCTTCCTTTGTTTAGGTTTCCATTATGGTCTGGTCGCTTAATGTTTGTATTTCTTTCCCTTTGGTGTCTTTTATGGATGAGTAAGTTAATTGTATCAATTCCTGATCTTTGTTTTACTTCTACTTTGTAGGGACAAAATAAATTTTTCATCGAAATCTATCACGGAATCATTTTTATGTGCTTAGTTGCATTCATATTTGAACAGTCCTCGTATTATTGTTTACAAAAACAGGCAAGAACTAAATGTTTTTATTTCCTTTTTTTTTTTTTCATATATTTATGTATACTTCTGTATTATTTATAAAAAGTAGAAGTAAAACAAAGATCAGGAATCGATACAATTAACTTACTCCACCCATCAAAGCCACCAAAGGGAAAGAGATACAAACATTAAGCGACCAGACCATAATGGAAACCTAAACAAAGGAAGGCCATAAGGACAGTTACTTTCCAACAAAATGGCCATCCAAAATTAAAAGACACAAGTGATACACACAGTAAGTAACAAACAACAACATAAATAAATCGCCACAGAAGAACCGCCTTGGAACGGTCAGAGGAAAGATTTCCACTGGGGGGCTTAAATCGATTTGACGTGGCCACAATCCTCGCCCTTACTTCCGCCGCGATTTAGACAAATAATTTGTTCAGTCCGCATGAAGGCCTCATAAACCTATTTTATATACATTATACCGCAACTTAGGGCCGCACATCTGACAACCTTGTATAATATGGGGTTTCTTCATTTCTAACCAGTCCAAAGCCCTAAGAGAGAGCAACAGGAACTAGTATGCTCTCGGGTGAGACAGAGAAATCTCGATTCGCAGCCGAAATTGGCATTGCTTCCTCTGCAGTTTTATGCCCATCTTCGATCTGGCGTTCAAAATTCTTAATTACAGTGCTTCTACTTTACTTCGAGGAAGGCACTGGCAGTTCAGCATGACTCACATTTCACTGAATCTGCCGCGTTTTGCAGCCCAGAAGCACTCAAAACTTTACGTCCTGTTGTTGGGCAATGCTTACGTGCCTGACCGTAGCGAACGTAAAATGCTTAAACTTTACAATACAATACAATACAGGTTATAGATCTATTCTTCGCTAATACTGATTGATAGTTGAATGTGAAAATGCAAAATTAATTATAAAAAATGGTTTCGGCTACATAAAAATAATAAATAGATAGACTCGGCGAATTTGATGGTAACCAATTTAGGGGTGTAACGATGCATCGATAGTTCGATGCATCGCGATAGGGACTGTCTCGATAGCAATGCATCGATAGTACTTTGGACTATCGATAACTATCGCCGATAGTTCATTCACCTATCGATAGTTTTGATAGGTTTTTTTTCTTGGATAGACTTTGAAAATATACCTGTAGTGTTGTGTAATGACACAAGTGTTTTTGCTTAGGATATCCATGCAGCTGTAATCAGGACAAACTGATAAACCTTCGCATATGTGCATGATGATCTGAGTCTTCGCTGGTCGCACAGTCATGTGTATCATGTTTTTGATGTGTGGTGAATTTCTCGCGGCAATGAATTTCCCGCCGTCATTTTTGCATGTGCTGTTCAAGCAGTCAGAAAGTTTCCCGCGTTTTTCAATAACAAAACGTCAATGATCATATGCTCACATGGTTGTTGCATTCAACTTTTTGAAAACTGACAATGAAACCTGTGCGACATGTGAAGGCTCAGATCAGCCTGCGCAGTCATATATAAATGTTTGCTGTTTGTATTAGCCTTCCGTAGTATGGCTTCTGGGACAAACGGCATGTCCCTGTTCAGTTTTGAAGACATTTGCAAGATGCACAAGCTGATCTTTTGTATGAAGAAATGTTTGTTTTTGCTGTGTGCCGACTCATTCACATAGGTAAATGTATAATAAACGACAGTATAATGCAGTTTAACTTGTTGTATATGTGACTCTTTTTGCATATGACAAACACGATAGCTAATGAATATTATGAGTATCTGAAGCAGGACACGCAGGTAACAAAAACACTGCATATTGCTAAATGGAAACACGGATTTGATCATTGCTTTACTTCTATTTTGATAGTCTAGCTTTTTATGCTAACTTCAAATAAAAAATATGTAAATTCAAGTTTTAATGCAGTTTGTTATATTCATGTCGTCCTTAAAGAGGTGCTAAAATGCCGTGCTGTGATGATGTAATACTATTCAATGATTAATCGGGTTACCTAATTAACTGAATCCACAGATTCATTTAGTACAGGCGGCAAACATCAAACAATTGAGAACGATCACTCGATCAGCATGTCAGTTTCCACAAGCAGAAAATCTCAAACACTGCAAAGGTGTATGTGTATAGGTAATAAAGCTATGATAACCATCACTGACAGGCATTTATACTGGAAGCAGTAAGCTTTTTTAGGCGGTGGGTCCTTCTGTAGGCGGTGGGTCCTTCTGTAGGTGGTGGGGATATATAAAGACTCGTCTCCCCATGATGTTTGTTTTTTGGAATAGCCCCGAGGGAATGAATGCTGACACACAATAAACATACAATTTTAGGCCGTTGCAATTTTCCTAACTCTTTCTGTCATTCTTAGCCATTTTTATGTGAGTGATATAACATCTACGATTCATTTATAACAGTTCCCGATAGTATCATGATAGAATGCTGCGATAGTGATAGTATCGTGATATTAGTTTCCACGATAGCAATACTATCATGATAGTCAAAATTGGCCTCGATAGTCAGCCCTAGTAACCATGTAATTTGTTTAATCAATTATCCTGGCAAACAGTGCAGACCCAGATCAGACACCGCAGAATGCGGCGTCTGATCAGGGCCTCCACTGTTTGCATAAATTCCAGCCATTTTCCAAATAAATATTGAAGAAACCACAGCCAGACACCTTAAATTTTGAAATGGACTCCGGCTATATATAAGAAAGTGAGTAAGTGAGTGTTTGAGTTTTACGTCCCACCAACAGCTAAGGTCATATGGAGACGGGACCTCGGTTTAAAGACTCATCCGAAAGTCTGGAGAAGCCCGGGATCGATCCTGCGACCCCTGGTTTACAAGGCGGGTAGCGTAACCACTGCACCACGGAGGCTTCTATATATAAGGAAGTGATTGCAGGCCCTGATCCGCTTCGATCGTCTGCCAGGGTATTTCTCCCAATTCGGAAAATTGTATGAGGACAACTGTTTATCCTGTTGTAGGTGGTGATTTGTACCACCTGCACTGCATATTTTAGGCATTTTTTTTCAGTCTCTCAGAATTTTACGTGTGAATATCGTTCCTATTCACCTTATTTGCATTATCTGCTGGTTACTAGTCTGAAGGTTATCAGTGTTGGAAAAACAGGTAACCAGACCCCCTGACCTTTTAAGGTCAGGGGGTCTGGTTACCTGTTTTTCCATTATTGACAATGTACAAGCTGGGAGCCACCAAATAATGCAAATATGGTGAATTAAATTTAAAGGTAACTCAAAATGACATAGCTTTTCACCTCCGGTTTTGGTTGCTATGCAGAAAGTCACGCGACTATAGAGAATACCCGGATGACCGACTTCATTAATAGAGGGGAACTGACTTGCTCCTTTAGATGGCGCCTCACCATCAGTTTCACGCGCAAATGCTGATTGAAAATATATATATAGATAGTGGGGGTACGGCGACATATTCGTTGTCCGTTTGCACGGACAATGAATATATCACCAATTTGAGCATAAAAAAAATTAAATTATCGCCCTCTCAATAACACCTGAATCATCCTCAACACTCTATCATACTCAATCTTGCAATTTCCTGCTTAAAAGGTTTTATAGAGTTAAAATATCTCTGTTTTTCTCTAAAATTCTTTCCACCACACTTATCACAGATTTGATATTTTGCTGTAGTACCTTTACCACATTGCAAACATTTCACTACTTTACTTTTGTTATGTTTTATAATAAAATTATGAGCCTTGCAGTATATAGAATGCTTTACTGATTTGTTTTTACATGGTTTATTTGAACCTAACGGCAACATAGCACATATATTTTGCATCTTTGCTTTTTCTATATCCATTTTTATTATTATATTTAAAAAAAAATTTTATAGTTTAAAAGAAAACAAAAAATGAGTTCTGTAGAGAGACTAATACAATTGCATAATGAAGGAAGAATCAGTGATGAGGCTTTAGACAAGGGTCTTAAATCCTTAGATATTGAGAAACAGAAGAGTGATGCACCACAACAAACTTCTGCATTAGATAATCTGCGTAAAAGACGTAGAAATAAAAAGATAAGAAAACGACAGCAACAAAATGCTGTTAAAACAAGTGAAAAAATTAATGATGAAGATACTAAAGAAGAGAAAAATGCTCTGAAACTGGTTGATAAACCATTATGCAATTACTTCAAAGCGTATGAAATAGATGCTTATAAATATAAAGACCCAAATATTTTGTTTAATGATAAAAAATCTGTCATTATAGATAAAATTAATGAAAACATTAAAGAATACAATGGTATTAAATTTTCAATTGGGTTATCTATAAAGTTTTTTAAAGATGAACTTAATGGTGAAAGAAAAGAAGTTATCGGTGCATCACACGGAGAACAATGTGCAGTTCTTGATGGAAATAATTTAGATGAATATTATGATAAACAAACGTCTTATTTACAAACATGGATTGAAAAATTCACAAATACCGCAACAGGTTTAGAAATTGACCATTGTATCAGACTCTATCTCAACATAGCAAAATATGAACCACTCAAAGGTGATTCATATATTCCTCTTCCAAAAGTAATAGCAAACAAACAAGCAATAATTAATATGAAAAACAATGATAATAGATGTTTAGAATGGGCATTAAAATCTGCTCTATATCCAGCAAAAAACCACTTGAATAATGTATATAGTTATAAAAAATGTCCTAATCTGAATATGGAAGGAATTGACTTTCCCACACCAATCTCACAAATACCAAAAGTTGAGAAACAAAACAATATAGCAATCAATGTTTATGGATATACAATCACAAAAAAGACAGAGAAACTTACTGTATTTCCATATCATATTTCAAATCAATCAAATGATAAAGAAAGAATTAACCTGCTTTTGATAACAGAGGTTGAAGAGGAAATTGATGATAATGAAGAAGGAGAAATAGATGAAAAACCACAAAAGGAAACAAAATATCACTACTGTTTTATTAAAAACCTTAATAGATTACTTTACAATCAGAACAATAAACACAAAGATAAAACACATTTCTGTGATAGATGTCTTCACGGTTTTACAAGAGAAGACCTACTAATCAAACACAAAGAAGACTGTGAAGGCATCAACAAATCTCCAATGCGAATAGAAATGCCCTCAAACGGTACTATCAAGTTTAAAAATCATCAAAATCAAATGCCTGTTCCATTTGTTATCTATGCCGACTTTGAAAGCATAATCAAACCTAAAACAGAACAAAAAGGAGACAAATCAGAAATAACAGGCGAACACGAAGCGTGTGGATTCGGTTATCAAGTTGTCAGATATGATGGTGAAGCTGAAGAACCTGTTATCTACAGAGGTAAAGATGCTGTTGAAGTATTTTTGAATCACTTAAAATGTGAGGTTAGCAATATCAATAACATCTTTGCTCACCCCGAACCATTAACAGAGCAAAACACTGAAGACTATGAAAATGCCACCAAATGTTGGATATGCGAACAAGAAATAGGAAATAACAAAAACAACCCAAAAGTAAGAGACCACTGTCATTTCACAGGAGAATATAGAGGACCAGCACACAAATCTTGTAATCTCAAACTTGCAATCAAACCAAATAAAACCAAAATTCCAGTTATCTTCCACAACTTAAAAGGTTATGATAGTCATCTAATAATGCAGAAAATACACAAAGCAAGTGGAAACATTACTTGTATTGCAAATAATGCAGAGAAATTCATCTCATTCAACATTGGACAGCTAAAATTCTTAGACAGTTTTCAATTTATGGCTTCCTCTCTTGAAAAGTTAGTAGATGGAGCAATTGGTGTAAATATAGAATGTGAAAAATGTAAAGATACAGAAGAAATAAATATCAATGAAAATTGGTTATTAACAGCAAAATGTAAAAAATGCCACAATACAAGATATGAACAACTAAAAAAATTACCAATACTCTCAGAATATACAAACAATTCACATCTTCTTGCTCGTAAAGGTATCTATCCATACGAATATATTGACAGTCAAGAAAGATTCAATGAAACTGAACTACCACCAATAGACAAATTCTACAGTTCTCTAACAGATAAAAGTATCAAACAAAAAGACTATGAACACGCTCAAAAAGTATGGAAACAATTTAACTGTAAAACACTTGGTGATTATCATGATTTATATCTCAAAACAGATGTTCTCTTACTTGCAGATGTTTTTCAAAAGTTTAGAGAAACCTGTATGAATAACTATAAACTTGACCCTCTACATTACTACACTGCACCTGGTCTATCTTGGGATGCTCTTCTAAAATACACAAAAATAGAATTACAACTTCTATCAGATTTGGATATGCATCTTTTCATTGAAAAAAGAATGAGAGGTGGAATAAGTATGGTTTCTAAAAGACACGCAAAAGCAAACAATAAATATGTCGCAGATTATAATCCAGATGAAGAAGACAATTACATAATGTATTTAGATGCAAATAATTTATATGGTCATTCAATGAGCCAACCACTTCCATATGGTGGTTTCAAATGGATAACTAATAAAGATTTAATAGATGGAGAACTTCAACCACTAAAAAAAGGTAGAGGAAGAATATATGAAGTAGATTTAGAATATCCAAAACATTTACATAAACTACATAATGACTATCCACTTGCACCTGAAAAATTAGCAATTAAAAAAGAATGGTTATCCGACTATCAAAATGAACTAATTGAAAATAGTATGTTAAAAACAGAAAAACTTGTCCCCAATCTAATGGATAAGAAGAAATATGTAGTACATTACAAGAACTTGAGACTATACAAACAACTTGGTATGAAAATAACAAAAATACACAGAATATTAGAATTTGATGAGAAACCTTGGATGGAACCTTACATACGTCTGAATACAGAATTACGTAAAAAAGCAAAGACTACATTTGAAAAAGATTTCTTTAAACTTATGAACAACTCAGTATTTGGCAAAACAATGGAAAACATACGTAAAAGAGTTGATATTAAATTAGTCAAAACAGATGGCAGTGAAAATGAAAAAATCCGCAAGATAATAGCCAAACCAAACTTCAATCGTAGAGTAAAGTTCTCTGATGAGTTATCTGCCATTCAAGTGAATAAAACAAGATTAACTCTAAATAAACCAATATATGTTGGCTTCTGTGTTTTAGATTTATCAAAACATCTTATGTATGATTGGTATTATAATACATTGAAAAAGAAGTATGGTGATAACTGCACCTTGTTATACACCGACACAGACAGTTTATTAGTAGATATCAAAACCAAAGATGCTTACAAAGATATGTCTGAAATGAAAGATGAATACGATTTCTCTGATTATCCAAAAGAACATCCACTATACGATGAAACAAACAAGAAGGTCATAGGTAAGATGAAGGATGAATGTGATGGTGTTTCAATATCAGAATAAATTATATTCAGTATTAAGAGCAGATGAACAAGTCATCAAAAAAGCGAAAGGAACAAAAAAATATGTAATCAAAAAACAAATCAATTTTGAAAACTACAGAGATGCATTATTCAACAAAAAGAAATACACACACTCAATGAACATACTACGCTCAATGCATCACAACATATATGGATTAAAAGTAAATAAGACTACACTTTCTCCTTTAGACACAAAAAGATACATAGCACCAGATGGAATCACGACATACGCGTATGGGTATCAGCCGGAACAATAAGTAATTCCTCTTTGACAAACCCTCTCTTAGGTGCAGGAGATTTCAAATAATAAACTCTTATTCCCTGCGTTATAATATGATAGTCAATCTTATGAATATCAACAGACCATACTGGGTCAGTAGCCCTTCTCTTTCCACCTTCTAATTCTCCAGGTTGATACAAATATCTAACATTTGCATAAGGACAAATTTCAGCATCAACTTTTCTTGTTATAATTGGAGGAGGTTTTTTCGTCTCCTTATTTAATGCTTTAATAACATCAGATAATCTCTTAACCCATTCTCTGTTTCTTTTTTTAGTATCAATCTCTTTAGCATACTGATAACCAAACAATCTTTCTGCTAAGGTTCTATTAAATCTTTCTACTATTCCTTGGTCTCTGTGTATTTCTTTTCTACCTCTTCTTATTTTGGTATTATGCTTTTCCATCAAAGTTGAAACGGAACTCATAAATTCTCTACCAGGATCAACTTGCAATAGTTTAGGATACTTCAAATGTCTTTTATAAATCTTCTCAAAAGCATTTGCAACTTCTTTACTATCTTTCGACGTCAAAGGTTCGGCTTCTTTATATCTTGTTCCAATATCAACCACTGTTAATGCATACTTGTATGTTTTTCTACCAATAGTATCGTGAGGTAAAAACAACAAATCAGCCTGATGAACTTCATTCTCTGCAGACACATCAAATTTAGGTCTTATTATTTTCTTAGGTGCAGGTAAATATATTTGCCATACTGCTTGTTTCTTTAAGAACTCTAATGCTTGTTTCTGACTAACCTTTGCTTCTTTTGCTAACTTACCAACAGCTGAGTGTCCTTTCCAGAAACCTTTTGGACTATAGTATATCTTCTCTATTTATTTTTATTTAAGAAAAAATATTTATATATAAAAAGATGTCAAAGAACGCACAAACGCAAAATATTGCACAATTGCTTGATGATGACTATTCACCTACAAAAGAAGAGTTTGAAGAGCTGTTAAAGGAACAAAGTCAATTTGACACAAAGAAATGGACTGATTTAGAAATCAACAACATTTATACAATCACTGACTACAGAGAAATTAACACAGAAAATGGTGTGAGTGTAATTTTAACTCTCAAAGACAATGGTGAAGTATGGAGTCCTGCACATCTCACAAAGAAGATAGAAGGTAAAGAACCGCCATTTTATGTAAGACCACTTGGTTTGAAACCATGTAAGAATAATAAAAAAAATAAATATCATGCTTATGATTTAGTTTTTCCAAAGAAAGATTATGTCAAAAAATATTTTTTTTTTACCTACATCAACTTCCAAGCAACAAATCCTGTCAATGCCATACCACCAACAACAAATGCAATCTCTCTATTTTTCTGGTCTTCTGATGGAGTGTAAAAATCACTTAATGTAGGTTTTGGTGGTAATGGTGTGGATAAATTATCTGGCAATTGTTTTCCTGTAATATAATAATATTGTTTCATAGCAGTGTCAGCATCACTGAACTCATCCACAGCATGATGTTCCTTCTTCAGTTGCTCATTAATAAAATCCAATCTTTCTGTTCTCTTCTCATTCCACGCAGTTGTTGCTGATTCTAATTGTTCCATCGCCTTATCATGTCTTTTTCTCTCTTCATCACTATTACTACCCATATGTGAAAATAAATAATTACTACCTGAAAAGGCTAAGGCGTTTGTAATTGCTCCTCCAACCATTAATGCTACTGCACTTGCCATTTTTATATAATGGAAAAAAAAAATATTAAAATTACTTCATAATATCTGCAGGAATAATACCTTGCTTAACAAGCATATCCTTTGTTGCCATTGCAAGTAATATATCAATTGACAACATACCAATATCTGTCATATTAAAATCTACTTTTGGTGGTGGTCTTTTCAATAGTTTTCTTCCTAATTCTGAATATCCAACAGTTAATACAGTTTCCACTCCAGCATGATATAACATGTTTGCAATTTGTTTTCCGTCTATTGAGGTTGTCATTTTTTTTAATGAGAATATTATTTTTTTAAATTAATTAAATTCAAATGGGTCCATTTCTTTTTGTTGTATAATAGGTGCAGGTTGTTGCATCATAGGTTGTTGTGGTACAACTTGTTTAGACTTGTACATATACAATCCTATTCCAACAACTCCAACTGTTATGCATAATGGTATATAATTTTTGTATATATTTATATTCTGTGAATTTGGAGAGCCGACTTCATCATCTTTTGTTATAGATTTTAATTCCATGTTTTCTTTCTTTATAGTTTCAGTCTCCTTTCTTCTTAATTCTGCATTTCTTTTTCTTGCTTCTGCACCTTTCTTACCAGCAGATACTCGTCTTGGGTCTTTTGTTTTAACTTCAGTATCACTCATTTTTTTTCTAAGGGGATATTTTCTTTTTTATTAAAATCAATATGTCTTGCTGTTGTTAGCATTGCAGTTAATGGAGCAAGATACATTCCATATCTATAATACAATTCACAACACGAACTTGTCAAAGCGTGATTGATAAAAGGGTCTTCCTCTAAGTCTTGTATCAGTTTAGGTGGATTAACAACATTGAAATACTTTGATACACCCATCACATATAAGCTAATAAAAGAATTACCTAATGTCTTAGTCATACTTGCTCCCAATCTTGCTTCATATCTGCAGTAAAGTTTGTTTATTTGTTCTACTGTCATTGTATCAATGTCTGATAGTTGTAAGTCTTTACCAAGATACTGCTTACTACCACCACCAGCAACAATGGCTGATAATCGCTCACGTTTTGTTTCTTGTTCATTATTTTCTGTGCTTTCACATTCAATGTCTTGTAATAATTCTTCAGCATTCATTTTTATTTTATGTAATTTATTTTTTATTTTAAAAAAATAAAACATCGCATATCCGACTATTGATAAGATTGCAGTGTTTGTCATGATTATTGATAAGATTGCAGTGATTGATAATATTTCTAACAGCATTGTTTTTTAGTATTGCTATTTTACTTAAAACATTGCATAAGCATTCCTTAATCATTGCATAAACATTACTTAATCATTGCTAAAAAAAAAATCAATCAACCAACCAATAACCAGTAGGCTGGTCAGTCTTCAAAATTAACTTACGATGCTTCTTTTTTTTCAGTTCTTCTTTTATTCTCTGTCGTTCTTCCAAAGTAGGAATAACATCATTCTCTCTTAAACAATTTTCAAAACTATCTCTATCTTTTGTGTAGAACATGCATAGCCATTTTGTTTGTTCTCTTAAATCTTTTAACACAGAATTATATCTCTGCGAAATAACCCACACTGATTGTTCTGCATGCCTACCAGAAAATGCTAATTCTGATAACATATCTTTTTTCTTTGTTAGTTCTTTCGTTGCACTGCAATCATCAATAATGTAGAGAGTAGAATGACCAGCATATTTATTAAAGAACATTCTTAGTAGTTCTTGTAGTTTTTCTTCTCCATTAACAATAGGATTAACAATTGTTATATTTTTTGTTTTAGGTTTCCTAACATCACCAATCCACTCACGATTTTTATAAGCCTTGTTCCATTGAATGGTTGGGCAAAGTATAACAATATGTTTAAATACTTGACGATATTCCTCTTCCAAAAGGTCAAGGACAAACTCTGTTTTCCCGCATCCAGTTTGACCACATATAATAGCACAATGAGGATATTTTGGTAGTTCCATTTTTATTTGTAAAAAAAAAAATATTAATAACCGACTTCTTTAAATCTACCATCTTCAAAGTTGATTTGTGCATCTTGTATAACAAACAAATAAAGATTGATTGGGTCATCTACTCCTGCTTCTTTCGTTATTTGTATTGTGATACCTTCTGATGCATTTTCAATTCTTCTTCCAGAACCATGAAGTGTATTATCATCAGTTGAACGTAAATCCAACCATAAAGCATACCTGTTCGTTAGATATTTTTCTATTGTTGTATCAGTAAAATATAAATCTTTAATGACCATACTTGTTTCTTTGTTTCTTTTTGAATTCAAAGCAAAGAATTTATTTATTTCGTCCCAGTGTTGGTGGGACTTCATTCCTTGACTATACAATTGATTCGGAATCCCTTCTATTGTCATTTCCACTTTTGTAATTTCTGGATTATAATATTCTTCTGTGCTGGCCCTTTCAGGATCTTCGAATAGCATAAGAATTCCTTTCATACTTCTTGCAGGAACATTTAGATTGATATTCCATAGTGTATCAGATTTGTTTTTAGTTATTTTTCTGTGTCTTAGTATTCTGTCATACAAAATAACCATTTTACCATCAACTTGCTGTCTTATTTGTCTTGCTAATTCAGTATCAGAAACAATATCAAATTCCAAACAAATATTTTTGATTGTATAAGTTGAAGTTGCATCGCCTGATTTAATTACTTTATTATAATCATTGAATGTAAGTTCATATTCAAGTATATCTCCTAATCCTGCTTGATAAAATGGCATATGGGTTTCCAATAATTCAAAATCAAGTGGGATGCAAAACCTGTTTCCATATGCTTTTGCGATGGCTTGATCTTCTTTATCTGCTGTTGCGTTTCCTGCACCCACTCTATGTCTCAACATGTTCTCTTTGCCAACGCCTTGATATACCATATTTACACGTTCTGTAATAGTCTTCCATAAATCAATATAACAATGATAGATGTCACTATCGTCAATGGACATAACTTCATTTCCACTTATTCTAATTGTTGTTTTCTTAATTATTGCTCTTCCTATGTTTTGAAATATAGTTGCATTTGCATCTTTAGAGGTTAGTTCAATTTCAAATGCTAATCTGACTGTTCCGGGAACAATAACATCATTACTACTTAGATTAGGAAATCTCACTAATAATTGTTGATTTTGGTCAATAGTTGAATGGTTATTTGTTATTACTACACTTTGGCGGATGCCTCTCACACCTCGTGGTTCTCTTAATTTTCTGTAAGGGTTTAGTTTATCTCCGTAAGCTGACATTTTTTTAAAAGATAAAACAAGAGGACCAAGCTAGCTTGGTCCTGTATCGCTCACCTGAGCTAACAGATTCAGTTTAAGGAAGTGCCAACCTTTACTGAAGGCTTTATGGGAGGACATGCTGATGACAGGGTAAGCATTTTCTGAAAATCAAGTAGAATTTAACTCTATGATAAACAGGCTGACCTCACCGGTTTTCAAACTCATTCAAGCTTTTATTCCTGACTTGCTAAGAAGATCCGATCTAAACTGAAGTGGCTATGGTGATGACAAGTTCAAAAACAAGAGTTTTCAAACTCCTCCAAGCTTTCTGCCTGACTTCCTTGTTTGTAAGTTTCATGAAGATCCGTTCAAAACTAAAGGGGCAGCAGTGATAACAATGTCGAAAATAGGCATTTTCAGCAATCAAAGGCACGTCACTCTATGATAAATGTGCCGACTTTTCAAACTCACCTGAGGTTTTATTCCCAGCCACCTTACATGTAAGTTTCAGAAAGATCCGATCAGACTTGGCCAGTATTTAAACTCATCCAAGATTTTATTCCCAGCCACCTCACGTATAAGTTTCAGAAAGATCCGATCAAAACTGAAGGGGCTACAGTGATGACAAGGTCAAAATTTGGCATTTTTAGCAATCAAAGGGATGTTACTCTAAAATAAATGAGCCGACTTGGCCAGTTTTCGAACTCATCCGAGGTTTCATCCCCAGCCACCTTACATATAAGTTTCAGAAAAATCCGATCAAAACTGAAGGGGCTACGGTAATGACAAGGTCAAAAATCAACATTTTCAGCCATCAAAGGGACAGAACTCTACGATAAATGGGCTGACTTGGCCTGTTTTCGAACTCATCCAAGATTTTATCCCCAGCCACCTTACATATAAGTTTCAGAAAGATCCGATCAAAACTGAAGGGGCTATGGTGATGACAAGGTCAAAAATCAGCATTTTCAGCAATCAAAGGGACGTAAATCAATGATAAATGGGCCAACTTGGCCGGTATTCAAACTCATTCTAGGTTTTATCTCCAGTCACCTTACATATAGGTTTCAGAAAGATTCGATCAAAACTGAAGGGGCTACGGTGATGACAAGGTAAAAAATCGACATTTTCAGCCATCAAAGGGACATAACTATATAGTTAATGGGGCAACTTGGCCGGTTTTCGAACGCATCCGAGGTTTTATCCCCAGCCACCTTACATATAAGTTTCAGAAAGATCCGATCAAAACTGAAGGGGATACGGTGATGACAAGGTCAAAAATCGGCATTTTCAACAATCAAAGGGACCTAACTCTTTGATAAATAGGCCACCTTTGCCGGTATGCGAACTCATCCGAGGCTTTATCCCCAGCCACCTTGCATATAAGTTTCAGAAAGATCCGATCAAAACTCAAAGGGCTACGGTGATGACAAGATCAAAAATCGGCATTTTCAGCAATCAAAGGGACGTTACTCTGTGATAAATGGACCAACTTGGCTGGTTTTCGAACTCATCCGAGATTTTATCCCCAGCCACTTTACATATAAGTTTCAGAAAGATTCGATCAAAACTGAAAGGGCTACAGTGATGACAAGGTCAAAAATCAGCATTTTCAGCAATCAAAGGGACGTTACTCTACGATAAAAGGACCGACTTGGTCGGTTTTCGAACTCATCCGAGATTTTATCCACAGCCACCTTACATATAAGTTTCAGAAAGATCCGATCAAAACTGAAGGGGCTACGGTGATGACAAGGTCAAAAATCGGCATTTTCAGCAATCAAAGGGACGTAACTCTATGATAAACCAGCGGACTAGGCCGGTTTTCGAACTCATCCGAGGTTTTATCCCCAGCCACATAACATATAAGTTTCAGAAAGATCCGATCAAAACTGAAGGGGCTACGGTGATGACAAGGTCGAAAATGGGCATTTTCAGCAATCAAAGGGACGTAACTCTATGATAAATGGGCCGACTTGGCCGGTTTTCGAACTCATCCGAGTTTTTATACCCAGTCACCTTACATATAAGTTTCAGAAAGATCCGATCAAAACTGAAGGCGCTACGGTGATGACAAGCATTTTCCCATAGTAAGTCTATGGGACCTTGTGGTTGCCATAGGAACCAAAGTTTTAGAGCGATTTCAAAAAAAAGTTTATGTCATCAATGCCCCACCAGAGGCATACTACAGGTGAGAAATGATTGAGATCAGCCTGCAGGATACAGAGATATAGCTGCTCAAAAGTGTGGACGGACGACGGACGGACGACGGACGGACGACGGACGACCCACTATACTATAAGCTCCCCTGGAGCCTTCGGCCCAGGTGAGCTAAAAATATTTTTAAATAATAAATAAATAATGGCTGAATATGAAAATCCTGAGTATGACAGGGAGGATTATGATGAAGAAGCAGAAACATCTTTTACAGATGAAGAGCAGTTTCAGAGAACATTAAATAGTCAGTTTGCTGGTTTGAATGATTTAACCGGTGATGATTGGAAAACTCTGCGTAATAGCATAGGTAAAAAAATGATAGATAGATTTTACGAAAGGAATGATGAATCTAAACGTAAAATCAAAGGTTTGTCTCTCAAGAAAGCTGATATAGGGAGACCAATGTTATATGTTAAAGATGAAGGTGGAAAGGATATTGCATTAACATATTATCGTTCCAATGCACCAGATGAAATAGCAACATTTTTATCATTTAATACTTTGCAAAGGAAATATGGTGTTGATTTTGTTAGGAATGTATTAGGTGTAGATGATTTTAAACCATCTGCTACAAGACTTAAAGAAGGTAGAACAGCATTCGCACAATTACTTCAAACGAGAACTCAAATAACACAAACAGAAGAAGAAATACCTTTACAAGATATATCATCACAAGAACAAACTCAAGAACTATTAAATACAACAGTTGATGTAGAAACTGCTGTGAAAACATTGGAGACATCATTTACTAATGAACAAGAAACACAAACAGATTGGACAAAAAGAGAGATTGATGGAATAGCAAATGCAATGACAACAGTCAAAGAAGAGATAGCAAATGAATTGGCAAAACTGAATGAAACAAATAAAGACTTAGCAAAAGAAAATACAAAATTAGAACAAGCCAAAGCAGACAATGATGAATTTCAAATAGAAAGGATAAGTAGTCGAATCAAAGAGTTAGAAAGTGAGAGAAGTGCAAGATTGGAAGTTATTAATGTTAATAAAGAAAAACTACGTAGTCAGGTAAATAGAATCAAAGAGACTATAAACAAAGTATTAAAAGAAGACACTACATTGGGTGAAAGAATTAGAACATTATTCAGAGAACAAGGCATTACAATTGTTAGTATTTTAACCGCTTTTGGAATGATTATTGGAGTTATTGTTGAGGCTGTTATTCCTACTGGTGGTGGTACTACTTCAACCCCTCCTTCTCCACCAAAAGGTGGTGTTAAAGATTGGGTTAAGAAACAATTATCAAATCTTGGTAAATTACTTTCTACCCTTGCAGGAAAAGTAGCTACTGCATTACCAGGTGTTATTGGTTCTATTGTGTCTTGGTTGTTGTCTTCTGCGGGTAAAGTTGTTGGTTGGTTTGGAGAACATTTATGGGCATTAGTTGTATTGGTTGCTGGATTGTTATATGCATCTGCGAGAGAGTTTATAAGAAAAAAAAGAACTTAATAAATTTCATACATAATTAATAGTCCAATTACTATACTTCCTACTATTAATGCTGTTTTGTTGTCTTCATGTTGTATGGCTTCTTTTTTTTCTGGTAGAGATTGATGAGGTTGTGGTAGAGATTTATTTGTTGGTGTGCCTTGTAGAGATTGTGGTAGAGATTTCTTTGTAGTAGATTGGTTAGCAAGTTTGTGATGATTAAACCAATCTGCTATTCTAGCATCGGAGGTACCAGCACCATCAACCCAACTTTTTGACAGATTGTGTTTCTTTGCATAATCAACTGCTTGTTGATGATAATCTGGTAGAGATTTCTTTGTGTGCCTTGTATAGTTGCAGGTTGTGTAGCAGATGCAACAGGTTTAACATTTACATCACTATTGAAACCAAGTGTTTGATTTTCTGTTGCAATTACAATTTTATTATTATATCCAGCGATAGTGCCAACTTGTAAAATCATATTACTGGGAGACATATATAATCCAATACCATAAACAAAATCTACTTTACTTCTTGCATATTTGAGTGTGTTTTGATATCTTTGTATTTGACTTGGTAAATCAACTGGACTATTAATAGCGTCTTCAATGTTAGCAAGAAATTGTTTCTGAGCATCAAATCCTGTGCCTATTTTTAGAATTTCTACACGTGTTTGAGATTGTGCTGCTAATAGTGCCCATACAAACATTCTAATACTTTCGTTAATTCGTTCAATACCTGTTTTTGTTAATCCTTCTGATTTGTCTAATATAAACATTGTCCAGGCGTCACTTATATCTTCTGTATGTTCTATTTTATCATTTGGATTAAAGAATGGACCTTCACTTCGATGTTCTTGTCTATATTTTCCACTTGGTTTAAAATATTGTGTGTAACTCCCTAGACCACTGCATTTAGAACTACTTTCTAATTTTTGCCTCCAATCTGTATTAGGTGAAACATTGAATTCATTGCATAACTTTTGATAGGTTGCTTTGTCGTATGGGTTTTTGTAATAACAAAATGATTCATCTGTTGGTAAAGGTGTTTTAAGTTCTTTCAAAATACGAGCAATACAATAATAAACATGAAATGTATATACTGTTTTAGTTAGTCCTGAAGTGTTTTGCAAATGATCTTGATAACTTACACCACATCCTGTAGTGGCACACCAGACAGCAAAATTTAATTGACATTGCCACCAGTCAAATGATGAATGAAGCCATGTATTCCACGGTTCATTGGTGTGTAATGTTGGATTTTGATAGTTTTGAAATAAGTCGGGAAACTTTACTGGAAAATGGTCATCTTTATTAACATAAATCGTTTGTTTTATAAGTTCAATATTCTTTTCGGTATATTTAGTATTGGGGTTATATGATGCATTGGGATTGTACTTGAATTCTTTAGGTATCATTTTTATTATTGATTATATATAAAAAATAAAAATGTATCATACAATTTCGAATATTGACAAGACAATAAACTTGCAACAATACATTGATAACAGAGATGGGAATAAACGTATTGGTTTGAAATCTATAACATATGGTGTTGGATGGTATAATGTTGTTGATGAATATTTGCAGAAGACTAAAGAGAGACCTCATAAGATTATAGATGGTTATTATAGTTTCCAACAAATAGCAGATTTATTTCAAAGTAATAATATTACATTATCTGTAAATGAAACAAATGGAATTGCTTCTTTAATTACACCGGATGAATTGAAGATAAGCAAGGGCTTAAAACAAATGTTGGGGTTTGGAAATAAGCGAAAGTTTGCTGTTAATGAAACTCATTATGGTGAGACTGTAGATTTTGCTGTTTATAAATCATTGTATGTTCATTTGGAACAGATTAATACTTCAAATAATTATTTAGATGGTATGCCGAGTACTGTGTTGGCTGTTGTTCCAGTGGGAAATAAAGAGTTTGGAGAGATAACAACAGTGAGATTTGAGCATCCAGAATATAAGTGTTTGGTGAATGATGCTATAGCAGAATTGAAATTAGAAATCAGGGATGAAAATAACAACAAGGTAATTAATCATCTACCAATTAATTGCGTTTTGGAAATTATATAATTATAATAAAAAAATGAGTATATTTGGTGCTAAGAGAAAACACGTAGATGCATTGGGGCTGAAACAAGAAATATTTAATATGAGAAGTCAAGCATTTACACAAATAAATACATTGAATGATAGACATACAGAACTTCAAGATAGATTTCGGGATATGTATGTCAATCATCGATTATTATATAATAAGGTTGATAATATGTCAGACAGAAAATTGATAAGCATTTGTGCGGAGAGTAAAGGTTCCTTACAGAAGAATGAAGTGTTTGGCTTTGGAAATGGTGGTAGAGAAGTAGGTGTTGGATATGTGATGAACTTTCCTGGCCAGATAATAGGTGTTGGACTGTCGAGTAAAAGAACAAAAGGCGATGTGTCTGTGGCGATTGCAATTAATGGAAATCCACAAGCAGGATATGATATATCATTGAATAATATTTTAAGAAAACACGATAACTTTGCTACACCGTTAAAGGTTGAGGCTGGTGATGCAATTGATTTTGTTTGTCAGACTAATAATGCTACATGTGTTAATACTGTGGCTTCGATGATAATTGAATTATTTATTGAATAAAAAAATATATGTTATTAAGAAAAAAATGAAACAACCTACTGCACCATTATATCCTGAATTGCCTGTTGAAGATGGGCAGAACTATAGATTACAGAAGATATCTGAGATAGAGAAGACGTTAATTAATGAGAGAGATGTGAGAAAAGCATTATACAAAAAATACAAACGTGGAATAAATATTACTGATGGAGTTGATACTGGTTTGATATCAACAAGTGTTATTTTGGCAGGTGTTGGATTAACTGTTCCAATTATGTTGCCTTTAGAGATTGGTGCTGTTGTGTGTGGGAGTTTGGGTGTGTGTGTTAAACTAATTAGGCGTAAAATGACTTCAAAAGCACAGAAACATTATGAGATTAAAACTATTGCTGATAGTAAGTTGAATAGTATAAAGGGTTTGATTTCTAAGGCTTTGACAGACGGACAGATATCTGAGAATGAATTTAAACTTGTGTTGGATGAGTTGGACAAATATAATAAACTCAAAGACAATATACATTCAAAACAAACAGGATTGAGTGAAAGTGAGAGAAAGAAACTTATTGAGGAAGGCAAGGCTCAAGCAAAGAATGAAATGAAAAAAAAGATAGGAGATGTTTGATTTTATTCAATAAAATTACAATAGTAAATGACCCACCACCGAAATATGAAAGTTAATATTTTTTTTTTTGCTTCACTTCCGACCTACAATGTTGAAATTTTATAAGAATGTGCATTTTGTATGTTGAAACATATGTACAAAGTTTGGTGGTAATTAGTTGAACCAATGTTATTTTACAACAATTCAAAGACTTGCAGGAAATTCCAAAATGATGCTAGAACTTTGAAATTTTGTGATAATATGTATATATGCAACCCAAATACATATGCAAAATTTGAGACTAATCGGTTGATGGGATTCCACTTTTAGGAAGACTCAAAGACTTTCAGAAATTCCAAAAGTTGTCATAGGAACTTGATAAATATTGATAATACCTATTTTGATGGTTTGATCAGTCAGATTTACCCCCTAGAACTTCAGTTAAATAAAGCAAATTCTTCTGATACCGAGGCCCCGTTTTTGGATTTACATCTATCTATTGTAGATGGATTTGTTTCGTGCAAAATTTATGATAAACGTGATGACTTTGATTTTGAGATTGTAAATTTTCCTTTTTTGGATGGTGATGTTCCTCGTGCGCCATCCTATGGCGTTTATATTTCGCAATTAATTCGATTTGCTAGAGTGTGTAGTCATGTAACTGACTTCAACACTCGTAATAAATTATTGACGGCTAAACTCCTTAATCAGGGTTATCGGTACCATAAACTACGCAAAGCCTTTTCAAAATTTTATAGACGCCATTCTGATTTAATTTCAAAATTCAATATTGGACTTAAATCTCTTCTGCAACAAGGTCTATCGGAACCCGAATTTTATGGTGACTTAGTATATAAATTCAGAAAAATATATAACCGCAATGACTTCAGCACCCAATTTCGTAAAATCATTCTTCGATATAAAAAGATTGGGTACAACATGGATATTATACGACAGACTGCATGCATGGTAGTTAACCCAATCACGGTTGGCAACTTTGCTTCCCTCTTTAATTGCACGCCGGTGGGTCAGGCCTCAGATTCTATGACGGTTCCAACGTAAAGGCTTATTGAAAATTAAAGAGATAATGTTGGTTGGTGCCTGATGCTCTGTCTCTGGTCGGGCTCATCGGAGTCTAACTGTTGGTTTTCTTTTGCTCCAGCATTTCAGTGGTTTCTTGCTGTCGAGTCCTCACCGTTGTCTCACCTCTGTGGTTCTTTGATTTCTGTGTTCACGGAGATGTTGCACTGATGAGTTAGGAGGCCTTCATGCGGACTGAACAAATTATTTGTCTAAATCGCGACGGAAGTAAGGGCGAGGATTGTGGCCACGTAAAATCGATTTAAGCCCCCCCCAGTGGAAATCTTCCACTGACCGTTCCAAGGCGGCTCTTCCGTGGCGATTTATTTATGTTGCTGTTTGTTACTTACTGTGTGTATCACTTGTGTCTTTTAATTTTGGATGGCCATATGGCCATTTTGTGGGAAAGTAACTGTCCATATGGCCTTCCTTTGTTTAGGTTTCCATTATGGTCTGGTCGCTTAATGTTTGTATTTCTTTCCCTTTGGTGTCTTTTGCGGATGGGGTAAGTTAATTGTATCAATTCCTGATCTTTGTTTTACTTCTACCTTGGAATTTTAATATGTTATACAACCATAGAGTATTTTTATATGTACAAAATCTGATGATGATTGGTTGATGGGATTCCACTTTTTCAGGTGTTCAAAGTTTGCCAGATATTCCAATTCTTCGTGTATCTTTCTGATATTTTGACATAATATATAGGATTACAAGATCGTTGTATGTGCAAAGTCTGGTGGTGATTGATTAATGGGATTCCACTATCAGGAGGAGTCAAAGACTTTTTAAAAAAGTAAAATTTAAAATTTCTTTATGAAACTTTATTGGAATGTTATTTGTAGTAATCTAAATAGTCTATGATGGGTCTGGTGGTGATTCTATTTTTAGATTCCACATTCAGGAGAAGTCAAAGACTTTCAGGAATAGATGGAACCATATGGTACCATTGGTTCCTGAAAGTCTGCGACGGTTCCTGAAAGTCTGCGACGGTTCCAATATGACCCCCTATTGTCAAAGTTTATAAAGGAGGTAATAGACCTCATCATTTCTTGTTTAACTTGTTCCTCCATCTGCTTTAAGACTGTCAGACTCAGCTTTTCTGCTCTTGTCTGGTCTTGTTCAAGAGTGGTCTGAATTTGTGGTGGTCTTAAAAAATAGATATGCATATTATTACCCTTTTGTAACCAGTAAATGTTTATAGCGATACTTTATTGGTGATTATATCACTTGGCTGTGACTGACTACACACCAATGATAACAAAGATAAAACATTTTTCCTACGCCTCATGAAATAGTCCGTAGGTGACACGCAAACAGATAAGGGGTTTTGGACTTTAATGTCCACTATCAGTGTGGCGATAGGTAAAGATAAATTGACATGTAATAGTCGGTTTATCTGTCTGTCTGCTCAAACTCATATAACTCAGGATAAAATATGAATGTGTCTTTCGGTGATTATATAAAGTCGTTAGAAACATTTATCGAAAATAAAGCAAACAGTGGTGAAAAGATTTCAAAAGAGGATTTTACAAATAGATCTCACTACTGCTCTTTGATAAAATACATTGATCTTTTACATCAAGCAGTTCAGAGTACCAGTGAAAGTGATTCGAAATGTTTTGATGATCGTGAATTGTTGGATTATCTAGGTAGCGTACACAATTCTGTCTTCAAATTATTTGACATAAAATGTCAACAAAGCGATATTCAGCTTCCAGAAGTTCCCATTGATACATTAGAACTTGAGAAACGCTTAAAGCGCTTGAAAGAAAATGATGTTGATTTGCCGGATGTTCCAGTAGAGTCGGTTGGAATTGAAGAGCTTGAAAAAAGATTAAATGAATTGAGATTTGTGGAAGTAAGAAAAACAACACCTACCAAACAACAAGATATATTGTCTAAGTTGGAAGATAGTATCATTTCAAATCCTCACAACCAAAACATACAACAAATAAAAAGAGCTCCTGAGAGAGCAACTGAATATAACATTCACACCATAGTGGAAAAAATAAATACATATCTAAAATACCTTAACATTAAAGGTATTCACTCTAAAGTGGAAAAATACTTATTTGCTGAGTGGCTCATAGTCTGTCATGATAAATATATTGCAGAAGGAAAAAAGAATTGGGTTAAATGGGTAGCAACTCAAGTTCCTTTAAAAAGAAGACAAATTGACCGATACATCACTTATTATAGATTGATAAACAAATATCCTAAACTGCTGGAAACAACCCTAACATTTTCTAAACTTGTCAAAGAAAATAAACCAATTCTAACAGCTCTCGATAAAGTGGAGACAGACTACTGGAAATATTCAACTCTTCTTTAGGTATGTATTCATATTATTATAAACAGTAATACCCAAGGAGTTAGGTGATCTGTGATGTCTGAAATGTAATAAAGGTACTACAGCAAAATATCAAATCTGTGATAAGTGTGGTGGAAAGAATTTTAGAGAAAAACAGAGATATTTTAACTCTATAAAACCTTTTAAGCAGGAAATTGCAAGATTGAGTATGATAGAGTGTTGAGGATGATTCAGGTGTTATTGAGAGGGCGATAATTTAATTTTTTTATGCTCAAATTGGTGATATATTCATTGTCCGTGCAAACGGACAACGAATATGTCGCCGTACCCCCACTATCTATATATATAAAATGTTTATTGCAAATATTAGCCTTATTGCGCGCATCTGTTTTTGGAATTCCATTTTCCCTTAGCAAAATGATCCCAAACACATCCTTTTTCAGGGACTTTACGAATGACCAAAACTTTTTAACTTTACCATTCTTTTGGGGGCTATCGGGATCTATATTGTCATCTTCAAAGGTAAAGATGCTGGAAACATGCTTCCAATATGCATCTCTTATAACCTTTTGCACATGTGGTATTTGAGGTTTAACGCCCATGTAAACACTGTATAGATCGTTTTGGTGACGTTGCTTTCCAATATTGTGGGACTGATATGAACAGACATCTCAAGCCCTGTCGCCCAATAAAACCGATAGGGTTTATAAGCATGGATGGGAAGACTCGCACCGCTTTGCCTGGGCAGGTTTAGATCCTCTAAGTGGTTTACCAGCACTTGTGTACGGTCGGTTTCAGCTCTGCGTGGAAGCATCATGCAGCCTGTCTATTTCTCCAAGGATGGCGTTATGGAATATTGAAAGATCTACATAACATTGGCTTAAGAGGAAAACTTCCCAGTTTTATTGAAAGCTTTTTAGGGGAGCGCATGTTTCAGGTGCGTGTGGGGTCTACCGTGTCAGATTTCTATGATCAAGAACAGGGTGTCCCACAGGGTAGTATTCTTTCAACTACGCTATTTAACATCAAAATAAACAATATTGTACAATGTTTGGACGACAAAACTGATTGTTCATTGTATGTTGATGATTTTTGTATATGTTACCGTTCAAAAAATATGAAAACAATTGAACGAAAGTTACAACAAAATTTAAAAAGAATAGAAGAATGGACTGATAAAAATGGTTTCAAGTTCTCCAAGTCGAAAACGCAGTGTGTTCATTTTTGTAAACTACGGAAGAAACACGAACATCCTTCCCTGTTTTTATACGGATCACAAATTCCTGTTGTTGAAGAAGCCAAATTTCTTGGGGTTATATTTGATCAAAAGTTATCTTTTATTCCACATATTAAATATCTTAAAGCGAAATGCTTAAAAGCTTTGAATCTTTTGAAAGTTTTAGCTCATACAAGTTGGGGAGCAGATCGGTATACTTTATTACATCTTTACCGGTCTTTAATAAGATCTAAATTAGATTATGGGTCTGTTGTTTATGGTTCTGCCAGAAAGTCCTATTTAAAATCCTTGGATACTATCCATCACCAAGGCCTTCGTCTGGCCATGGGAGCCTTCCGTACTTCACCCGTATTAAGCCTTTATGTAGAAGCAGGTGAACCATCTTTAACCTCGCGCAGAGAGAAACTTTCTCTTCAGTATGCCATCAGACTTGCTGCAAATCCATCTAACCCGGCATCCAAAATTTCATTTCGACCTCAATTTGTAGATAAGTATGAAACAAAACCCACAGCAATCAAACCTTTTGGATTACGTATTTTACCACTGCTGGAAAATTCAGGTATCGACCTTAAAAATATTCAAAAACATGAAACCGCCGAAGTTCCATCTTGGTGTATTAAACAACCTTCTATTCTGTTCGACTTACATGATGGAAAAAAATCCGAAGCAAATCCAATACTTCTCAAACAAAACTTTCAGGTACTGCAGTCACGTTACAATGATTACCAGCAAGTCTATACTGATGGTTCCAAAGAAGGAGATAAAGTTGGCTGTGCGTATGTTTCTAAAGATACGCACAAAACCATGCGCCTTCCAGATGGTTCATCTATTTTTACAGCTGAAGCCAAAGCAATAGACCTAGCTTTAGATTTTATCAGTTCTTCAACAATTCAAAAAGCAATTATATTTTCGGATTCACTTTCTGTGCTTAAGGCTTTAGACCATTCATCATCTAAAAATCCTCAAATTCAAAAATTGATCGAAAAACATCATGAAATTTCTAAAACACAACAAATCTTGTTTTGTTGGCTTCCGAGCCATATTGGCATTGTCGGCAATGAATATGCTGACAAGAAAGCAAAGGAATCGCTCAATCTTGATCCATCTGCTTTTAAAATTCCTTTTAACAATTTTAAACCATTTATCAACAGATACATCTTGTCGGAATGGCAAGGCGAATGGGACCGTGCAATAAATAACAAACTCCATGCCATTAAACCTGTCGTTAGTACAAAATGCTCTCCTCCACAGTTTTCCAGAAAAGAGGACGTAGTATTAACACGACTGCACATCGGCCATACTAGAGTTACTCATTCTTATATTTTTAACGGTGATGATCAGCCTTCTTGTGTAGGTTGTGATCAGCCATTCACTGTGAAACATATCTTAATTGACTGTGTTGACTTTTCACCCTCACGTATTTTATATTTCAAAGCTGACACTTTGCAACAACTGTTTCGAGATGTACCTGTTGATAATATTATTTTATTCTTAAAAGAAATTGGACTTTTTCATAAGATTTAACTGTTTCAGATTTTTATACATTATCATTCTGACTTTTTACTTTTAATATCATCATAATTATTCATGCCGTTTAACCATCAACCGTTTGACGCTTATGACCCACAAAGAGGGTTGACGCGTCGTTAAACACGAAATCATCATCATCATCATTATTTCTCCAAGGCCTGATGGGTGGGGGCAGCAAATGTGATATCAATCATCACTAAAACATGCATATATAATTTTGACTCCCTTCAACCTTATTTTTACACAGGAAAACTGGGGGTTCCAGGGGTATACTATATCATCCTTATTTCTGCTGGTGTATGAATGTCATTTGACGTGTCACCAGTAACAATTCTGATTCTGCTCAAAACATAGATTGTGGGTACTTGTTAGAACCGCCTGGCCGAGGCGGTTCTTTTGTTTGTTTGATTTGAGGTGTAACATCCTGTCAACACTGTAAAGGTCATATTGGAGACGTTGCTTCCAATTTTGTGGGACTTTTACCCAACATTGATATGGAATGACATCTCAAGCCCTGTCGCCCGATGAAACCAGTAGAGTTTATAAGCATGGACGGTCCACCTCGCACTGCGGTTCCTGGACAGGCTTAGATCCTCTAAGCGGTTTACCAGTACTAGTGTGCGGGCCAGATTCAGCTCTGCATGGAAGCATCATGCAGCCCATAAATTTCTTCAAGCCCCAATGAGCGGGGGCCTCCGAGGCGGTTCTAACGAGTTCTTGCAATCTAAGTTTGGAGCGGAAATATGAGAAATATCATTTTTTTTTTTTCATTTTTTGGTGGTAAAATTTTCAAAAATATTTTGTATAGGCGTGTTTAAAATAAAATTTTGAGTCATTCACTATATTTTTACATAGTCCGCTCCGGTATTTTGCTTTCGTTTTGGTAATTACCAGTTTTGTTTGTTTGATTTGATTTTTAACGTCCCGGTCAACACTGTAAAGGTCATTTTGGAGATGTTGCTTCCAATTTTGTGGAACTTTTACCCGACATGGAGATGAAATGACATCTCAAGCCCTGTCGCTCAATGAAACCAATAGGGTTTATTAGCATGCACATTCCGCCTCGCACCGCGGATTCCTGGACCGGCTTAGATCCTCTAAGCGGTTTACCAGTAATAGTGTGCGGTCCGGATTCAGCTCTGCGTGGAAGCATCATGCAGCCCATATATTTCTTCAAGCACCTATGGGCGGTGTCTCGGTAATTACCAGTACCCGTAAAAAATTAGCAGCAGAAGTGGGCGGGGTAGTAATTGTTTATATCAAAATCAGAATATAGCTGGTCAGATGTCATTCATACGTAGCCACTAGGCTGTACAGTGTACAAGCTATTGAGACCAGTTTCAAATTATTCTGTGGCAAGTCACAATGCAGAGTAAACACAAAAAAGAGAAATGTTGCAAAGTGCACTATTTGTTACAGCTCAAAAAAACTTCGCTGCGCGTCCGAGTCTCGCTAAGTTAATTGCCAAATTTCGTAGCGCTGTGTTAATAGAATATCAGCGGTCCTTACTTGATTGGTTGATGATTGTATTTTGTATAGGAATTTATATACTTCTTCTGACTGCCTTATCTTACAAGATGATCTGGATAGCCTAGCAAGTTGGGAGGCCGGTGATAGGACATCTCGGCCCCTAACAAACTCGGCCCCTGACAAACTCGGCCCCTAAAATTAGAATATGTATAATATTAGTGTTGGAATTGACTTATCAAACTATTACACATATTTTTAATGTACATATGCCTAATTACCTTTTGAACTCATTTTGATGAAATTATGAGTAACCCATCTCACATGGGGTCACCGGTAAGACGGGAATCACCGAAATCCATCGAAATAACCACATAAATCACCGAAATCACCACGGAAATCACCACAGAAATCACCACAGAAATCACCATTGTATGATTGGATAGGGTTGGGAAGGACATGGTAGGGTAGGGTTTTGTTGGATTTGGTCAGGTTGGGTTTGGAAGGGATGGATTTGATCGGGGAATCGTCATGGAAATCACCAAAGATTGGTAGGACACGATATTAAATTTATCATTAATTAATTAAGGTACATATAAATTAGGAAGATAGTTATAGTTTGTTAAATTGTCCAGTTAACATTTTTGATTTCTTTAATTATTTAACTCTTGTTCAAACAAAGTCGCCGAAATCAGACTAAGCATTGGCAGATTGGCAGTATGTATTATTAATCAAATCAGTATTATTATTACTAAAGAATAACTTAATTATTTAGCCGCCCCCGCCCATAGGGGCTTGAAGAAATATATGGGCTGCATGATGCTTCCACACAGCTGAATCCGGCCCGCACACTAGAACTGGTAAAACCGCTCAGAGGATCTAAGCCTGTCCAGGAACAACGGTGTGAGGCGGACCGTCCATGCTAATAAACTCTATTGGTTTGTTTGGGCGACAGGGCTTGAGATGTCATTTCATCTCAATGTCGGGTAAAAGTCCCACAAAATTGGAAGCAACGTCTCCAAAATGACCTTTACAGTGTTGACGGGGACGTTAAACCTAAAATCAAACAAACAAAAACTTAATTATATTGATTTAGTATATAAATTCAGAAAAATATATACTTGCAATGACTTAAGCACCCTTTACTTCCCTCTTTAATTGCACACCGGTGGGTCAGGTCTCAGATTCTATGACGGTTACAGCAGTTTGTGGATCTTTTTCCATGGCATCATTCATCATATTTGTCAAGTCTTCCTTAAATTTACGTCTTTTAAACTTTGTTAACCTTTTATAAAGTAGAAGTTAAACAAAGATGTTAACTTACTCCACCCATCAAAGACACCAAAGGGAAAGAAACACAAACATTAAGCGACCTGACCATAATTGAAACCTAAACAAAGGAAGGCCATAAGGACAGTTACTTTCCCACAAAATGGCCATATGGCCATCCAAAATAAAAAGACACAAGTGATACACACAGTAAGTAACAAACAACAACATAAATAAACCGCCACAGAAGAACCGCCTTGGAACGGTCAGTGGAAAGATTTCCACTGGGGCAAAAATCGATTTTACACGGCCACAATCCTCGCCCTTACTTCCTTCGCGATTTAGACGAATAATTTGTTCAGTCCGCATGAAGGCCTCCTAACTCATCAGTGCAACATCTCCTTGAACACAAATAATCAAAGAACCACAGAGGTATGACAAAGGTGAATGAAGCCTTGAATGTTTGGTAATACGTAGTACGTAAATGCTCATTTGACGTGTTTCTACTAAAAGCATTTTTAGACATTTTAAGATCTCTTAACATTTGAAAACATCTTTATCATACCATTTTTTATTGATTCTATGCTTTTTTTGTCTTTTTCCTATTCATTCTTTTCCGTGGAAGTGACATTTCCCCTGCAGATGCTATAACACCAGTAATAATGTTTACTAAAGTATTAACATCAGTTTTGTTGCTATTAATCACTGAATCAAGCTTGTTGATTTTATTCTGAATGTCAAATGAAGAATATGCCTTTTGAAATTTAAGTTTAGAAGCTTCAGACCAAATAAACATATCAGGACCAAAACAATTTACAGAACTATTATCTTAACAGCTCTCTTCATCATAACCCAACCCCCAGGTATTAGACTTCCTGCCTTGCCGTGGCCCTGGGGGCTCAATTCCCACTGGGCACGTTGCTGCTGTGGTCAATGTGCCCACTGGGAAGAGCTAAAGGAAGTACCACCCGTTTGCCGTGGGTGGCGTCCTGTAAGCCGGAAGAAGGGATCCTGGAAGTTGAGGGATACCTGAGGTTGCGGTGCTTCAGATTCCCAACACGCCTCTTTGGCCTGGCTTTTCGGTGTAGACGGGAGGCTGTGCGGTCCGGCACAGTCAATCGGCTGGTAACGCCTTGCCCTAGAGATACTGCTTAACTTTCTCTTCCATTCTTTTTGTATCTTTCCTGAAACCAACCATGTGCCCATTTACCTTACCCTTTTCTGTCTTTTTATCTCTAGAAGGCGGTGGCGCAACGGACCAATCGTGTAAGCATTTTGTTTATGCGAGTATATCTCACGTGTATGTCATAAGAAGACCCAGATATTTCTAAATGAGCCTTCTCAGTGTTGTCTAAGGTGATTCTATTCGTACGGTGGCTGTGCCTTATTTGTCTGTTTTGGTCAGATGAGTCAAGAAAGGAACATGTATTATATAGAAAAATTTAATAAAGACATGTATAGCTAAATATGAATAAAACAAACATACACACACTCTTTCAGAAGTTCTTATTCAGTTATTACAGGCAGTTTTGCGTCTCTATCTTGTGAACCAATGAAGTCTTTTATGCTGATAACTGCTGGTTGTGATTGTTCCCCGACACGTAGTAATGTCCCGTATTTAGCTGCCGCACCATACACTGTATTGTATCCCAAATGACCCCTCACTCCACTGAACGTAGTTTAGACCGAATCGTATTTGCTCCACGTATTTGCTCCAAGCAAATATGTCCCAAACTAGCTATATGCTAATGGCGAACTGAGTATTCAGTTTAACAAACTGACTTCTAGATAGTATCTAGAATAATATTCGAGCAGTCTTGTACAACTTGCGCAGTTTCTTCTTATAGAATTATGATTTCTCAACACTAACCTTTTATGTCCATTTATTTATTCCATTTTCCAGTTTAACACATATTGTCCATTTCCCTCATCCAACATCGACATGTTTCGTTCTGAACTGAACACGACTGAACTGCCTTTGCCAAAAAATGTCCATCTTTTATGTCTATTCATCACCCACACAAACATTCACAACCTATGATGAAATTAATGTGGAAACTCCAAATATGGCAACATCCTCTAGAACTATCCCTTTGCACACCTACTATATCATGAATAAGCTACTACGTCATACGGAAGACTCTCTCTCTCACAGGAAACTATTACTTCCAGACAACATTATTATGAAATACATGTAAACTTAGAAATATAGGTGTGATCAGTTTTGTTTCTTCTGACAGTGTATCTCTAACACTTGCGAGTCGGATAGCCACTCCATTATGGTGTTCCCTTGTAGGGCTCCGCGGTGGGCGGAGAGCACTTGAGATGAATCTTAAAACCTTCTTCATGGGTCCCCCTTCTTCTAGTAACCGCAACAAAACCAAACGTAAAAAAGATGAGTCGTCGGAGTCTGACTCCGATGAACCCAGTCAGCAGTCTGTACCACCAAATGTTCCTCGCTTCTTGGTCATGACATCACTTGATGATACACGTACAGTGTCAAGTATATCACCTTTTGTAATCGAAAAGAGTATAGTGTCCATAGCCGGACACCCAAAAAGCATTAAGAAGCTTAAGTCAGGTGACCTTCTAATTGAAGTCGAGAAAAAACAGCATGTAGAAGCTCTGCTTAAAGAAAAAAAAATATTTGACCTCAAAATTAAAGTGTCCCTCCACAATACGCTGAATTCCAGTAAAGGTGTCATACGCAGCCCAGAGTTACGTCCTTGCAGCGACGATGAAATCGTGGAAAACTTGAGAGATCAAGGCGTAATTGGTGTACGTAACATACAAGTTCGTAGAAATGGTGTATTAAAACCCACCAGTACTTACGTGTTGACTTTTAATACACCAGTTCTGCCCAAGAAAATCAAAGTAGCATATCTTTCCGTAAATGTAGAGGTATATATACCAAACCCTCTCAGATGTTACTCGTGTCAGGTCTTCGGTCACCACGAAAGCAGATGTGAGAAGAAAAAACTCTGTCCAAACTGTGGTGAAGAAAAACATGTCGATATGCACCAAAACTGTAAGAATGAAGCCAAATGCGTTAATTGTGGAGGCAAACATGCTGTTTTCTCTCGAGATTGTCCGGCATGGAAAAAAGAAAAAGAAATACTCACTGTCAAATACCAAAGGTCGATAACATTTCCAGAAGCGAGGAAGATTGTTGAAGAACGTTACAAAACACCAAGCACCAGTTACGCCAGCATCACAAAGGGTGCTGGTGTTAAAGTCACGAACAGTGGAACGCAGACTGTTGAATCTTGCATTGCTGAACTGAAAAAATCTGGTGCATGGAGTACTACTCAACCAATTTGTCAAATGGCACAATCCAGGTTGCTTCGGATCGGTCGACAGCGACCGAACCAAAGCCGGCGCCGCATGTAAAAGAGAAATCCGACTCCGGTCAGACCAATAAGGGATCGGGAGAACCGATCCAAAAACATTACACACAGATAGGGCTACCATCTGACGAGGATGATGAAGAACTAATGGATGATGATGACGACTCTCCAACCAATCCTCGCAAAGGTACCAAGATTACAAGGATACCTTATATAAGGTAGATTATTTCGTCGATAACGACGCATTAGTTTCTAGTCTAATAAATATCTCTCCATAAAATGGATCTAAAACACAAAATAATACAATGGAATTGTCGAGGTCTAAAGTCAAATTATAACGAACTCTTATTGCTTCTTACTTATTAAACCCATCGGTTTTTTGTTTGCAGGAAACTTTTTTGAAAACTGATGACAACATAGATGTCAGGGGTTTCAATACATACAATTATATCTACTCTGATGGTAACAGACCATCTGGTGGCAGTTCAATTATTGTTAATTCTTGTTTACCACAAAGAGAGATCAAATTGAAAACAGAACTACAGGCCGTGGCAGTGTCGGTTTCTCTGGATAAAGAAACTACAATTTGCTCTCTATATATTCCACCCTCATTTACTTTAAAGCCCGAACATCTTGAGTCGTTGCTGGGTCAGCTTCCATCGCCATATCTTTTAGTTGGTGACTTCAATGGTCACAACATTCTGTGGGGTTGCAAAGATAACAACAACAGAGGAGCACTTATTGAAGATTTTATTGCACAGAACAATCTCTGTTTGATGAATGATAAATCTTATACTTATCTTCACCCTGCGACAGGTCATTTGTCTTCTTTAGATCTCTCTTTGTGTCACCCATCTCTCTTCTTGGACTACGACTGGTCTGTTCATGATGATCAGTGCGGAAGTGATCACTTCCCTGTTATAATTGAGAGCGTAAACGATCCAGATGAGGACTGTAACCAGAAATGGAAAATGAATAAAGCCGACTGGGAATTATTCAATGATTTATGTGAAGAAGAGTTATCAGTTGATCGCTTTAAAGAATCATCCGACATTGTTTCTGATTTCACAGATACACTTATTAATATATCAGAACAATGCATTCCAAAGACCTCCACAAATACTAAGAAAAGCAAGCCTTGGTTTAATAATGACTGTAAAGAAGCTATTAAAAAGCGTAAACAGGCTCTAAATAAGTTCTGCAAAAGTCCCACTTCAGAAAAGCTAAACGACGTAAAAGTTTTTAGAGCTAAAGCTCGGCGAACTATCCGAGCTTCCAAACGAAAGTCATGGAGAGAATATGTCTCCAAATTGAACTACAAAACCCCCATTAAAAAGGTTTGGGATATGGTACGAAAAATTTCAGGAAAAACAAAGTCCTCTAGTTTTACACATTTAAATACTGAATATGACACAATAGCTTCAACCAAAAAAGATATTTCAGATACTCTTGGGAGCACATTCTTGAGAAATTCATCATCGCGTAATTATTCCGACGCTTTTAGAAATTTCAAAAAGGACCAAGAGAAAAGAAATCTAAACTTCAAATCCCTTAATCACGAAGAATACAACACACCTTTTAACCTATCCGAACTCGTTGAAGCCATTGAAAATTCACATGATACGGCAACCGGCCCCGATGAAATTCATTATCAGATGCTTAAGCATGTGCCAAAAAGTTCTCTAACAACACTTTTAGATATCTTTAATAATATTTGGGAAACGGGGGTCTGTCCTGAGAGCTGGCGTGTAGCTACAGTTGTACCAATTCCGAAACGAGGGAAAGATCATGCAGAACCTACAAATTATCGTCCGATAGCTTTGACAAGTTGTTTGTGTAAAACATTGGAGAGAATGATAAACAAGAGATTAGTCTGGTACTAAGAGTCCAACAACCTCATTTCAGAATATCAATCGGGTTTTCGTTCGGAACGTAGTACCAATGACAATTTAATAAGACTAGAAACATTTATACGAGATGCTTTTATTAACAAAGAACACGTAGTAGCTGTCATTTTCGACTTGGAGAAAGCATATGATACAACATGGCGTTATGGAATATTGAAAGATCTACATAACATTGGCTTAAGAGGAAAACTTCCCAGGTTTATTGAAAGCTTTTTAGGGGAGCGCATGTTTCAGGTGCGTGTGGGATCTACCTTATCAGATTTCTATGATCAAGAACAGGGTGTCCCACAGGGTAGTATTCTTTCAACTACGCTATTTAACATCAAAATAAACAATATTGTACAATGTTTGGACGACAAAACTGATTGTTCATTGTATGTTGATGATTTTTGTATATGTTACCGTTCAAAAAATATGAAAACAATTGAACGAAAGTTACAACAAAATTTAAAAAGAATAGAAGAATGGACTGATAAAAATGGTTTTAAGTTCTCCAAGTCGAAAACGCAGTGTGTTCATTTTTGTAAACTACGGAAGAAACACGAACATCCTTCCCTGTTTTTATACGGATCACAAATTCCTGTTGTTGAGGAAGCCAAATTTCTTGGGGTCATATTTGATCAAAAGTTATCTTTTATTCCCCATATTAAATATCTTAAAGCGAAATGCTTAAAAGCTTTGAATCTTTTGAAAGTTTTAGCTCATACAAGTTGGGGAGCAGATCGGTATACTTTATTGCATCTTTACCGGTCTTTAATAAGATCTAAATTAGATTATGGGTCTGTTGTTTATGGTTCTGCCAGAAAGTCCTATTTAAAATCCTTGGATACTATCCATCACCAAGGCCTTCGTCTGGCCATGGGAGCCTTCCGTACTTCTCCCGTATTAAGCCTTTATGCAGAAGCAGGTGAACCATCTTTAACCTCGCGCAGAGAGAAACTTTCTCTTCAGTATGCTATTAGACTTGCTGCTAATCCATCTAACCCGGCATCCAAAATTTCATTTCCACCTCAGTTTGTAGATAAGTATGAAACTAAACCCACAGCAATCAAACCTTTTGGATTACGTATTTTACCACTGCTGGAAAGTTCGGGTGTCGACCTTAAAAATATTCAAAAACATGAAACCGCCGAAGTTCCATCTTGGTGTATTAAACAACCTTCTATTCTGTTCGACTTACATGATGGCAAAAAATCCGAATCAAATCCGATACTTCTCAAACAAAACTTTCAGGTACTGCAGTCACGTTACGATGATTACCAGCAAGTTTATACTGATGGTTCCAAAGAAGGAGATAAAGTTGGTTGTGCGTATGTTTCTCAAGATACGCACCAAACCTTGCGCCTTCCAGATGGTTCATCTATTTTTACAGCTGAAGCCAAAGCAATAGACCTAGCTTTAGATTTTATCAGTTCTTCATGATTTCAAAAAGCAATTATATTTTCTGATTCACTTTCTGTGCTTAAGGCTTTAGACCATTAATCATCTAAAAATCCTCAAATACAAAAACTGATCGAAAAACATCATGAAATTTCTAAAACGCACCAAATCTTGTTTTGTTGGCTTCCGAGCCATATTGGCATTGTCGGCAATGAGTTTGCTGACAAGAAAGCAAAGGAATCGCTCAATCTTGATCCGTCTGTTTTTAAAATTCCTTTTAATAATTTTAAACCATTTATCAATAGATACATCTTGTCGGAATGGCAAGGCGAATGGGACCGTGCAATGAATAACAAACTCCATGCCATTAAACCTGTCGTTGGAACTAAATGCTCTCCTCCACAGTTTTCCAGGAAAGAGGATGTAGTATTAACACGACTGCGCATTGGCCATACTAGAGTTACTCATTCGTATATTTTAAATGGTGATGAACAGCCTTCCTGTGTAGGCTGTGATCAGCCATTCACTGTGAAACATATTTTAATTGAATGCGTAGACTTTTCACAGTTCCGTAACTTATACTTCAGAGCTGACACTTTGCAACAATTGTTTCAAGATGTACCTTTTGAAAATATTATTTTATTCTTAAAAGAAATTGGACTTTTTCATAAGATTTAACTGTTTAAGAATTTTATACATATCAAACTAACTTTTTTACTTTTAATATCCTCATAATTCTCAATGCCGTTAACCATTAACCGTTTGACGCTTATGACCCACAAAGAGGGTTGACGCGTCGTTAAACACGAAATCATCATCATCATCATAACCCAAACTAAGACCTATCCTTATTCTTGTAGTTAACATACAGTGATCAGAATATAAATTAAGACCATGGACTTTCATACTATGAACAGATTGAGATAAGGATCTGCTAGCAATAAAATAGTCAACAATACTGCTTCCACGAGGTGTGTATTCTTAAATGAAATTGGACTTTTTCATAAGATTTAACTGTTTAAGATTTTTATACATATCAAACTAACTTTTTTATTTTTAATATCCTCATAATTCTCAATGCCGTTAACCATTAACCGTTTGACGCTTATGACCCACAAAGAGGGTTGTCGCGTCGTTAAACACGAACTCATCATCATCATCCACGAGGTTTGTGACAGTAAATTCACCAGTCAAGTCTCCTAAAGTTCTTCCATTAAGTATATATAATTGGTTATCGACACTTTAACTTGGAAAATAGTTAAACCGCTAATAATGAATAATGATTTATAAAGAAAAAGGTGAAGTAATTAAACCTATGCTAAAAAAGAATACCTTCGGAAATAAGCATCTTGATAAGGGATCCCAATATGGTCATCCCTAAGTGTCCGCCATCCCTAAATGTCCAACAACGTAAAAATTGGACGAGAACGCATGTTTTTTTTTTGTTTATTAATTTTCAAATAATATTAAATTTGTTTGTTTGTATTGGAGTTTAACGGCCCAGTCAACACTATTTAGGTCATTTTTGAGCCGGTCAGTTTACCTATCCACACTTTCCTGGGCAGGCTTATACGTAAGCGGTTAACCAGTACAGTGCACATTCTTTCGCCAGAAACTGACAACTGCCCTTCTTGAATCAGCGGAAGGGAGATAATGACCGTAGAAAAGATTTCATGATCAATCTCCACGAAAGAATGTTGCCGACCCCGGCGGGAGTCGAACCCGCGTCCTCCTGATCACCAGTCAGACGCGCATCCGACTGAGCCAACGAGGCCGGCAAATAATATTAAATAAAAAAAAAAAATAATAAAAAGACGTTAAATCCATGTTAAAAATTTTCACCTTCCGAAATAAGCATTAGAATATATGGATTCGAGTATGTCCGCAATCTCTAGAAGTCCGCCAGCATGACAAGTAACTAAGATCTTTTTTTTTTCTTCTTTTTTTCCGCTAATTATCAATTATAATTATCAATTATGATTATAAAAAATAGACATCAGAGTGGTTGGCAAATCCCCCGACCAAAAGGCAATATTGCCTTCAGAAAATTTTTTCACAAATAGAAAGCGCATTACACACATTCTCAACCATGTGAACAATTATGCCAAGTATTGTCAATAGATCTTGAAGGGTTTTGGAGTTATGGTGATCACGAGATAGTCATAGTATTTTATTGGAAGGGGATATAACTCTAAAACCATGGTACCAAGAGTTGTGGTTCTTGCGCATGACACGCCATCTCAACCTTGTCTACAATTATGCCAACTATCATAAATATACCTTGCAGGGTATAGGAGTTATGGCGATCACAAGATAGACATTCTATTTTATTGAAAGGGAAGATAACTCAAAAACCATTCTTACGCATGACACGCCGTCTCAACCTTGTGTACAAGTATGCCAAGTATCACCAATATATCTCAAAGGGTATTTAAGTTATGGCCATCACAAGATTGCGTATACGGACGGACGCCAGGCTTTTCGGTCGAGGGATAAAGACAAAAATATGTTATACCTGTGCTAAAAACTTTACCTTAAATTACACAAACGCCTACTTAAACATATTAAAAAATTTACCTGAAACAAAAAAAAAAAAAATGAAAAATTTCTGTTGAAAAAAAAAGGGATTTGTTTTTATTTCTGCTCTAAACAGATGTCGCGGGCACTTGTTCGAAACGCCTCGCCGAGACTGTACTAACTAGTACCAACGGTCTATGTCGTAGAGCAGGAGTTAAGAAAATAATGTATAACCCAGCGAACCCCACTTTTACTTTTTTAAATGTGGGGTTTAAGGGTAAAAATTTTAGGCGTGTTTTATGTGATGGAAAATAAGCATCTTAATAGCGGGTCCCAATTAATATGGTCACCCAAAATGTCTGACAACATTAAAAAAAATGAGAAACATTTGTGAGATGCCAAGTTCTGCAACGGAAAACCATGTGGTTTTTCTCCAGGTACTCCGGTTTTCACCAATCTCTGATTAACGATCGGCTCGATATGAGTGAAATAATCTTGAATGGGCCGAAAAACCCAAAACCAAAGAAAAAAAATCTTTTTATCGTTAACAATCATAACACATACGATATAAAAGCCGGCGCATGACAAACTCTACAATTAGACCGGTGCGACCAAATCAACCTGTGCAATCATCCTCTATTACAATAGGGGGTGACAATGGGATGCGCATGCTGATCTGAATCTTCGCTGGTCGTTTAAGACTTCCTATTAGGTTTCGTCATGCGCTGGCTCATATGTAATAGACGAAATAACGTTACCATTTTATTATATGAGCCCGCGCATGAAAAAGTCTACAAGAAGGTTTGAGCGATCAGCGAAGACTCAGAACAGACCCTTTTTTAGGGTTTACTGCATCTTCCACGTTCAAGAGACACAACTGACAAAGTTTAAATTATACGTTGTCATGGATGAGAGACATCTCGCAATTCCTATGTAAGATCCTCGTATTGGTTTGTTGTGTGTAATATCAGTAGCTTATTTGCTAATAGACATCATCTTACCCCCCCCCCCCCCCATCGACTGAATGATATACCTTAATATACATGAAATTCAGACTGAAATGTGTCACCTGGACCCGAATAAACAGCAAAAAAAAAATTCTCGCAGATGGCGTCAATGCGCTTTACCGTTTGTTCAGGTCTGGTGTAACTATAACATTTCTGTTTCAAACAAATAGTGTATATCTTGATAAGACGCCACGTTCAGCATCGTCTGATCTGAGTCTACACTGTTTGCTCATCCTGTCATTCCATGATAACCCTTTTAAGTCTTACGAAACACTCTGACATAACCGGCTATTTTCTATAAAAAGAGTTACTCTGTGATATTCACGTTGACTTTTAAAAGCAATAACGCTTTTCGTACTAATGGACAATCGACCCAAACAGAGCCATTTTATTGTCCCTACCCTGATGTCCGAAGAGAGTCATAAGTAAACAACTGTTGGGCTTGGCAGACAGTGTAGACCCAGATCAGACGCCGAAGAACGCGTAGTCTTATCAGGGTGTATACTGTTTGCATAAGATGGAAGATTTTAATGATTATATAAAATAGTCCGACCCATTTCCCATCCTGCACTCAAAGACAATCGGACAAACACTCTTGTTTTGCAGACACCAACTTTTGCAGTGTTATATCAACGTTGGAGTAAAGTTAAAATTTTAAAACCAAACTGGTCTGTGATTCTACATGTAGATCGCACAAAATTAAGGGTGTATGTTATTTGTAGGTAGCATGAAAACTTACATTGTGAAAGACAATGTTCACTTGCATGCTATTCTTCACCTATTTGTATGCACGCTGAACTGTATATGCCTTTCATGCTGTTCTTCATCTATTTGTATGCACGCTGAACTGTATATGCCTTTCATGCTGAAACTGACCGCGCACTAGTACAGGTAAACCTGATGAGTTTGTGTTTAACGACGCGGCAACCCTATATGTGGGTCATAAGCGTCAAAGTAAACCGCTTGGAGGGTTTCCTCCTGCAAAGGCAAAGCGGCTCGAGTCGTACCGTCTATGCTGATTTACCCTATTGGTATAATTGGACTACAGGGCTTGAGAAGTCATTTCATTTCATCTTGGGTGGGAAGCCCTACACAATCGCAAGTAACGTTTCCAAAAATGACCAATACCGTGTTGACGAGGACGTTAACCTTTAACCTGCTGAATATTCAATTAAGCTACACCCATTTCTGACTTTGAACCAATCAGATTACTTGATGCAATTTATTTCTACATATTCATAAACTGAATGTCAAACAGTGTAGACCCTGATCAGATGGCTTCTTCAGAAGCCATCTGATCTGGATCTATACTGTTTGCAAAGAAAGGGCTTGTCGCCAACAGCAGGCTAAAGGTTAAACCTCGAATCAAATACATACCCCACCTAAGTTTCGTATCCATTATTCAATCTTGGTGAATTGCAGGGCGGGGGCGTGGGGCTGGGGACGGGGGTGATAGTGTTAAAATGATATACAACCTGCATATTGTCATTGCGTTTACTGTCACATTTACTTCTGTAGCAATTTTCACACCTTTACCTGTGATGCCGGTATGACACCGAACTTCAGTTTCCAAGCAATATACACTTCTGTAACAATTTTCACACCTTTACCTGTCTTGCTGGTATGACACCGAACTGTCAGTTTCCAAGGAATATACACTTCTGTAGCAATTTTCACACCTTTACCTGTCTTGCCGGTATGACACCGAACTCTCAGTTTGCAAGCAATATACAAAGTCACGGTATAAGAGCCCGCACCAATTTCTGGTGCATCCCCTTTTGTTACAGACATCTTCACAGATCGTCACGTTTCAAAGTTTTCAAAGCTCGAATTTATTCAACATTTTCATTTACTTGTGTTCTTGTTTTCTTCAGTTGTGCAAAGGATTTAAAATTGATCTACAATGGAGAGGTATGGGAATCATTTCTTCTTAGAAACTAACACTTGAATTCTCTCTCTCTCTCTCTCTCTCTCTCTCTCTCTCTCTCTCTCTTGGGTTTTAACCACAGGGCTTGAATCACTTTATTATTTAAGGAGCAAGAAAGTGTTAATGTGCTATAAATTATAGACCCTTTATATATGTATGTTTCTTTCTCTAATAAAATGATTCAAACTCCTCACTGCGTAAACATGCCTATTCAAATATTTAGAAAATTATAACAACAAGATAAATGAACCTTTTCAAATATCTTCGAAAATGATTGTGGACACGCCTTAGAGCTAATTCTCTGATCCGGTTCTAAGGAGTAGCCACAATCTATGATATTGAGCAGACATGAGAAAAATAATATACTAAAGTGGGGATAGAGGGGGTTAATTTATAAATAGGCGTGTTTTCGTGATGTATATGGTTTGCGCCCTTTTAAAGAAATACTCCGCTTACAGTTTCCATTTCGACAAAACAACCGAGCGACATAATGAATTTTTGTTGGGGGTTTACGGCCTTAACGATCGGCTCGATATGAGTGAAATAATCTTGAAAGGGCCGTAAACCCCCTCCCCCCACCCAAAAAAGTCAGTGCTCTTATCCACAAAGTCACGGAGACCCGTAACATAATGGATTAGTCATTGTTGAAAACATTCTACTCCGAAGTAATATACAAAGTCACGGTATAAGAGCCCGCACCAATTTCTGGTGCATCCCCTTTTGTTACAGACATCTTCACAGATCGTCACGTTTCAAAGTTTTCAAAGCTCGAATTTATTCAACATTTTATTTACTTGTGTTCTGGGTGTTCAAAAGAAACGCTTTACGAGGGCGGTTCTAACCAGCATACATATTGTGTCCTAGACTGGCTCCTCGTCGTTTATTCATAATACCCACGTTTTTCTATGGGTAAACTTGACCAAGAAACACAATTCAAACATTTCTTTTCCTTCAAAGTTTTCTTTCATTATTTTCTGAGAACATTCAGCTCAAATCGATGAAAAACCATGGAACTTTTTTTTTTAAATTTGACTAATTTTTTTAGTTTGACGATGGGAGCCAGTCTAATTGTGTCCTGGTTTACACTTACACCTTTCATTTAACTTAATTATCATTGCAAAGTTGTACAAAGCATCGTTAGCTAAACGAGCTCTGGTTAACTGGTCCAGCAAGTACAGTATATAAGATTTTGGTATGTTTTTTGCCAAAAAATATAGCTATAGCAATGAATATCAGGAGTTTGATATCCACTTTTAAGGATTGTGTCGTTAGTTTTAAACAACTGTCCCCAGTACTTTAAGCTATCGGTGTAGACCCTTGGCAGATGGCTGAACACAGACACGCGGGCACGCACACACACGGTAGTCCTATTACTTTTTCAATAACCATAGTGAGGGTAAATGATAAATATCATGAAAACACGCTGTTATACAGTAAACTGGGGTTTCAGGGGTGTAAATATTATTTCTCATATATCTGCTCAAAAACATAGCTTGTGCGTACTCGATAGAATCGCTTCATGGAGGTGGTTCTATCGACTCCTCGCAATCTATGTTTTGATCAAAAATTAGAAAAATATCACATTTTTTCATCTAAAAGATTCCATATCGGAGCCGAAATAATCACCATGTATTTTTATAGGCGTGATTTCGTTATGTATTAAAGTGTCTCTGGAATGATTATTACTTTTCCTTATCGTTTTTAGTATCATCCATGTTGCAATTTGATGTATCTTAAAATGATCATTTAAGTTGGCCTTTTTTTGGCAATTTTTGCAAATGATGAAAATTTCTACTCAGCTTAGTTGGAGCAGTGAGATTTCCCAATGATTCAAGTTATGTTTACAATAAATATGAAGCATAATTTTTTTCTGATTATGATTTTTGACATATCATAACACAACAAATTTATTTAGACTTAAGCATAGACAGCTCTTCGCCATTACACATATATACAATGCGCGAAACGCTGTTGTTAATGTATATATAGAGAGAGTGACATACATGTATCCCTACAAACAATAACAACTTTTGCTAAACAGTATTATAAATTGCAAGTCTATGTGTTTTTGGTTTAAAGGGTTTGTCTTAGTTTAAAGGGTTTGTCTTAGTTTAAAGGCTTCCACTGACCGTTCCAAGGCGGCTCTTCTGTGGCGATTTATTTATGTTGTTGTTTGTTGCTTACTGTGTGTATCACTTGTGTCTTCTAATTTTGGATGACCATATGGCCATTTTGTGGGAAAGTAACTGTCCTTATGGCCTTCCTTTGTTTAGGTTTCCATTATGGTCTGGTCGCTTAATGTTTGTATTTCTTTCCCTTTGGTGTCTTTTATGGGTGGAGTAAGTTAATTGTATCAATTCCTGATCTTTGTTTTACTTCTACTTTTTTATCACATACAACTAGAGCTGTCAGTGAAACTGACTAGGGCCCCGGCAGTGCTATCAGAGGAGAAGGAAAATGTTGATATTAAAAAACTGTAAAGAACAAGGAAATGAAAGAATATAGATCAAAGAATCTGGTAATTGAACGGTTAGAGGACTTGAAGTTTTATCCCCACAGTGAACCCCTGTATTTTCAGGGGAATTAGGATATGGATTAGACGGCCAGTTATTATTGTTCTCCCAAAAACCTTGCATAATTCTGTCACATTGATAGAAGTAGCCGCTTGAGTCACAATCCTGTACCGGTGGCTCCAGAGCTTGAACTTCTATTGATTCGGGTTCCAGTCGTATATAAAGAAACTCAAATTCGTGCCCAAGATATATATTTCTGTTTGAGTTTTCGTTAAAAATTATTCTATGTGTCTGTGGGTTTTGACTTGAAACTATTTCAATATTGACCTTAAATATAATTGATATAGCATGTAGACATATATGATCTCCCCATTCAGTCGTTGCGATGCCCTGAAGTTAATCTTCCCAGCTCATATCATGAATAAAACTGGACAAATGTACTCTGTTGCTGGTAAATGGATTGTTCTGGAGCCATTCAACTACCAAAAGCCGGATATCTTTTTGAGTATATTCTGTTTCATCCATTTGATTCAAACTTTGTACTACAGCGTGAAACATACAGTTACCATCTCTCGGAATGTGGCCCACTGGCCTTAAATTATTAAACCATACATTTTGTAATAAGTCGCTGTGAATTTTATCTGTCTGCAAATTAGCACTTGAAATTTTTTTATTACATTCTCAAATGAAATTTTCTATGATTAAGTAGTGTGACGCGTCTAGGAAATTTTCTGTATCTTCTGTTGAGTTAGGTGTCCGTTTCTGTATCTCAGCTTGTCTTGTTATTGCCGCTATATTTTTGACTTTGTACCATTTCTCCTCGTTTCGATCATCTAAACGTATTTTATAAAAATGTGCGTTTTTCTTGGTTTGTGTAACACTGCCAGATAGTATTGTTATTCTTCTCAGTCTGCCAACTTGCTTAATTCTTTTACATACACTTTTTCACCTATGTCATATGTTGAAAGTTTCGATTTCTTACGTGTATGCGATACCATATCATGACTGGCTGCCTGTGAGTGTTTGTTTACATTATATCGAATTTCGTTGATGGTGTCTATGTGTTCATTTACACTGACCGGGTAGGGATTGCTGGTGATGTTTGGTTTTCTACCCTTATAAACTTCAAAAGGAGACATTTTAAGACTCCTATGAATTTCTGCATTTCTGATGGCGGTTATCTGTTTCAGTTCCTTTACCCAGTTCCCTTTATTAACGTTAATTTCAAAATTGACTTTTGTCTTCCAAGATTTATGAGAACTTTCAATTTTGCCTTGGGATTGTGGATGATACGGTCGTCCATTTATGATTTTTATTTTCTTATTTTCACAAAGTTTTTTTACATGCCCTTTAAATTCACCGCCGTTATCACATTGGATTATTCTCGGTATTCCCTCTGCAAGGTATATGTCTTCTAAATGATCAGCAATTTCCCGACTTGATTTTGATGTCAATGGACGAAGCCACAAATACCTGGAAAATACGTCCATAATTGATAAAACATATTTGTATGTCTTCCCTTTGTAATCTGTGGCATATGGATTCATATCGACAACATCGATTTGGTGCCTTTCGTGTACTTGGTTTGCCATGACTGGTCTAAGTGGGGCCCTATTGTCGAAAACCGGTTGGATCCTTTGTTTTTCTGGTAGACGTTTCATAATTTCAGCCACATCTCTCCTGCTGATTCCCGCAAACCTAGAACAAATTTGTTTTTCAATTTTTCTTATTCCGCTTCCTTTAATCTTTTTGAATATTGATCTTATACACTCTGATTTTTCTCCCTCGCGTAAAAGAAGTGTCCCGTCAACTGTGATACGTTCTTCATAACTATCGGTGCTTGTAAAATAGTAAGTCTCTACTCCGACGTCATAAACTTCCCTCCATCTCCTGAGCTGACGCATGGCAGTCTGCTGCCACTTTTCCATCTCCCGCTCACTCTTTTCTCTCCCCTGTAGAACATCTACAATAGGGGATAACAACAACTTATAAAGTTATGATCACACCCATTTGCCAGTTCGAATCCGCAAGATCCAACAATGAAAACAGAAGAAGAAGAAGAAGACGAAATGAAGAGGTCTGTCACTAGCCAATTAAATTGAAATTTGCTGCTGGCAAAAAAGCAAGTCACTAGCCCTTTTCATTTGCAATTTGCTGCTTACAGACATTTATCACCAGCCAGTTCAAGTTAAATGTACAGTCTTCAGATATTAATTGCTATTAAACTGGCGAGAGCTTCGAGTTGCGAAATTTTGATAAATAATAGCCAGTTTCGCAGCAAACATGATTGTATGATTACAGATTGAATGGCTCTGAAAGTAATAATTCATATTTCACTATTATTCTGTTTATATTTCACTTACCGCTTTATGTTAAATTAATCCATTCATTTTTATTGTTGAGTGTCGATGATACACCTAAACAGATGTCAAACTGAAATTTGCTCGTGCGGAGCATGCTTTGTTACAGTCCGCTACATGCGACCTAGATATTTTTCACATGTTTTCTACGTCACACGGTTTTATGAATGGAAATAGTTTACCGTTTACCTATGTGCATAAATTATTATTATTATTATTATTCATTACGGAAACACACCTATACAAGTACATGGTAATTGTATCCGCCCCTCCCCACTTAAAAAGAAATATTTTATTCAGGTTGGAATATGGATTGTGGGTGGGTACACGTAGGACCCGCCTCATCGAGGTTTTGACCATTGCTCTGTTCAGGTCTGTATATAACGGGTGCACATGGTCTGGTCTAGAGCGGGAATAGGATAATATTTCCAGATTTTCTTCAAAAAAGTTTTAAGGGGTTAAAATTGTATAGGCGTGTGCTCGTGATGAGTTAAGTGATCAGTACTTCATTTTTTTCTCGAAAACATTTTCAGACCACCAACGTAACAAATTATGATGACCACTACTCTAGCATCCATACTTGTCATATAAAGTAGAAAACTGTGGGCATCCGACGTCTGGTCGGCGTCGCATTGGCGTCGATTCAACATCTTGTATCGACGCTGTTTCGACGTTGGCTAGGCGCTAGATGTCTTCCGGGATTTGATATTTTCTAACATACCTGTCAATGTATGTAGCCTGAAAACTTGTAGTGTGTGTTGACAATTTATTATTTATGTTGACCCATCCAGTAATTCACTTTCATGCTATTCTTCACTTAATTATTTGTATGTATATCACGATGAGCTGTATATGCTTAAGTGAATAAAATTTGAATTGAATGGAATATAATTGATTGTAATAAACAGCTGCTGTCCATATAATTTTCAAACAGAGGCTTTCCAAAATTTTAGATGAATTATGTTATGAAACATGTTTTATTATTATTTATTTAATTAACATTTAAATAGAAAAATATCAAGTTTAGTATATTAGAAAACATAGATTGTGGGTACTCGTTAGAACGGCATTGAATTACAACAATCTGTGTTTGGAGCATAAAAGAAGTAAAATATCATTATAAGTATCACTGACTCAACATGATGCATGGGTCATCCCTAAGTGTCCGACAAGAAAAAAAATTAAGTTAAATTTCGAATATTTTCGAGAAAAAAAGCGAAGTTTTCACTTAAAATGTCACAATTGATCATTCTCCACCGTTTCGGACATTTTCCCGAGAAACTAAGATTGTGTCATGCTGGCGGACATCTAAGGATGCCGGTATATTCGGATCCATATATTGCAATGCTTATTTCCAAAGGTGAACATTTTTAACATAGGTTTAACGTTGAATTTGTCTTTTTATTTATCATTGATTGATTATTAACAATAAAAACGCTTTCTTAGTCAATTTTCATGTTGTCGGACATTAAGGGATGGCGGACACTTAGGGATGGATGGGTTATCCCTAAGTGTCCGACAAGAAAAAAAAAATGAAGTTAAATTTCGAATATTTTCGAGAAAAAAAGCGAAGTTTTCACTTAAAATGTCACAATTGATCATTCTCCATCGTTTCGGACATCTTCCCGAGAAAATAAGATCTTGTCATGCTGGCGGACATCTAAGGATGACGGTATATTCGGATCCATATATTGCAATGCTTATTTCCAAAGGTGAACATTTTTAACATAGGTTTAACGTTAAATTGTCTTTTTATTTATCATTGATTGATTATTAACAATAAAAATGCTTTCTTAGTCAATTTTCATGTTGTCGGACATTTAGGGATGGCGGACACTTAGGGATGCATGGGGCACCCCGAAATGTCCAACAAGAAAAAAATTGAAGTTAAATTTCGAATATTTCCAAAAACATATTTTTCGAAATTTTCCCTTAAAATGTCATAACTGAACATTCCCCACCGTTTCCAACAATTTTGCGAGAAATTAAAATTTTGTCGGACACTTAGGGATGTCGGACGTTTAGGGATGCAACACCCGTCAACACTGAATATGTCATTTTGGAAACGTTGCTGCCAATTTTGTGGGACTTCAACAAGACATTGAGATTGAGATGATAGATCCTCTATAACAGGTTTACCAGCACTCGTGTGCGGTCAATTTCACCTCTGCAGGGAAGCATCATGCAGCCCATTTATTTCTTCAAGCCCAAACGGGCAGGGGCCGAGATAAGGCAGTTCTAACGAGTACCCACATTCTGTTATAAGAGCAGAAATAAGAAAACAATGTCTACTCTTGTAAGGTTTTATAGAGAATTTAGCATAATGATGCAATGTAGTATCCAAACAGAAGTGGAGACACATTATAATGTGAATTTGAACCTCATCTGCATATGTACAGATCTATGCAGTTTTTTTCTGTTTGGCAATATTTAAGTCAGTATTGGCTTGTTTCTTTTAATTGGGGTTTAACGTCCCCGTCAACATTATTTAGGTCATTTTGGGGATTCTGTTCTTAATTTTGTTGATTCTGTTCTTAATTTTGTGGGACTTTTACCCGACATTAAGATGAATGATATCTCAAGCCCTACCACCCAAAAATGCATTGGACGGTCTGACTCGCACCACTTTGCCTGGGCAAGCTTAGTTCTTCTCTTGTCTAAGCGGTTTTTCAGTACTCATGTTTGGTCAGTTTCAGCTCTGCGTGGAAGCACCGTGCAGCCCAATCTATTTCTTCTAGCCCCGATGGCGGGAGCGACAAGTCAGTATTTGCAAATTCTTTCAAATTGATAATGTTGATGATTGTCAAATTTCGATGATTTGTTAGACATGACAAACTTTCAAATGTTTAACAAATAACACACACATACACGCGCGCGCACCATGAGCAAGTGACAATAAATTGAATTTTGATCAAACATTTTTGAGCAAATGAGAAGATTTCATGAAGTGCCAAGGAAAGTACACACGTTTTAGCTACGCGTTAATTATTCTACATACATGTACTTATTAAAGTAATGAATTAATAGAATTGTTTTTATAAGATGGTATTATACTGGACTCTTCTGATAGGGGGGGGGGGGGGTGTCAGGATTCCATACCCATAATGAATTAGCTGAAAATGGCTTATTTATTAAACAAGATTGTAGACATTCCGATGCATAATTGTTCGTAAAAGAAGTTTGTTTAGAATATTGGTGTTTCTGATTACTTCTTATATGGCGTTCAGGAGAAGTGCTCGCATGGAGCTACATCATGGCAAAAATTACAGCCATTTCCTTCCACTTTGTAAAACGAATCGTTTTGTGCTCTTAACATAATAATTTCATTTGACGACTGCAACGTAGTTGAAATGCGATATATGTTTACATGGTGAAGAACAGTAGTCCAGTGGAAACGTGTTCGGCTATGAGTCTTTTACTGTCTTCTGGACCAGAGGGTCGTGAGTTCGAATCCCGTGGCTGATATCTATATATATTTTTGCATGACAACATATAAACGGTTAATAGGTCATTAATGACAACATATAAACGGTTAATAGGTCATTACTTGCATGTTTGTAGATTGTTTGTGTGTCAAGGGCTGAAACAAATATACATTTTTAATGCAAAGTCTTGAAAAAGACTTCTCGTTTATTTATTCTAAGGGATACTGTTGGTTCGCTTTCGAACGCAGCAGTTTGAACCTCAAACCAAACAAAACAAAACATTCCAGAGTTTCTAGTGGCCCAGGCAAATACTAGTGCGAAATGTTCGGTAGCACGAAACCCTGGAACCCCAAATTAGTCGGCATCCAAACAGTCCAGTATTCCAATACTCCTTCAACACCATGTTTCATTACGAAAACACGCCTATACTAATACATTGTAAATTTTACCACCGAAAAATGAAAATTATCAGATGAAAAATCTAAATATTTTTCTTATTTCTGCTCAAAACATTGATTGTGGATACTCGTAAGAATCGCCTCGACGTCGACGATGCGGTTCTAACGAGTACCCACCCCACAATCTATGTTTTTGAGCAGAAACAATAAAAATAATGTATACCCCTGCAAACCCCAGTTATACTATATAAAAGTGCGGTTCGAGGGGGTCAAATTCATATAGGCGTGTTTTCATGATGTGCGGCTCTTTTTGGATATTAAGACAGAGTTGTCTGGATAAATTATTCATATATGGTTTGGTATATTTTGAACCTCGTAATTGTTTACCACAAGAGGCGCATCGATCGATTTCCTTATTCCTAACAGCCTATATCACCTGACAGGATTGGTAAGACAGGTGACGGTAGGGAATACAGGGGAGGCGGGTAAATTTGAGGCTTTCATGCTATTCTGCAAGCATTTCCATAACCTATCATGGTGTATGTTAATGGGAACAAGCAATATTGACTAAAATGAAGAGGAAGAGAAACACAGGTTATGTAAATTGCTTTTATTTTATTTATCTCAAACACACGGACATACTGCAAAAGAGTATATAATTCAAAAGTGTACAGTTGTAGATTTAGATTTAAAACTAAATTTTTAATTAGAACAAGAGTTCCGATATGGAACTGCATCTCTTCTGGCTTGGAGGAAATACTGGTGAAGTAAGGTCATTTACATTTTTCAAACCTAAAAAAAGCAATTTTTTTTCTGATAAAAGTTCGTGATATGTTTCTTATTTATACTCCAAACATAGGTTTTGGGTGCTCGTTAGAACGCCTCATTGTCTTAGAGCAGAAACAAGGAAAATAATGTTTACTCCCGTATACTCTAGGTTTCTCTATATAAAGTGGTGGGGTTTAGGGAGATCTTTATTTCACGAACTTGTTCACGTGATCATATGGAATTCTGGAATAATTTTATGAAAACTTGACCAACTTATGTCCCTTTGTAGACTTGAACATTTTGGCATAGGAAAGACTTGAAAGCAAAATATCCCAAGAACCGACTGGGCCCGGCCCTTGAAATTTGGCAGGCTATTTATAATCAATGTGAAGATGACCTGATTACATTTCGGTATTGTTCTATGAATATGTGACCAAATATTGCCCCTTTTTGAACTTATATTACATAGACATTTCAACACAGAAAATAGATAGAATGTATGCAAAATATTTCAAGACCCGCATTTTCCAGACAGTTTGGAACCAAATGTTAGATGACCGGATTCAGTTTGGTATGACTTTATCAAAAATTGACCAAATTATTTCCCTTTGTGGTCTCAGGCATTTTGGAACAGGACACAAGTTTAAATCTTGACAGGCCGATATAGAGTGATGAGTAGATGAACTGATCAAAAACAAAATCAATTTTTTCCAAATATGGCCCTTTGAAATTTTTGGCATTTGGAGGCAAGCATACAGTTGGGGCTATAATGTTTTACAAACACTATTTCTGGACTGTATCTATGTTGATATGTGTACTATTATCCGCTTCTGTTGATAAACTTCCATCTACAGTAGACACTTCCCAACTCGGTATGCCTTCAGGGCACTCTCTATCTGAGGTTTGTTCCCCTCTCCTCCTTTGCCTGCGAAATCGTAAATATTTCTAAGACATTCCTTCCAAATAAACACGGTCAAGTTTCTTTTTGTATTTTTTAGCCTTTTAGATTCCCACTGGAGTCTTGTTATACATAGGCTGTCATCAGACCCAGACTCTTCAGATGACATGTACCCGACACTCATGACCGCTCGAACTTTGGCTTTCCTCCTCTCTGACCATTCAATCTTGCTCAATGCTGTCTGTCTTGTCTTCAACTTCTGAAAAGAAAGATCATTATACGGTACAGTATTACAGTCAATGGGGTTGTAACTGCAAAGGCCATGGACTGATCGAACTGGATTTCAGACTCTTTCCCGATTTTATTCCACTGCTTACCTCACACCCCCAGGTATTAGACTTCCTGCCTTGCCGTGGCCCGGGGGCTCAATTCCCACTGGGCACATTGCCGCCGTGGACTCTGTGCCCGCTGGGAAGAGCTAAAGGAAGTACCACCCGTTTGCCGTGGGTTGCGTCCTGTAAGCCGGAAGAAGGGGATCCTGGAGGTTGAGGGTTACCTGGGGTTGCGGTGCTTCAGGTACCAACACGCCTTTTTTGACCTGGCTTTTCGGTGTAGACGGGTAGCCGTGCGGTCTGGCACGGTCAATCGGCTGGTCACGCCGAGCCCTAGAGATACCGCTTTGCTTTCTCTTCAACTCTTTTTGTATCTTTCCTGATACCAACCATATGCCCATTTACCTTACCCTTTTCTGTCTTTTTATCTCTAGAAAGTAGAAGTAAAACAAAGATCAGGAATCGATAGAATTAACTTACTCCACCCATCAAAGACACCAAAGGGAAAGAAACACAAACATTAAGCGACCAGACCATAATGGAAACCTAAACAAAGGAAGGCCATAAGGAGAGTTACTTTCCCACAAAATGGCCATCCAAAATAAAAAGACACAAGTGATACACACAGTAAGTAACAAACAAAAACATAAATAAATCGCCACAGAAGAACCGCCTTGGAACGGTCAGTGGAAAAATTTCCACTGGGGGGGGGGGGTGTTTAATATTTTCACTGGGGGGCTTAAATCGATTTTACGTGGCCACAATCCTCGCCCTTACTTCCGTCGCGATTTAGACAAATAATTTGTTCCGTCCGCATGAAGGCCTCCTAACTCATCAGTGCAACATCTTCGTGAACACAAATAATCAAAGAACCACAGAGATGAGACAACGGTGAGGACTCGACAGCAAGAAACCACTAATTCTCAATAAGCCTTTACGTTGGAACCGTCATAGAATCTGAGGCCTGACCCACCGGTGTGCAATTAAAGAGGGAAGCAAATTTGCCGACCTTGATTGGGTTAACTACCATGCATGCAGTCTGTCGTATAATATCCATGTTGTACCCAATCTTTTTATATCGAAGAATGATTTTACGAAATTTGGTGCTAAAGTCATTGCGGTTATATATTTTCCTTAAATTATATACTAAGTCACCATAAAATTCGGGTTCCGATAGACCTTGTTGCAGAAGAGATTTAAGTCCAATATTGAATTTTGAAATTAAATCAAAATTTAAGGCGGTGACTAAACGGATCAATCGTGTAGGCATTTTGTTTATACGAGTATATCTCACGTGTATCTCTAACACCTGCGAGTTGGCTAACCACTCTATATGGTGTTCCCTTGTAGGGCTCCACGGAGGGCATTGAGCACTTGGGACGAAACTAGGATTTTTTCCTTATTGCAAATGGAAAAAAAAACATAACCGCAAAGCACCTAACCACAACGCACCTAAACGTAAGAAACAAGAAGATTCATCCGAATCGGATGAACAAAGTCAACAATCTAGTCAGCTGAACCAAATTTAGACAATGTTCCGCGTTTCTTGGTTGTCTCGTCGCTTGACGATACAGGAAGTGTATCCAGCCTTTCTCCCTTTGTAATTGAGAAATGTATTAACTCCATAGCCGGACACCCTAAGAGTATTAAAAAGCTCCAATCAGGTGACCTTCTCTTGGAAGTCGAGAGAAAACAGCAAGTTGTAAGCCTGCTAAGCACCAATTAACTCTTTGATCTTCAGGTTAAAGTCTCTCTCCACAACGCGTTAAATTCGTCTAAGGGAGTGATTCGCAGTCCAGAACTGCGCCCTTGTACAGATGAAGAGATCGTCGATAACTTGAAAGATCAGGGAGTTGTTGGTGTTCGTAACAATAAAGTCCGTAGAAGCGGTGTACTAAAACCAACAGCAACTTATGTGTTGACCTTTAATACACCAATTCTACCCAAGAAAATCAAAGTAGCAGATCTTAACATTAACGTAGAGGTATACATCCCAAACCCTCTTAGATGTTACTCTTGTCAGGCTTTTGGCCATCACGAAAGCAGATGTCAGAGAAAAAAACTCTGTCCTAAGTGTAGTGAAGAAAAGCATGTTGATAATCACCTCAACTGCAAAAATGAACCAAAATGCGTAAATTGTGATGGCAAACATGCTGTTTTCTCCCGAGACTGTCCGGCGTGGAAAAAAGAAAAAGAAATACTCACCGTCAAATACCAAAGGGGGATAACATTCCCAGAAGCGCGGAAAATTGTCGAAGAGCGATACATAACACCAACCACCAGTTTCGCCAGCATCACAAAGGGTGCTGGTGTAAAATGTACCAGCTCTGCAACACAGACTGCTGAATCATACATAGCTAAACTTAAAAAATCTGGAGCATGGAGTAAACCCACTCCAGCATCAGAAAGTTCAACCAATTTATCAAATGGCGCAATCCAGGTTGCTCCGGATCGGTCGACAGCGACCGTATTGAAGCCAGCGCCGAATGTAAAAAATAAACCAGACTCGGGTCGAACTAATAAGGGATCGGAAGATCCGATAAAATACATCAATTGTCTCAAAGACACACAGATAGACAACGTACAATGGAAAGAGACAATATAAATAGTCCGGGATTTGAGACCAGATTTCGAAACATTTAATGCACCCAAAATTCTCACGCCTTATTTGTGCCGTTTCATTGAGATATGAGCCTAACCTATATGCCATGCGATTATTTAGCAAATCTGGTGGGGAAAAGTGGTTGAAAATTCTATGAGTTTACACCCACCCCCATGCAGATGGTATAGTTGGATTGAGTTTAGTTATGTGTAGCTTGCACTTACATATGAATGTTGATTTATTGCATCAGCCAAAATATTTGTGAATACTCGAAGTCACCAAAATTCATGATATGACGTAATTACATCCGGTGTTACCATAAATTTTGACCATTGAAATTTGACCCCAAAAGTCTGGCAAATTTTACACTATTTTCGCACTAAATAATTTTTAGTACTTTTTGAAAAAAATTCTTTTTCGTCAGTATGAAGGACGGTTATTTTTTCACGTGCATGTGAAACTTGATGACTCTGTTTCAATCCGGGCATGGACAAGGGACTCCGATACCTATCGACCACTGTACCACTTTTTCCTGTTGTATTACAGATCGTGATAAAAATTTATATTAAAACCAACATAAACTAAATTATTTTGCTGGTTGGTCATAGATGTATCATAACAGGGACCGATAGATGTATTTTTGAAAAGGTACTGATGGCCATTTTCTTCCGGTTTATATTTAGTGAGGGGAATATACATCACCAAGCATATTCGTCAGCGGGTGAACTGGCAAGTGATTCTCTAAACTGGTGACTTGAAACAATCAACATTTAATGAATACATTGTATATTTTAAGAATCATTATCCAAAGTTACTTTCTACCATTTTGTTGGGCAACCTGCCTACGATAGCCTTGTCGCTCTATTCTGATTAATCTGTTCATCTCCTTTATTACTACTTCCTTTGTCTGACATTTGTCCCATATATTGATTGTTTTGGGTTTAAAGGCACGTCACCCTTTGTTGGTCATTTTTGTCCTCTCTCCAGAGAAAGGGAGAAAAGCGACAGAAGAGATAGTTGAGCAGACGAAAGTAAGGGGCAGAGGAGAAATGGGAAAATGGAAAAGCAATAACAGAAGAAATAACTGTTTTCCGCCTCTACCCATAACTGCTGGAAGCTGTAAGCCACTATCAGCTGGACGCCCTATTTGACGCAAGATACACGTCACCTTTGCCTCACCCAACCACCCCGATTGTCCCATATAGATTGGCTAAAAAGGCCTTCTATGACAAGCCATCAGGAGTTGTCACGTTTGAAAAACAGAGTGTATGCAATGATCAGGAATCTATACAAAATATCTCGCACCTCCCATTCGAAACACCAAAATGAAAACGTCATGGATGGAAAGCCAGAATGACAGTTATCTCCCCACATGACCGAACGGCTATCCAAAACTAGAAATGGTGTTTGTAAAACACAATGCCCCCAACCTTTGCTTGACCTTAGCTGGCAAAATATTCAACAAATATTGTTAAAGACACAAAAACATACAACAAGAATTCCCCCGAAGGCTATGTCGCGCCTGTGGGGGCGCAAAGTCACCAAACCATGAAATCTAGGTCAAGGTCAAACATGGATGCCTGCATAAAAATTTCACTCCTAGTTGCAAGCATGTACCAAGTAACTCTTAAAAACAGACTCTTACATCAGGGTCAAAGTTAGGGTTGTCACACTATTTTACAAAGTCAGTGAACCATAAAATGTAGGTCAAGGTCAGAAATGGATACTTGCATTGAAGTTTCAATTCCTAAATGCAAGCTTGTACCAAATACAATTAATGAAGCTCTAATAGATCTTGAGAAATGGACTCTTACATTAGATAGAAAGTCAGGGTGGTCGCAATAATTCACAAAGTCAGTGAACCATGAAATATGGGTAAAAGTCAAATATGGATGCTTGCGTTGCAGTTGGAATTCCTAGATGCAAGTTTGTACCAATTATAATTTAAAAAGCTTTAATAGTTTTCGAGAAATGGTGAAAGTCAGGGTGGTCGCAATAATTCACGAAGTCAGTGAACCATGAAATATAGGTCAATGTCAGATATGGATGCTTGCGTTGAAGTTGCAATGCCTGGATGCAAGTTTGTACCAAGAATGATTAATGAAGCTCTAATAGTTCTCAAGATATGGACTTGCTGACAAGATTTTATTAAAAAAAAACAAGGCATCGCATGCGATACAAATCCCCTCGCACAAGACAACTTCGTGTGTGGAAAACACTGAAATGGCAAAAGTCCAACTTGCTTGAGATATTATCATATGCAACATTTGTGTAAAGTTTGTTTAAAAATCCATCCATAAATGTAGGTTCTAGAGTGATGACAATATTTCTCTAAAAATAGTCATAGGGACCTTGACTCGAGGCCATGGCCGCGAAGTAGATCTTGCTCAAGATATTATCATAAGCATCTTTTGTGTGAAGTTAGATTAAAATCATAAATGTAGGCGGTAGAGCAATGACAAAGTTTTTCTAAAAATAGCCATAGTGACCTTGACCTTGAGGTCATGACCAAGCAACTCGAGATATTACCATAAGAAACATTTGTGTGAAGTTCTGTTAACATCCATCAATAAATGTAGGCACTAGAGCGATGACAAAGATTTTCTAAAAATAGCCCCAGTGACCTTGACCTTGAAAGTCGAAATAGTTCGAGATATTGTCATAAGGAACATTTGTGTGAAGTTATACTGAAATCGGTGAAGAAATGTAAGCGCTAGAGCCATGTCAAAGTTTTTTCTATAAATAGCCACAGTGACCTTGACCTTGAAAGTCAAACTCACTCGAGGTATTATCATAAGGAACATTTGTGTGAAGTTATATTGAAATCAGTGAAGAAATGTAGTCGCTAGGGCGATGACAGTTTTTTTTAAAAAATAGCCACAGTGACCTTGACCTTGAAAGTCGAAATCGCTCGAGATATTGTCTTAAGGAACATTTGTGTGAAGTTATATTGAAATTGGTGAAGAAATGTAAGCGCTAGAGTATTGACAAAGTTTTTCTAAAAATAGTCACAGTGACCTTGACCTTGAAAATGGAACTCACTACAGATATTGTCATAAGGAACATTTGTGTGAATCGATTTTGAAATTGGTGAAAAAATGTAAGCGCTAGAGCAATGAAAAAGGTTTTCTAAAAATAGCCACAGTGACCTTGACCTTGAAAGTCGAACTCTTTCGAGGTATTGTCATCAGGATCATTTGTGTGAAGTTATATTAAAATCGGTGAAGAAATGTAGGCGCTGGAGCGATAGCAAAGTTTTTCTAAAAATAGCCATTGTGACCTTGACCTTGAAAGTTGAAATGGCTTGAGATATTGTCATAAGGAACATTTGTGTGAAGTTATATTGAAATCGGTGAAGAAATGTAAGCGCTAGAGCATTGACAAAGTTTTTCTAAAAATAGCCACAGTGACCTTGACCTTGAAAGTGGAACTCGCTAGAGATATTGTCATAAGGAACATTTGTGTGAAGTTATATTGAAATCGGTGAAGAAATGTAGGCGCTAGAGCGATGACAATTTTTTTCTAAAAATAGCTACAGTGACCTTGACCTTGAGGTCATGACCCTGGAAGTCGAACACACTTGAGATATTGTCATAAGGAACATTTGTGTGAAGTTATATTGAAATCAGTGAAGAAATGTAGGCGCTAGAGCAATGACAAAGTTTTTCTAAAAATAGCCACAGTGACCTTGACCTTGAGGTCATGACCTTGAAAGTAGACCTCGCTCAAGATATTGTCATAAGGCACATTTGTTTGAAGTTACATTGAAATTGGTGAAGAAATGAAGGCGCTAGAGCGATGACAAAGTTTTTCTAAAAATAGCCACAGTGACCTTGACCTTGAGGTCATGACTTTGAAGTCGAACTCGCTCGAGATTTTTTTATAAGGAACATTTGTGTGAAGTTATATTGAAATTTGTGAAGAAATGTAGGCGCAAGAGCGATGACAAAGTTTTTCTAAAAATAGCCACAGTGACCTTGACCTTGAGGTCATGACCTTGAAAGTCGAACTCGCTCGAGTTTTTTTATAAGGAACATTTGTGTGAAGTTCTATTGAAATTGGTGAAGAAATGTAGGCGCTAGAACGATGACAAAGTTTTTCACAAATTACCAAAATGACAAACTGCCATAACTCACAAAGTATTTTTCGGAATTTTGTCATAAGTTAATCAGTTCATCTACTCATCACCACCAATCTATTCACCAACTTTCAAGGCTCTAGCTCCAATAAGTTTTGAGATATCTTGCTGACAAGATTTTATTAAAAAAATTTCAAAGGGCAATAACTCTTAAAAGGGGCATAATCCGGACGAGAAAAAAAATACGCGTCAGGTAATTTTCCATGAGGAATCCATATATGAAATTTCAAAACCCTAGCATACACGGTTCTAAAGATATGCTATGCATCACTTTTAGCATACATTACAATGGGCACAAATTACCAAAATGACAAAGGGCCATAACTCACAAAGTATTTTTCGGAATTTCGTCAAAAGTTGATCAGTTCATCTACTCATCACCACCAATCTATTCACCAAATTTCAAGGCTCTAGCTCCAACAATTTTTGAGATATCTTGCTGACAAAATTTTATTAAAAAAATTTCAAAGGGCAATTACTCTTAAAAGGTGCATAATCCGGACAAGAAAAAAAATACGGGTCAGCTAATTTTCCATGAGGAATCCATATATGAAATTTCAAAACCCCAGCATACACGGTTCTAAAGTTATGCTATGCATCACTTTTAGCATACATTACAATGGGCACAAATTACCAAAATGACAAAGGGCCATAACTCACAAAGTATTTTTCAGAATTTTGTCAAAAGTTAATCAGTTCATCTACTCATCACCACCAATATAATCACCAACTCCAATAGTTTTTGAGATATCTTGCTGACAAGATTTTATTAAAAAAATTTCAAAGGGCAATAACTCTTGAAGGAGGCATAATCCAGACTAGAAAAAAAATAAGCGTCAGCTAATTTTCCATGAGGAATCCATATATGAAATTTCAAAACCCTAGCATACACGGTTCTTTAGTTATACTATGCATCAAAAACGGACGGACGAACGGACGAACGAGGCAGAAGCAATATGCCCCTCCAACTTTTTCAAAGTTGGGGGCATAATAAAAAGGCATTAGCAATACATACTCTTAAGGACTAACTATGAAAATAATAAACAACAAAAAAGGATCGACGACGGGGTCAGCAAGAAGTTTTATGGGGGCGTTGGTGGGGTTGGACACTTTAATAGATTTAAGATTGTCACACTACTCGCCATTGATTGTCTTGGTTAAAACCGATAAATTGTTCACTCTACATGATAGAGTTCTAGCTCATCAGAGCAACATCTCCGAGAACAGAAAATCAAACGACTAAAAAAGATGAAACAACGATGAGGACTCGACAGCATGAAAAAGCTAGAATTCTGCAGCAAAGGAAACCAAACAATTAGGCTCCGGATCACCGTACCAGAGACAGAGCATCAGACACCTACATTCAGGCGTTCTGGCGGAAATGCGTTCGTACATAAGACAGGAACTAGGCTGGCGGAGGTTGAAACCTAATATGTCAGATATATTGAACAGTGAACAGGGACGATGTTTGGCATAATAAATATTACGATTCCAACGTAAATCAAGCTTCTTTTCTTCACATTTGTCCAGAAGGGTGGGACATAGGGTTCAACACCGACCCTCGACTGAACTTTTCTGCATCTTCATGTAACTTGGTGACCTCAATTTGCGCATGTTTGCCAAAAGATCGACCAAAACCAGAGTCATTCAATCAGCAAATAAGCTGGAGTATATCAAATCCGCAGCTGGAGACTTAGATGCCGATATTTAAATTTACTGAGGCCTAATTGGCCGAAACTAGCTAGTCTGACCCATCTTTCTTATGATTTTTTCATTGCTCTTAAAGGAACTCATTTTTGATTTTTATTTGCCTTCACTGCAGCTGGTGTTGTGCCGTGTGGCGGCCGTAAAACGTCTCCCCGTACATCAACCATAGTGCAGTTTATATTTTACTTTTGGTCCTTTGAGATAAGCGTAAATATTCTGAGAAATCAGAAAAAAATTATTGGTTTATACTCATATTCTAGACAGGTTTTTAATTATTTGGACCCCATTTTGATTTATATCAGTCTTTGATCATTGATTCCTTTGTGGAATTTCGAAAATAGCTAAGGGTCAATGATGAGGCCTAATTGGCCGAAACTAGCTAGTCTGACCCATCTTCTTTCTTATGATGTTTTCATTGCTCTTAAAGGAACTCATTTTTATTTTTATTAGTAGAGTATCTTCTTTTTGCAGCAAATTAATGTTAAAAACCAAAACAATAAACCTCTAAAACATTTAAGTAAAATCGTTCCACCAAATACTGTATAATGTTTCTTTTTTGTTCGCAGTAAAATTTCGCACACCTTCAGCCAAAAGGAGGCTTGATTGTTCAGAGGCGTAAACTCATTAAAACACGACTTTCCTTCATTTATGAAATACTGAACAAAATTCTGCCAACCCTTTGAAAAAAAAACTGTAATAGGACCGCGCTGTTATCTTCACTGAACATTGTCGTCTTTCAGAGGTGTTGCTGTCATGGGAACTTCATACCAAACTACCACTGGTCATCAATTAATTGTTTATGAAGCTAAGCAACAAAAGATAACCAAACAAGCGCAATCAGTAAAGCAGAAAACTGTGGCGGCTGTAGCATGACAACGCCAATTGGATATGGTTTACGCTTGCCATCAAGTTTACGCGACTTTTCCCTGAACACAAAATTGTAAACAAGTGGCCGATGGAAAAACTACACTCACCAGAGCTCAAGTGGGCATAAATCCCCCATCACACACACACACACACACACCCGTGGTGGCCATTTATTTTAACAGACCATAATGGTTTAGTAGAGGCCAATCCCAGGTCCATTGATGCCAAATTATTTTGAAATCAACCATTGTTTTCTTTTGTTACCGTCGCATACATTATAGTCAGCTTTGAACCATCTTAGGGCTAGAGTCCAAATGCTGCATGCCAAGGTCCTGTATTTCTTGAGATGTAGAATTTAAAATCACTTTTGGCCGTTTATTGGTGTGACGATCACACAGATCCCTCTAACAAACTTGGATTTCGCGACCACACTGATGCAGTATATGTAATTTGGTATCAGTTAGCCCAGTAGTTTTAGAAAAATTAAAAACTATTTAATCTTATGGCCCCAGGATCATTAAGCTGATTGCAAATATCAACTCTGATGTCATAAGCTGCAACAGAACCAGAAAACCCTGTATTTTCCATACAAAATCCTATGTGACCGAATGTGACCTTGAGGTAAGAAAGGTCAAGGTCAACGAAATGTCACCATTTGAACAAATTCGATAGGGCCCGGGTCCCATATATTGTATACCAAGTTTCAAGGTCATCGGTCGATTGGTTCCTGAGAAGGCGATTTTCAAAGGTTTTTACCATATATGGGCATGGCGGACATATTGGTAATGTGACCCAGCTATTCAGAATATATGTTTGTTTTTCCATCCTATGGCGGCTTCACATATAATTTGGTTCCAGTTGGCCTTGTAGTTTCAGAGGAGATGTCGTTTGGATGCTTAAATGAGAAAAGAGGGTAGGAACATTTATCTCCCCTTTTTATGACTTTTTCCCCACTTTTTTGATTTTCTAACTCCATTTTCAAGATGCTGAGAGACCTCTAAATAAATTCGTATCATAGTTAAATGTGAGAAAGTAAGGTGCATTAAAGTCCTTAAATACGCGTGCTACGAATTTCAAATCCCCGACTAAAAATTTCAGAACAGATTCGGATCTTTGAGTGACAGTGATATGGAATTCGCTGAAACTCCATCATCACCAAGTGGCAATAACAGATCGAGGTCAGCAGCACCACGAGGTGGAGGTAGCAGATCTATATCACCAATTGCAGCTCCAGAATAGTTTCTTGTCTTAATCTCTTCATAAAATGGATTTAAAACACAAAATAATACAATGGAATTGTCGAGGTCTTAAATCCCCCAGGTATTAGACTTCCTGCCTTGCCGTGGCCCTGGGGGCTCAATTCCCACTGGGCACGTTGCTGCTGTGGTCAATGTGCCCACTGGGAAGAGCTAAAGGAAGTACCACCCGTTTGCCGTGGGTGGCGTCCTGTAAACCGGAAGAAGGGATCCTGGAGGTTGAGGGTTACCTGAGGTGGCGGTGCTTCAGGTGCCCAACACGCCTCTTTGGCCTGGCTTTTCGGTGTAGACGGGTGGCCGTGCGGTCCGGCACGGTCAATCGGCTGGTCACGCCGAGCCCTAGAGATACCGCTTTGCTTTCTCTTCAACTCTTTTTGTATCTTTCCTGATACCAACCATATGCCCATTTACCTTACCCTTTTCTGTCTTTTTATCTCTAGAAGGCGGTGGCTTAACGGATCAATCGTGTAGGCATTTTGTTTATACGAGTATATCTCACGTGTATCTCTAACATCTGCGAGTTGGATAACCACTCCAGTATGGTGTTCCCTTGTAGGGCTCCACGGAGGGCGGAGAGCACTTGGGACGAAACTAGAATTTTTTTCTTATGGCTCCTGGAAAAAAACATAACCGCAAATCACCTAACCGCAAATCACCTAACCACAACGCACCTAAACGTAAAAAACAAGAAGATTCATCCGAATCGGATGAACACAGTCAACAATCCAGTCAGCAGTCAAGTCAACAATCTAGTCAGCAGTCTGCTGAACCAAATTTTGACAATGTTCCGCGTTTCTTGGTCGTTACGTCACTTGACGATACACGAACTGTATCTAGCCTTTCCCCCTTCGTCATCGAGAAAAGTATTCTCTCCATTGCCGGACACCCTAAGAGTATAAAACAACTCAAATCGGGTGATCTTCTCTTGGAAGTCGAGAAAAAACAGCAAGTGGTAAGCCTGCTAAACACCAACAAACTCTTTGATCTAAAAGTTAAAGTCGCTTTACATAACACGCTCAATTCATCTAAGGGAGTGATTCGCAGTCCAGAACTGCGTCCTTGCTCAGATGAAGAGATAGTCGATAACCTTAAGGATCAGGGAGTTGTTGGTGTTCGTAACATTCAAGTTCGTAGAAATGGTGTACTAAAACCAACAGCAACTTATGTGTTGACTTTTAATACACCAATTCTACCCAAGAAAATCAAAGTAGCATATCTTTCCATTAACGTAGAGGTATACATCCCAAACCCTCTTAGATGTTACTCTTGTCAGGCTTTTGGCCATCACGAAAGCAGATGTCAGAGAAAAAAACTCTGTCCTAATTGTGGTGAAGAAAAGCATGTTGATAATCACCTCAACTGCAAAAATGAACCCAAATGCGTAAATTGTGATGGCAAACATGCTGTTTTCTCCCGAGACTGTCCGGCGTGGAAAAAAGAAAAAGAAATACTTACCGTCAAATACCAAAGGGGGATAACATTCCCAGAAGCGCGGAAGATTGTCGAAGAGCGATACATAACACCAACCACCAGTTTCGCCAGCATCACAAAGGGTGCTGGTGTAAAATGTACCAGCTCCGCAACACAGACTGCTGAATCATACATTGCTGAACTGAAAAAGTCTGGTGCATGGAGTAAATCCACTCCAGCACCACAAAGTTCAACCAATTTATCAAAAGGCGCAATCCAGGTTGCTTCGGATCGGTCGACAGCGACCGTACCGAAGCCAGCGCCGAATGTAAAAGAGAAACCCGACCCAGGTCGAACTAATAAGGGGTCGCAAGATCCGATAAAAAAACATCAATTGTCTCAAAGACAAACAGACAGACAACGTAAAATGGAAAGAGACAATATAAAATTTCAGAACAGATTCGGATCTTTGAGTGACAGTGATATGGAGTTGACTGAAACTCCATCATCACCAAGTGGCAATAACAGATCGAGGTCTGCCACACCACGAGCTGGTGGTAGCAGATCTATATCACCAATTGCACCTCCATAATAGTTTCTAGTCTTTAAATATCTCTCCTTAAAATGGATTTAAAACACAAAATAATACAATGGAATTGTCGAGGTCTTAAATCAAATTATAATGAACTCTTATTACTTATTTCGCTACTAACCCCATCGGTGTTTTGTTTGCAAGAAACTTTTTTAAAAACTGATGACAACATAGATGTCAGGGGTTTCAATACATACAACTATATCTATTCTGATGGTAACAAACCATCTGGTGGCAGCTCAATTTTTGTTAAATCATGTTTACCACAAAGAGAGATCAAATTAAAAACCGACCTTCAAGCTGTAGCAGTATCGGTTTCTCTGGATAAAGAAACTACAGTTTGCTCTCTATATATCCCACCCTCATTTTCTTTAAAGCCCGAACATCTTGACTCATTGCTGAGTCAACTTCCATCGCCATATCTTTTAGTTGGCGACTTCAATGGTCACAATATTCTATGGGGCTGTAAAGATGTCAATAACAGAGGAGCACTTGTCGAAGATTTTATTGCAAAGAACGATCTTTGCTTGATGAATGATAAATCTTATACTTACCTTCACCCTGCGACAGGTCATTTGTCTTCTTTAGATCTCTCTTTGTGTCACCCATCTCTCTTCTTGGACTTTGACTGGTCTGTTCATGATGATCAGTGCGGAAGTGATCACTTTCCTGTTATAATAGAGAGCGTAAACGAACCAGATGAAGACTGTAACCAGAAATGGAAAATGAATAAAGCCGACTGGGAATTATTCCATAATTTATGTGAAGAAGAGTTATCAGTTGATCACTTAAATGAATCATCTGACATTGTTTCTGATTTCACAGATACACTTATTAACATATCAGAACAATGCATTCCAAAGACCTCCACAAATACTAAGAAAAGCAAGCCTTGGTTTAATAATGACTGTAAAGAAGCTATTAAAAAGCGTAAACAGGCTCTAAATAAGTTCTGCAAAAATCCCACTTCAGAAAAGCTCAACGACATAAAAGTTTTTAGAGCTAAAGCTCGGCGAACAATCCGAGCTTCCAAACGAAAGTCATGGAGAGAATATGTCTCCAAATTGAACTATAAAACCCCCATTAAAAAGGTTTGGGATATGGTACGAAAAATTTCAGGAAAAACAAAGTCTTCTAGTTTTACACATTTAAATACTGAATTTGACACAATAGCTTCAACAAAAAAAGATATTTCAGATACTCTTGGTCACACATTTTTGAGAAATTCATCATCGCGTAATTATTCTGACACTTTTAGAAATTTCAAAAAGGACCAGGAGAAAAGAAAACTTAACTTCAAATCCCTTAATCACGAAGAATACAACACACCATTTAACTTATCCGAACTCGTTGAAGCCATTGAAAAATCACATGATACGGCAACCGGCCCCGATGAAATTCATTATCAGATGCTTAAGCATCTGCCAAAAAGTTCTCTTACAACACTTTTAGATATCTTTAATAATATTTGGGAAACGGGGGTCTGTCCTGAGAGTTGGCGTGTAGCTACAGTTGTACCAATTCCGAAACCAGGGAAAGATCATGCAGAACCTACAAATTATCGTCCGATAGCTTTGACAAGTTGTTTGTGTAAAACATTGGAGAGAATGATAAACAAGAGATTAGTCTGGTACTTAGAGTCCAACAACCTCATTTCAGAATATCAATCGGGTTTTCGTTCGGAACGTAGTACCAATGACAATTTAATAAGACTAGAAACATTTATACGAGATGCTTTTATTAACAAAGAACACGTAGTGGCTGTCTTTTTCGACTTGGAGAAAGCATATGATACAACATGGCGTTATGGAATATTGAAAGATCTACATAACATTGGCTTAAGAGGAAAACTTCCCAGTTTTATTGAAAGCTTTTTAGGGGAGCGCATGTTTCAGGTGCGTGTGGGGTCTACCCTGTCAGATTTCTATGATCAAGAACAGGGTGTCCCACAGGGTAGTATTCTTTCAACTACGCTATTTAACATCAAAATAAACAATATTGTACAATGTTTGGACGACAAAACTGATTGTTCATTGTATGTTGATGATTTTTGTATATGTTACCGTTCAAAAAATATGAAAACAATTGAATGAAAGTTACAACAAAATTTAAAAAGAATAGAAGAATGGACTGATAAAAATGGTTTCAAGTTCTCCAAGTCGAAAACGCAGTGTGTTCATTTTTGTAAACTACGGAAGAAACACGAACATCCTTCCCTGTTTTTATACGGATCACAAATTCCTGTTGTTGAAGAAGCCAAATTTCTTGGGGTCATATTTGATCAAAAGTTATCTTTTATTCCACATATTAAATATCTTAAAGCGAAATGCTTAAAAGCTTTGAATCTTTTGAAAGTTTTAGCTCATACAAGTTGGGGAGCAGATCGGTATACTTTATTACATCTTTACCGGTCTTTAATAAGATCTAAATTAGATTATGGGTCTGTTGTTTATGGTTCTGCCAGAAAGTCCTATTTAAAATCCTTGGATACTATCCATCACCAAGGCCTTCGTCTGGCCATGGGAGCCTTCCGTACTTCTCCCGTATTAAGCCTTTATGTAGAAGCAGGTGAACCATCTTTAACCTCGCGCAGAGAGAAACTTTCTCTTCAGTATGCTATCAGACTTGCTGCAAATCCATCTAACCCGGCATCCAAAATTTCATTTCGACCTCAATTTGTAGATAAGTATGAAACAAAACCCACAGCAATCAAACCTTTTGGATTACGTATTTTACCACTGCTGGAAAATTCAGGTATCGACCTTAAAAATATTCAAAAACATGAAACCGCCGAAGTTCCATCTTGGTGTATTAAACAACCTTCTATTCTGTTCGACTTACATGATGGGAAAAAATCCGAATCAAATCCAATACTTCTCAAACAAAACTTTCAGGTACTGCAGTCACGTTACAATGATTACCAGCAAGTCTATACTGATGGTTCCAAAGAAGGAGATAAAGTTGGCTGTGCGTATGTTTCTAAAGATACGCACAAAACCATGCGCCTTCCAGATGGTTCATCTATTTTTACAGCTGAAGCCAAAGCAATAGACCTAGCTTTAGATTTTATCAGTTCTTCAACAATTCAAAAAGCAATTATATTTTCGGATTCACTTTCTGTGCTTAAGGCTTTCGACCATTCATCATCTAAAAATCCTCAAATTCAAAAATTGATCGAAAAACATCATGAAATTTCTAAAACACACCAAATCTTGTTTTGTTGGCTTCCGAGCCATATTGGCATTGTCGGCAATGAATATGCTGACAAGAAAGCAAAGGAATCGCTCAATCTTGATCCATCTGTTTTTAAAATTCCTTTTAACAATTTTAAACCATTTATCAACAGATACATCTTGTCGGAATGGCAAGGCGAATGGGGCCGTGCAATAAATACCAAACTCCATGCCATTAAACCTGTCGTTAGTACAAAATGCTCTCCTCCACAGTTTTCCAGAAAAGAGGACGTAGTATTAACACGACTGCGCATCGGCCATACTAGAGTTACTCATTCTTATATTTTTAATGGTGATGATCAGCCTTCTTGTGTAGGTTGTGATCAGCCATTCACTGTGAAACATATCTTAATTGACTGTGTTGACTTTTCACCCTCACGTATTTTATATTTCAAAGCTGACACTTTGCAACAACTGTTTCGAGATGTACCTGTTGATAATATTATTTTATTCTTAAAAGAAATTGGACTTTTTCATAAGATTTAACTGTTTCAGATTTTTATACATTATCATTCTGACTTTTTACTTTTAATATCATCATAATTGTTCGTGCCGTTTAACCATCAACCGTTTGACGCTTATGACCCACAAAGAGGGTTGACGCGTCGTTAAACACGAAATCATCATCATCGAGGTCTTAAATGAAATTATAATGAACTCTTATTACTTATTTCGTTATTAAACACATCGGTTTTTTTTGTTTGCAAAAAACTTTTTTAAAAACTGATGACAATATTGATGTCAGGGGTTTCAATACATAAAACTATATCTATTCTGATGGTATCAAACCATCTGGTGGCAGTTCAATTGTTGTTAAAACATGTTTACCACAAAGAGAGATCACATTAAAAACAGACCTACAAGCTGTAGCATTATCGGTTTCTCTGGATAAAGAAACTACAGTTTGCTCTCTATATATCCCACCCTCATTTTCTTTAAAGCCCGAACATCTTGACTCATTGCTGAGGCAACTTCCAGCGCCATATCTTTTAGTTGGCGACTTCAATGGTCAAAATATTCTATGGGGCTGTAAAGATATCAATAACAGAGGAGCACTTGTCGAAGATTTTATTGCAAAGAGCGATCTTTGCTTGATGAATGATAAATCTTATACTTACCTTCACCCTGCGACAGGTCATTTGTCTTCTTTGGATCTCTCTTTGTGTCACCCATCTCTCTTCTTGGACTATGACTGGTCTGTTCATGATGATCAGTGCGGAAGTGATCACTTCCCTGTTATAATTGAGAGCGTAAACGAACCAGATGAGGACTGTTACCAGAAATGGAAAATGAATAAAGCCAACTGGGAATTATTCCATAATTTATGTGAAAAAGAGTTATCAGTTGATCATTTTAATGAATCATCCGACATCGTTTCACATGCACAGATACACTTATTAATTTATCAGAACAATGCATTCCAAAGACCTCCACAAATACTAAGAAAAGCAAGCCTTGGTTTAATACTGGCTGTAAAGAAGCTATTAAAAAGCGTAAACAGGCTCTGCATAAGTTCTGTAAAAATCCCACTTCAGAAAAGCTAAATGCCGTAAAAGTGTTTAGATCTAAAGCTCGGCGAACAATCCGAGCACGGGCCTCCGTGGCCTAATGGATAAGAGCGCTGACTCTTAGTCATTAGGTCTCTCACCACCATGGGTTCGAGCCTCGCTCGGGTCACGAGTGAGACGCCAAGTTCTGCAACGGAAGGTCAGGTGGTTTTTCTCCGGGTACTCCGGTTTTCGCCAACCTATGATTAACGACCGGCTCGATATGAGTGAAATCTTGAAAGGGCCGTAAAACCCAAACCAAAAAAAATAAAAAAAAAAATCCGAGCTTCCAAACGAAAGTCATGGAGAGAATATGTCTCCAAATTGAACTACAAAACCCCCATTAAAAAGGTTTGGGATATGGTACGAAAAATTTCAGGAAAAACAAAGTCTTCTAGTTTTACTCATTTAAATACTGAATTTGACACAATAGCTTCAACAAAAAAAGATATTTCAGATTCTCTTGGGAGCACATTCTTGAGAAATTCATCATCGCGTAATTATTCTGACACTTTTAGAAATTTCAAAAAGGACCAAGAGAAAAGAAATCTAAACTTTAAATCCCTTAATCACGAACAATACCACAAACCTTTTAACTTATCCGAACTCGTTGAAGCCATTGAAAAATCACATGATACGGCAACCGGCCTGATGAAATTCATTATCAGATGCTTAAGCATCTGCCAGAAAGTTCTCTTTTAACACTTTTAGATATCTTCAATAATATTTGGGAAACGGGGGTCTGTCCTGAGAGCTGGCGTTTAGCTACAGTTGTATTAATTCCGAAACCAGGGAAAGATCATGCAGAACCTACAAATTATCGTCCGATAGCTTTGACAAGTTGTTTGTGTAAAACATTTGAGAGAACGATAAACAAAAGATTAGTCTGGTACTTAGAGTCCAATAACCTCATTTCAGAATATCAGTCGGGTTTTCGTTCGGAACGTAGTACCAACGACAACTTAATAAGACTAGAAACATTTATACGAGATGCTTGTCGGTCGGTTGGTCGGTCGGTCTGTTGACTTGCTTTCCAGATGATAACTCAAAAAGCGCTTCACCGATTTTTATAATTTTTGGTACACTGATGTAACATCATAAAATACAGGTCAAGTTCGATTTCCATTAAAATTCGTCAATTTTCGACATAGTTATGGCCCCTTTCAAGTGAAAAAATTGCAAAATGCCGCTGTTGTACTATCAAGGCAGTTTTTGTGGGGTATTCATCACCTTTAGTGATAGCTCTAGTTGTATATGTTACCGTTCAAAAAATGTGAAAACAATTGAACGAAAGTTACAACAAAATTTAAAAAGAATAGACGAATGGACTGATAAAAATGGTTTCAAGTTCTCCAAGTCGAAAACGCAGTGTGTTCATTTTTGTAAACTAAGGAAGAAACACGAACACCCTTCCCTGTTTTTATACGGATCACAAATTCCTGTTGTTAAAGAAGCCAAATTTCTAGGGGTCATATTTGATCAAAAGTTATCTTTTATTCTCCTTATTAAATATCTTAAAGCGAAATGCTTAAAAGCTTTGAGTCTTTTGAAAGATTTAGCTCATACAAAGTGGGGCGCAGATCGGTATACTTTATTACATCTTTACCGTCTTTAATAAGATCAAAATTAGATTATGGGTCTGTTGTTTATGGTTCTGCCAGAAAGTCCTATTTAAAATCCTTGGATACTATCCATCACCAAGGCCTTCGTCTGGCTATGGGAGCCTTCCGTACTTCTCCCGTATTAAGCCTTTATGTAGAAGCAGGTGAACCATCTTTAACTTCGCGCAGAGAGAAACTTTCTCTTCAGTATGCTATCAGACTTGCTGCTAATCTAACCCGGCATCCAAAATTTCATTTTAACCTGAATTTGTAGATAAGTATGAAAATAAACCCACAGCAATCAAACCTTTTGGATTACGTATATTACCACTGCTAGAAAATTCAGGTATTGACCTTAAAATATTCAAAAACATGGAACTGCCGAAGTTCAATCTTGGAGTTTGCTGCTGTGGTCTTTGTGCCCACTGGGAAGAGCTAAAGGAAGTACCACCCGTTTGCCGTTGGTGGCGTCCCGTAAGCCGGATGAAGGGGTCCTGGAGGTTGAGGGTTATCGGGAGTTCTGTGCTTCAGGTACCCAACAAGCCTCTTAGGCCTGGATTTCGGTTAGACGGGTGGTCGTGCGGTCCGGCACGGTCAATCGGCTGGTCGCGCCAAGCCCTAGGAAAACCCTTTTACTTTCTCTTCCTTGTCTTTTGTATCACCCTGAATACACACCGTCTGCTCATAAATAAAAATCAAAAATGAGTTCCTTTAAGAGCAATGAAAACATTCATAAGAAAGAAGATGGGTCATACTACGTAGTTTCGGCTAATAAAGCCTCATCAGTGGCCCTGTAATGATCCGGCAAAGAAAGCCAGAAGAAACATACTGCAATTTAGCGAATTTCGAATAGGCAGTCGATAGAAAGACTGATATCAATCAAAATGGGGTCCAAATAATTAAAAACCTGTCTAGAATATGAGTCTAAACCAATAATTTATTTCTGAATTCTCAGAATATTCACGCTGATCTCAAAGGACCAAAAGTAAAATATAAACTGCACTATGGTTGATGTACGGGGAGACGTTTTTCGGCCGCCAAACGGCACAACACCAGCTGCGGTGAAGGCAAATAAAAATCAAAAATGAGTTCCTTTAAGAGCAATGAAAACATTCATTTCATAAAGTCTTTTCACAACCTTAACATTTCTAGAAGGCGGCGGCTTAACGGACCAATCGTGCAGCTTCTTGCTCGTACGAGTATATCTTCTGTGTATCTCTAACACTTGAGGTAGGAAAGCCACTCACTGAAAGTGTTCCCTTGCAGGGCTCCACGGTGGGCGGAGAGCACGGAAGACGAATCATGCCAGCTTTTCATCATGGCTACCCTTAATAAAAGAAAAAAGACTGACCAAGATATTGCCGAGTCTGATGAATCAGACAACGAACTAAACGCACCTGAAATTCCAAAAGCTTCTACAGAAAATAAAAACTTTCCGCGCTTCATCATAGTAGAATGTACTGAAGAAAATAAAAGCATAACGTCTCTGTCACCATTTATAATTCAAAAAGTAATCAAAAGCATCTCGGGTGAACCAGAAACATCAAAAAGTTGCAGAGATCGAATCAACTCTTGATTGAAGTGAATCGTAAATCACACGCTGAGAATCTTCTACGAACCACGACTTTCCATAATTTGAAAGTTCGTGTATACCCGCACACCTCGCTAAATACTTCCAAGGGAGTAATAAGATGCCCAGAATTACGAGGCTGTAGCGAGGTGGAGATTCTGGAGGGTACAAAGACTCAAGGTGTAACCGCAGTTAAAAGATTCAAAATACGACGAGACGGTCAACTTACAGATACAAACACCTTTGTCTTTATATTCAACACTCCTGTTTTGCCCAAACATGTGATAGTAGCGTACTTCAGATTTAGTGTTGAAATTTATGTACCCAACCCGTTACGCTGCCATAATTGCCAGAAGTATGGCCATCATGAGGACAGATGTACCAAGGATCCTGTCTGTCCCAGATGCGGCGAAGTAACGGGCCACAGCGAACGATCTTGCGACAAAGAACCAAAATGTGTCAACTGCGGTGGAAAACATAATGCGAACTCGAAAGATTGCCAAGTTTGACATAAAGAGAAAGAAATCCTGAGAATAAAATTCATAAGAAGCATTTCATTTACTGAAGCGCGGAATATAGTTGAACGGCCAACACCAGTTCCTGGAGTCAGCTACACCAGCATTGCCCAGTCAGCCGTTAAAAAGGTGCCTGGCATTGATGCTATCACCCAAACAGATCCAGTTCCTGGTCTTGAACCCCTGCAAAAATTAAAATCGAAAACTCTAGCAGAAGATGAAAAAAAAGGAAAACACCCAAGAACCAAACACAAACAAAAAGAAAACACAACCACCCCCTTCCACAGAATTTAATAAATCCGAGAAAATATTGAAAAATGCTACTCTTGAGATGATTAAAAATGATTTGAAAAGCAGCAAAAACAATCCTCTCAGAAACAAAAAACAAAAATTAAATCAGACAGACAACGCAAAGGCTCAAGAGAAAATGTAAAAAATCGTAATCGTTTTGGATGTTTGAGTGATAGTAGTGATATGGAGTTTCTCGATTCTCCAACGCCAGGAAGTAGTAATGGTAGATCGAGATCACCAGTAATGCCTCCATAATAGTCTCTACTTTTGTAAAAACAATCTCTGCATAGAATGGATTTAAAACACAAAATAATTCAATGAAATTGTCGAGGTCTTAAATCAAAATTATAATGAGCTCTTATTACTTCTTTCCTTGTTGAACCCATGTGTTTTTGTTTACAAGAAACATTTTTAAAAACCGACGACAACATCGATATTAGGGGTTTCAGTACATATAACCATATCTATTCTGATGGTGGCAGGCCATCTGGTGGCAGTTCAATTTTTTTGTTAAATCATGTTAAAATTAAAAACAGACCTACAAGCTGTAGCAGTATCGGTTTCTCTAGATAAAGAAACTACAATTTGTTCTTTATATATACCAACATCATTTTCTTTAAAGCCCGAACATCTGGAATCAATGCTTGATCAACTTCCGTCGCCATATATTTTAGTTGGTGACTTCAATGGTCACAACATTCTATGGGGTTGTAAAGATAACAACAGCAGAGGAGCTCTTATTGAAGATTTTATAGCAAACAACTATCGTTGCCTGATGAATGATAAATCTTATACTTACCTTCACCCTGCAACTGGTCATTTGTCTTCCTTGGATCTCTCTTTGTGTCACCCATCTCTCTTTTTGGACTATGACTGGTCTGTTCATGGTGATCAGTGCGGAAGTGATCACTTCCCTGTTATAATTGAGAGCATAAATGAACCAGATGAAGACTGTAACCAGAAATGGAAAATGAATAAAGCCGACTGGGAATTAGTCCAGAATTTATGTGAAGAAGAGTTATCAGTTGATCACTTAAATGAATCATCTGACATTGTTTCTTATTGCACAGATACACTTATTAATATATCAGAACAATGCATTCCAAAGACCTCTACAAATACTAAGAAAAGTAAAGCTTGGTTTATAAATGACTGTAAAGAAGCTATTCAAAAGCGCAAACAGGCTCTAAATATGTTCTGCAAAAGTCCCACTTCAGAAAAGCTTAACGACGTGAAAGTTTTTAGAGCTAAAGCTCGGCGAACAATCCGAGCTTCAACACGAAAGTCATGGAGGGAATATGTTTCAAAATTGAACTACAAAACCCCCATTAAAAAGGTTTGGAATATGGTACGAAAAATTTCAGGAAAAACAAAGTCCTCTAGTTGTACACATTTAAATACTGTATTTGACACAATAGCTTCAACAAAAAAGATATTTCAGATACTCTTGGAAGCACATTCTTGAGAAATTCATCATCGCGTAATTATTCTGACACTTTTAGAAGTTTCAAAAAGGAACAAGAGAAAAGAAATCTAAACTTCAAATCCCTTAATCACGAAGAATACAATACACCTTTTAACCTATCCGAACTCGTTGAAGCCATTGAAAAAATCACATGATACGGCAACCGGCCCCGATGAAATTCATTATCAGATGCTTAAGCATCTGCCAAAAAGTTCTCTTTCAACACTTTTAGATATCTTTAATAATATTTGGGAAACGGGGGTCTGTCCTGATGATGATGATTTCGTGTTTAACGACGCGTCAACCCTCTTTGTGGGTCATAAGCGTCAAACGGTTAATGGTTAACGGCATTGAGAACCATGAGGATATTTAAAGTAAAAAGTTAGTTTGATATGTATAAAAATCTTAAGCAGTTAAATCTTATGAAAAAGTCCCAATTTCTTTTAAGAATAAAATAATATTTTAAAAAGGTACATCTTGAAACAATTGATGCAAAGTGTCAGCTTTATAGTATAAGTAATGGGACTGTGAAAAATCTACACATTCAATTAAAATATGTTTCACAGTGAATGGCTGATCACAGCCTACGCAGGAAGGCTGTTCATCACCATTTAAAATAAAGAATGAGTAAGTCTAGTATGGCCAATGCGCACTCGTGTTAATACTACATCCTCTTTCCTGGAAAACTGTGGAGGAGAGCACCTTGTTCCAACGACAGGTTAATGGCATGGAGTTTGTTATTTATTGCACGGTCCCATTCGCCTTGCCATTCCGACAAGATGTATCTGTTGATAAATGGTTTGAAATTATTAAAAGGAATTTTAAAATCAGACGGATCAAGATTGAGCGATTCCTTTGCTTTCTTGTCAGCAAACTCATTGCCGACAATGCCAATATGGCTCGGAAGCCAACAAAACAAGATTTGGTGTGTTTAGAAATTTCATGATGTTTTTCGATCAGTTTTTGTATTTGAGTACTTTTAGCTGATGAATGGTCTAAAGCCTTAAGCACAGAAAGTGAATCAGAAAATATAATTGCTTTTTGAAATTATGAAGAACTAATAAAATCTTAAGCTAGGTCTGTTGCTTTAGCTTCAGCTGTAAAAATAGATGAACCATCTGGAAGGCGCAAGGTTTGGTGCGTATCTTGAGAAACATACGCACAACCAACTTTTTCTCCTTCTTTGGAACCATCAGTATAGACTTGCTGTTAATCATTATAACGTGACTGCAGTACCTTAAAGTTTTGTTTGAGTAGATTACGATTTGATTCGGATTTTTTACCATCATGTAAGTCAAACAGAATAGAAGGTTTTTTAATACACCAAGATGGAACTTCGGCGTTTTCATGTTTTTGAATACTTTTAAGGTCGATAACTGAATTTTCTAGCAGTGGTAAAATACGTTATCCAAAAGGTTTGATTGCTGTGGGTTTAGTTTAATACTTAACCACAAATTGAGGTAGAAAAGAAATTTTGGATGCCGGGTTAGATGGATTAGCAGCAAGTCTAATAGCATACTGAAGAGAAAGTTTCTCTCTACGCGAAGATAAAGATGGTTCACCTGCTTCTACATAAAGGCTTAATACGGGAGAAGTACGGAAGGCTCCATTAGCCAGACGAAGGCCTTGGTGATGGATAGTATCCAATGATTTTAAATAGGACTTTCTGGCAGAACCATAAACAACAGACCCATAATCTAATTTAGATCTTATTAAAGACGGTAAAGATGTACCGATCTGCTCCCCAACTTGTATGAGCTAAAACTTTCAAAAGATTCAAAGCTTTTAAGCATTTCGCTTTAAGATATTTAATATGGGGGAATAAAAGATAACTTTTGATCAAATATGACCCCAAGAAATCTGGCTTCTTCAACAACAGGAATTTGTGATCCGTATAAAAACAAGGAAGGATGTTCGTGTTTCTTCCGTAGCTTACAAAAATGAACACACTGCGTTTTCGACTTGGAGAACTCTTCTATTCTTTTTAAATTTTGTTGTAACTTTCGTTCAATTGTTTTCATATATTTTGAACGGTAACATACAAGGAACAATCAGTTTTGTCGTCCAAACATTGTACAATATTGTTTATTTTGATGTTAAACAGCGTAGTTGAAAGAATACTACCCTGTGGGACACCCCCAGGTATTAGACTTCCTGCCTTGCCGTGGCCCTGGGGGCTCAATTCCCACTGGGCACATTGCCGCTGTGGTCTCTGTGCCCACTGGGAAGAGCTAAAGGAAGTACCACCCGTCTGCCGTGGGTGGCGTCCTGTAAGCCGGAAGAAGGGATCCTGGAGGTTGAGGGTTACCTGAGGTGGCGGTGCTTCAGGTACCCAACACGCCTCTTTGGCCTGGCTTTTCGGTGTAGACGGGTGGCCGTGCGGTCCGGCACGGTCAATCGGCTGGTCACGCCGAGCCCTAGAGATACCGCTTTGCTTTCTCTTCAACTCTTTTTGTATCTTTCCTGATACCAACCATATGCCCATTTACCTTACCATTTTCTGTCTTTTATCTCTAGAAGGCGGTGGCTAAACGGATCAATCGTGTAGGCTTTCTGTTTATACGAGTATATCTCACGTGTATCTCTAACACCTGCGAGTTGGATAACCACTCCATTATGGTGTTCCCTTGTAGGGCTCCACGGAGGGCGGAGAGCACTTGGGACGAAACTATAATTTTTTCCTTATGCCTAATGGAAAAAAACATAACCGCAACGCATCCAAACGTAAAAAAGACGAGGATTCATCCGGAACGGATGAACCCAGTCAGCAGTCTTGTCAACAGTCTAGCCAGCAGTCTGCAGCACCAAAGCAACTAAATTTTCCACGCTTCTTAGTAATGTCATCGTGTGAAGATACACGCACTGTGTCAAGTCTATCCCCATTCGTGATAGAAAAGAACATCATGTCCATTGCCGGACATCCCAAAAGCATTAAAAGCTTAAGTCAGGTGACCTTTTATTAGAAGTCGAGAGAGAACAGCAGGTGAAAAGCCTCCTTAGTACCACAAAGCTCTTCGATCTCAAGGTCAAAGTATCTCTGCATAATACACTTAACTCATGCAAAGGTGTTATCCGCAGCCCAGAGCTCCGTCCTTGCAGCGATGCAGAGATAGTTGAGAACTTGAGATCGGAAGGCGTCATTGGTGTACGTAACATCCAAGTTCGTAGAGGTGGTGTATTGAAACCAACGGGTACTTACGTGTTGACTTTTAATACACCAGTTCTACCCAAGAAAATCAAAGTAGCATATCTTTCAGTTAACGTGGATGTTTATATACCAAACCCTCTCAGATGTTACTCGTGTCAGGTTTTTGGCCACCACGAAAGCAGATGTCAGAAGAAAAAACTCTGTCCAAATTGTGGTGAAGAAAAACATGTCGATAATCACCAAAACTGTAAAAATGAGGCCAAATGTGTAAATTGTGGTGGCAAGCATGCTGTTTTCTCTCGAGATTGTCCGGCATGGAAAAAAGAAAAAGAAATACGTACTGTCAAATACCAAAGGGGGATGACATTCCCAGAAGCGCGGAAAATTGTTGACGAGCGATACACAACACCAACCACCAGTTACGCCAGCATCACAAAGGGTGCTGGTGTACAAGTTTCCAGCTCCGCAACGCAGACTGTTGAATCATGCATAGCTGAACTAAAGAAATCTGGTGCATGGAGCAAATCCACTCCAGCACCACAAAGTTCAACCAATTTATCAAAAAGCGCAATCCAGGTTACTTCGGATCGGTCGACAGCGACCGTACCGAAGCCAGCGCCGCATGTAAAAGAGAAACTCGACTCAGGTCGAACTAATAAGGGATCGGAAGATCCGATCAAAAAACATCAATTGTCTCTAAAACAAACAGACAGACAACGTAAAATGGAAAGAGACAATATAAAATTCCAGAACAGATTCGGATCTTTGAGTGACAGTGATATGGAGTTTGAAACTCCATCATCACCAAATGGCAATAACAGATCGAGGTCAGCAACACCACGAGCTGGTGGTAGCAGATCCATATCACCAATTGCAGCTCCAATATAGTTTCGAGTCTTAATCTCTTCATAAAATGGATTTAAAACACAAAATAATACAATGGAATTGTCGAGGTCTTAAATCAAATTATAATGAACTCTTATTACTTATTTCGTTATTAAACCCATCGGTTTTTTGTTTGCAAGAAACTTTTTTAAAAACTGGTGACAACATTGATGTCAGGGGTTTCAATACATACAACTATATCTATTCTGATGGTAACAAACCATCTGGTAGCAGTTCAATTCTTGTTAAATCATGTTTACCACAAAGAGAGATCAAATTAAAAACAGACCTACAAGCTGTAGCAGTATCGGTTTCTCTGGATAAAGAAACCACAATATGCTCTTTATATATTCCACCCTCATTTTCTTTAAAGCCCGAACATCTTGACTCATTGCTGAATCAGCTTCCATCCCCATATCTTTTAGTTGGCGACTTCAATGGTCACAATATTCTATGGGGCTGTAAAGATATCAATAACAGAGGAGCACTTGTTGAAGATTTTATTGCAAAGAGCGATCTTTGCTTGATGAATGATAAATCTTACACTTACCTTCACCTAGCGACAGGTAATTTGTCTTCTTTAGATCTCTCTTTGTGTCACCCATCTCTCTTCTTGGACTTTGACTGGTCTGTTCATGATGATCAGTGCGGAAGTGATCACTTCCCTGTTATAATTGAGAGCGTAAACGAACAAGATGAGGACTGTAGCCAGAAATGGAAAATGAATAAAGCCGACTGGAAATTATTCCGTAATTTATGTGAAGAAGAGTTATCAGTTGATCACTTAAATGAATCATCTGACATTGTTTCTGATTTCACAGATAAACTAATTAATATATCAGAACAATGCATTCCAAAGACCTCCATAAATACCAAGAAAAGCAAGCCTTGGTTTAATAATGACTGTAAAGAAGCTATTCAAAAGCGCAAACAGGCTCTAAATAAGTTCTGCAAAAGTCCCACTTCAGAAAAGCTAAACGACGTTAAAGTTTTTAGAGCTAACGCTCGGCGAACAATCCGAGCTTCCAAACGAAAGTCATGGAGAGAATATGTCTCCAAATTGAACTACAAAACCCCCATTAAAAAGGTTTGGGATATGGTACGAAAAATTTCAGGAAAAACAAAGTCCTCTAGTTTTACACATTTAAATACTGGTTTTGACACAAAAGCTTCAACTAAAAAAGATATTTCAGATACTTGGCAGCACATTTTTTAGCAATTCACCACCGCGTAATTATTCTGACACTTTTAGAAATTTCCAAAAGGACCAAGAGAAAAGAAATCTAAACTTCAAATCCCACAATCACGAAGAATACAACACACCTTTCAACTTATCTGAACTAGTGGAAGCCATTGAAAAATCACACGATACAGCAACCGGCCCCGATGAAATTCATTATCAGATGCTTGAGCATCTGTCAAAAAGTTCTCTTCCAACACTTTTAGATATCTTCAATAATATTTGGGAAACTGGGGTCTGTCCTGAGAGCTGGCGTTTTGCTACAATTGTACCAATTCCAAAACCAGGGAAAGATCATGCAGAACCTACGAATTATCGACCGATAGCTTTGACAATTTGTTTGTGTAAAACATTGGAGAGAATGATAAACAAGAGATTAGTCTGGTACTTAGAGTCCAACAACCTCATTTCAGAATATCAGTCAGGTTTTCGTTCGGAACGTAGTACCAACGACAATTTAATAAGACTAGAAACATTTATACGAGATGCTTTTATTAACAAAGAACACGTAGTAGCTGTCTTTTTCGACTTGGAGAAAGCATATGATACCACGTGGCGTTATGGAATATTGAGAGATCTCCATAATCTCGGCTTAAGGGGAAAACTTCCCAGTTTTATTCAAAGTTTTTTAGGTGAGCGTGTAATTCAAGTCCGCGTGGGATCTACCCTATCAGATCTCTATGCACAAGAGCAGGGTGTCCCACAGGGTAGCATTCTCTCAACTACGCTATTTAACATCAAAATAAATAATATTGTACAATGTTTGGACGACAAAACATACTGTTCATTGTATGTTGATGATTTTTGTATATGTTACCGTTCAAAAAACATGAAAACAATTGAACGAAAGTTACAACAAAATTTAAAACGAATAGAAGAATGGACTGATAAAAATGGTTTCAAGTTCTCCAAGTCGAAAACGCAGTGTGTTCATTTTTGTAAGCTACGGAAGAAACACGACCATCCTTCCCTGTTCTTATACGGATCACAAATTCCTGTTGTTGAAGAAGCCAAATTTCTTGGGGTCATATTTGACTAAAAGTTATCTTTTATACCCCATATTAAATATCTTAAAGCGAAATGCTTAAAAGCTTTGAATCTTTTGAAAGTTTTAGCTCATTCAAGTTGGGGAGCAGATCGGTATACTTTATTACATCTTTACCGGTCTTTAATAAGATCTAAATTAGATTATGGGTCTGTTGTTTATGGTTCTGCCAGAAAGTCCTATTTAAAATCTTTGGATACTATTCATCATCAAGGCCTTCGTTTGGCTATGGGAGCCTTCCGTACTTCTCCCGTATTAAGCCTTTATGTAGAAGCAGGTGAACCATCTTTAACTTCGCGTAGAGAGAAACTTTCTCTTCAATGTGCTATTAGACTTGCTGCAAATCCATCTAACCCGGCATCCAAAATTTCATTTCCACCTCAATTTGTAGATAAGTATGAAACAAAACCCACAGCAATCAAACCTTTTGGATTACGTATTTTACCACTGCTAGAAAATTCAGGTATCGACCTTAAAAATATTCAAAAACATGAAACGGCCGAAGTTCCATCTTGGTGTATTAAAAAACCTTCTATTCTGTTCGAATTACATGATGGCAAAAAATCCGAATCAAATCCAATACTTCTCAAACAAAACGTTCAGGTACTGCAGTCACGTTTCAATGATTACCAGCAAGTCTATACTGATGTTCCGTAGAAGGAGATAAAGTTGGTTGTGCGTATGTTTATAAAGATACGCACAAAACCATGCGCCTTCCAGATGGTTCATCTATTTTTACATCTGAAGCCAAAGCAATAGACCTAGGTTTAGATTTATCAGTTCTTCAACAATTCAAAAAGCAATTATATTTTCTGATTCACTTTCTGTGCTTAAGGCTTTAGACCATTCATCATCTAAAAATCCTCAAATTCAAAAATTGATCGAAAAACATCATGAAATTTCTAAAACACACCAAATCTTATTTTGTTGGCTTCCGAGCCATATTGGCATTGTCGGCAATGAATATGCTGACAAGAAAGCAAAGGAATCGCTCAATCTTGATCCATCTGTTTTTAAAATTCCTTTTAATAATTTTAAACCATTTATCAACAGATACATCTTGTCGGAATGGCAAGGCGAATGGGACCGTGCAATAAATAACAAACTCCATGCCATTAAACCTGTCGTTAGTACAAAATGCTCTCCTCCACAGTTTTCCAGAAAAGAGGACATAGTATTAACACGACTGCGCGTCGGCCATACTAGAGTTACTCATTCTTATATTTTTAATGGTGATGATCAGCCTTCTTGTGTAGGTTGTGATCGGCCATTCACTCCGAAACATATCTTAATTGACTGTGTTGACTTTTAATCCTCACGTATTTTATATTTCAAAGCTGACACTCTGCAACAACTGTTTCGAGATGTACCTGTTGATAACATTATTTTATTCTTAAAAGAAATTGGTCTTTTTCATAAGATTTAACTTTCAGATTTTTATATATTATCATTCTGACTTGTTACTTTTAATATCGTCATAATTATTCATGCCGTTTAACCATTAACCGACTGACGCTTATGACCCACCAAGAGGGTTGACGCGTCGTTAAACACGAAATCATCATCATCATCCGTGGGACACCCTGTTCTTGATCATAGAAATCTGACACGGTAGACCCCACACACACCTGAAACATGCGCTCCCCTAATAAAACTGGGAAGTTTTCCTCTCAAGCCAATGTTATGTAGATCTTTCAATATTCCATAACGCCATGTTGTATCATATGCTTTGTCCAAGTCGAAAAAGACAGCTACTACGTGTTCTTTGTTAATGAAAGCATCTCGTATAAAGGTTTCTAGTCTTATTAAATTGTCATTGGTACTACGTTCCGAACGAAAACCCGATTGATATTCTGAAATGAGGTTGTTGGACTCTAAGTACCAGACTAATCTCTTGTTTATCATTCTCTCCAATGTTTTACACAAACAACTCGTCAAAGCTATCGGACGATAATTTGTAGGTTCTGCATGATCTTTCCCTGGTTTCGGAATTGGTACAACTGTAGCTACACGCCAGCTCTCAGGACAGACCCTCGTTTCCCAAATATTATTAAAGATATCTAAAAGTGTTGTAAGAGAACTTTTTGGCAGATGCTTAAGCATCTGATAATGAATTTCATCGGGGCCGGTTGCCGTATCATGTGATTTTTCGATGACTTCAACGAGTTCGGATAAGTTGAAAGGTTGGTTGTATTCTTCGTGATTAAGGGATTTAAAGTTTAGGTTTCTTTTCTCTTGGTCCTTTTTGAAATTTCTAAAAGTGTCAGAATAATTACGCGATGATGAATTTCCCAAAAGTATCTGAAATATCTTTTTTTGTCGAAGCTATTGTGTCAAATTTAGTATTTAAATGTGTAAAACTAGAAGACTTTGTTTTTCCTGAAATTTTTCGTACCATATCCCAAACCTTTTTAATGGGGGTTTTGTAGTTCAATTTGGAGACATATTCTCTCCATGACTTTCGTTTGGAAGCTCGGATTGTTCGCCGAGCTTTAGCTCTAAAAACTTTTACATCGTTTAGCTTTTCTGAAGTGGGATTTTTGCAGAACTTATTTAGAGCCTGTTACCCTTTTTAATAGCTTCTTTACAGTCATTATTAAACCAAGGCTTGCTTTTCTTAGTATTTGTGGAGGTCTTTGGAATGCATTGTTCTGATATATTAATAAGTGTATCTGTGAAATCAGAAACAATGTCGGATGATTCATTAAAATGATCAACTGATAGCTCTTCTTCACATAAATTATGGAATAATTCCCAGTCGGCTTTATTCATTTTCCATTTCTGGTTACAGTCCTCATCTGGTTCGTTTACGCTCTCAATTATAACAGGGAAGTGATCACTTCCGCACTGATCATCATGAACAGACCAGTCATAGTCCAAGAAGAGAGATGGGTGACACAAAGAGAGATCTAAAGAAGACAAATGACCTGTCGCACGGTGAAGGTAAGTATAAAATTTATCATTCATCAAGCAAAGATCGCTCTTTGCAATAAAATCTTCGACAAGTGCTCCTCTGTTATTGATATCTTTACAGCCCCAAAGAATATTGTGACCATTGAAGTCGCCAACTAAAAGATATGGCGATGGAAGTTGACACAGCAATGAGTCAAGATGTTCGGGCTTTAAAGAAAATGAGGGTGGGATATATAGAGAGCAAATTGTAGTTTCTTTATCCAGAGAAACCGATACTGCTACAGCGTGTATGTCTGTTTTTAATTTGATCTCTCTTTGTGGTAAACCTGATTTAACGAAAATTGAACTACCATCAGAATAGATATAGTTGTATGTATTGAGTGAGTTAGTTTTAGTTTTACGTCCCACCAACAGCTAAGGTCATACGGAGACGGGACCTCGGTTTAAAGACTCATCCGAAAGTCTGGAGAAGCCCGGGATCGATCCTGCGATCCCTGGTTTACAAGGCGAGTAGCGTAACCACTGCACCACGGAGGCTTCTGTATGTATTGAAACCCCTGACATCAATGTTGTCATCAGATTTTAAAAACGTTTCTTGCAAACAAAAAACCGACGGGTTTAATAACGAAATAAGTAATAAGAGTTCATTATAATTTCATTTAAGACCTCGACAATTCCATTGTATTATTTTGTGTTTTAAATCCATTTTATGAAGAGATTAAGACTAGAAACTATATTGGAGCTGCAATTGGTGATATAGATCTGCTATCACCAGCTCGTGGTGTTGCTGACCTCGATCTGTTATTGCCATTTGGTGGTGATGGAGTTTCAGCGAACTCCATATCACTGTCACTCAAAGATCCGAATCTGTTATGAAATTTTATATTGTCTCTTTCCATTTTACGTTGTCTGTCTGTTTGTTTTAGAGACAATTGCTTTTTCGGATCTTCCGATCTCTTATTAGTTCGACCTGGGTCGAGTTTCTCTTTTACATGCGGCGCTGGCTTCGGTACGGTCGCTGTCGACCGATCCGCAGCAACCTGGATTGCGCCATTTGATAAATTGGTTGAACTTTGTGGTGCTGGAGTGGATTTGCTCCATGCACCGGATTTCTTTAGTTCAGCTATGCATGATTCAACAGTCTGCGTTGCGGAGCTGGAAACTTGTACACCAGCACCCTTTGTGATGCTGGCGTAACTGGTGGTTGGTGTTGTGTATCGCTCGTCAACAATTTTCCGCGCTTCTGGGAATGTCTTCCCCCTTTGGTATTTGACAGTAAGTATTTCTTTTTCTTTTTTCCATGCCGGACAATCTCGAGAGAAAACAGCATGCTTGCCACCACAATTTACACATTTGGCCTCATTTTTACAGTTTTGGTGATTATCGACATGTTTTTCTTCACCACAATTTGGACAGAGTTTTTTCTTTTGACATCTGCTTTCGTGGTGGCCAAAAACCTAACACGAGTAACATCTAAGAGGGTTTGGTATATAAACATCCACGTTAACTGAAAGATATGCTACTTTGATTTTCTTGGGTAGAACTGGTGTATTAAAAGTCAACACGTAAGTACCCGTTGGTTTCAATACACCACCTCTACGAACTTGGATGTTACGTACACCAATGACGCCTTCCGATCTCAAGTTCTCAACTATCTCTGCATCGCTGCAACGACGGAGCTCTGGGCTGCGGATAACACCTTTGCATGAGTTAAGTGTATTATGCAGAGATACTTTGACCTTGAGATCGAAGAGCTTTGTGGTACCAAGCAGGCTTTTCACCTGCTGTTCTCTCTCGACTTCTAGAAAAAGGTCACCTGACTTAAGCTTTTTAATGCTTTTGGGATGTCCGGTAATGGACATGATGCTCTTTTCTATCACAAATGGGGATAAACTTGACACAGTGCTTGTATCTTCACATGAAGACATTACCAAGAAGCGTGGAAAATTAAGTTGCTTTGGTGCTGCAGACTGCTGGCTTGACTGTTGACTAGACTGCTGACTGGGTTCATCCCTTTCGGATGATTCCTCGTCTTTTTTACGTTTGGATGCGTTGCGGTTATGTTTTTTTCCATTAGGCATAAGGAAAAAATTCTAGTTTCGTCCCAAGTGCTCTCCGCCCCCGTGGAGCCCTACAAGGGAACACCATAATGGAGTGGTTATCCAACTCGCAGGTGTTAGAGATACGCGTGAGATATACTCGTATAAACAAAATGCCAACACGATTGATCCGTTTAGCCACCGTCTTCTAGAGATAAAAAGACAGAAAAGGGTAAGGTAAATGGGCATATGGTTGGTATCAGGAAAGATACAAAAAGAGTTGAAGAGAAAGCAAAGCGGTATCTCTAGGGCTCGGCGCGACCAGCCGATTGACCGTGCCGGACCGCACGGCCACCCGTCTACACCGAAAAGCCAGGCCAAAGAGGCGTGTTGGGTACCTGAAGCACCGCCACCTCAGGTAACCCTCAACCTCCAGGATCCCTTCTTCCGGCTTACAGGACGCCACCCACGGCAAACGGGTGGTACTTCCTTTAGCTCTTCCCAGTGGGCACAGAGACCACAGCGGCAATGTGCCCAGTGGGAATTGAGCCCCCAGGGCCACGGCAAGGCAGGAAGTCTAATACCTGGGGGGGGGGGGGGGGTGGTCTGTCCTGAGAGCTGGCGTGTAGCTACAGTTGTACCAATTCCGAAACCAGGGAAAGATCATGCAGAACCTACAAATTATCGTCCGATAGCTTTGACAATTTGTTTGTGTAAAACATTGGAGAGAATGAAAAACAAGAGATTAGTCTGGTACTTAGAGTCCAACAACCTCATTTCAGAATATCAATCGGGATTTCGTTCGGAACGTAGTACCAATGACAATTTAATAAGACTAGCAACATTTATACGAGATGCTTTTATTAACAAAGAACACGTAGTAGCTGTCTTTTTCGACTTGGAGAAAGCATATGATACAACATGGCGTTATTGAATATTGAATGATCTACATAACATTGGCTTAAGAGGAAAACTTCCCAGTTTTATTGAAAGCTTTTTAGGGGAGCGCATGTTTCAGGTGCGTGTGGGGTCTACCGTGTCAGATTTCTATGGCCAAGAACAATGTGTCCCACAGGGTAGTATTCTTTCAACCACGCTATTTAACATCAAAGTAAACAATATTGTACAATGTTTGGACAACAAAACTGATTGTTCATTGTATGTTGATGAATTTTGTATATGTAAGCGTACAAAAAAAAAGAAAACAATTGAACGAAAGTTGTAACAAAATTTAAAACGAATAGAAGAATGGACTGATAAAAATGGTTTCAATAGAGTTTGAATGGTATGACCTTACGTTTAGAGTGCATACGCTTTCTGATATTTGGTTGTTTTTGAATTGTTGGAAACTAGAGTTTCTGATTCTAAACATGCTCTCAGGTGGGGCCGCCTCACCTGTTTCGCGTCGAAAGAAATATCTGGGGTTAAAAAATTCCCATTGAGCAAAATTCAACCAAATTGGCGATTGCAAAAAGGCCACAGTCAACACCGTTCGTTCGTTTCTGTGTCTCAATAAGAATTATTTCTAGGTCTCGGTCGGAATTATTCCCATATAGCAAAGCGAGCTGAATAGAAAGACTGGGTGTCATTATATTTTGTGTAGGGCGATCAAAACCAAGACTGTCGAACATGAAAAGGCTGTCGGTTACATCACGAAACACGTCTATATAATGTTTACCCCCTTGAAACCCACTTTTATATAGTAAAACTGGGGTTTCCGGGGGTATACCTTATTTTTCTTATTTCTGCTCTAAAATATAGATTGTGGGTACTCATCCAGGCGGTTCTAACGAGTACCCACAATCTATAGTTTAGAGCAGAAATAAGAAAAATATTACAATTTTTCGTCATAAAAATTTCATTTTTTCGGCGATAAAGGTGGCAATGTATTTGTATAGGCGTATTTGCGTAATGACATCACGAAACGAAGCAACCCAGTGATCTCTACCAGTGTGATGGATCTGATAAGCAAGGCTTTTATCATTTGGGATGTTGTTCATTGCTGTTGATGGTTCTAAATGCCAGCGACGTTCATTTGAAATGTATTTAGGGAGCCCTTCAGTGAGTTGTAAACCAGAAATTGAGAGAAACTGTTTGCACGTGATAATGATCACAGCTTCGTTAAGTTTTCCATTAGAAAGAATGCATTCTTTATCAGTGTTCTTAAGTGCCAAAAGTTTCAGCCAAAATCTTGTAACTCAGTTATGTTTTCTTTTGCATGGTTTTAGCTCACCTGAGCACGAAGTGAGCTATTGTTATGACCCTGTGTCCGGCGTCCGTTGTGCGTCGTGCGTTTTGCATCGTTAACAATTCACTTAAATGATATCTCCTCCTAAACCGGTAAATGAATTTCAAAATACTTTCACAAAAATGTTCCTTGGGTGACACTCTACCAAAATTGCTAAAATGGTCCCGCTCCACTGAATAAAATGGCACCAGAGCTCAAAATAGAAAAAAAACTTTAAAGAACATCTCCTCCTAGCCATTAGGACCGAATTCAAAATATTTTCTCAGACATGTTCCTTGGATGACCCTCTACCAGAATTGCTAAAATGGTTCCGGTCGTCTGAACACAATGGCCGCCAGAGCAAAAATAGAAAAGCCTTTAAACGACCTTTCCTCGGGCTCTTTGGCCCGATTTCAAAATAATTTCATAGAAATGTTCCTTGGATGACCCTCTACCAAAATTGCTAGAATGGTTCCGCTCCACCGAACAAAATTGTCACCAGAGCTAAAAATAGAAAAAACCCTTAAATGACATCTTCTCCAAGACCTTTGACCTAATTTCGAAATTATTTCCAAGAAATGTTCCTAAGTTGACCCTCTACTAAAATTGCTAATTGGTTCCGCTCCGCTGAACAAACTGGCAGTCAGGAATAAAAATAAAAAACATGTCATGCGTCGTCAACAATTCACTTAAATGTAATCTCCTCCTTAGCCGGGACCCCCAGGTATTAGACTTCTTGCCTTGCCGTGGCCCTGGGGGCTCAATTCCCACTGGGCACATTTCCGCTGTGGTCTCTGTGCCCACTGGGAAGAGCTAAAGGAAGTACCACCCGTTTGCCGTGGGTGGCGTCCTGTAAGCCGGAAGAAGGGATCCTGGAGGTTGAGGGTTACCTGAGGTGGCGGTGCTTCAGGTACCCAACACGCCTCTTTGGCCTGGCTTTTCGGTGTAGACGGGTGGCCGTGCGGTTCGGCACGGTCAATCGGCTGGTCGCGCCGAGCCCTAGAGATACCGCTTTGCTTTCTCTTCAACTCTTTTTGTATCTTTCCTGATACCAACCATATGCCCGTTTACCTTACCCTTTTCTGTCTTTTTATCTCTAGAAGGCGGTGGCTAAACGGATCAATCGTGTAGGCATTGTGTTTATACGAGTATATCTCACGTGTATCTCTAACACCTGCGAGTTGGATAACCACTCGATTATGGTGTTCCCTTGTAGGGCTCCACGGAGGGCGGAGAGCACTTGGGACGAAACTAGAATTTTTTCCTTATGCCTCATGAAAAAAAACATAACCGCACCCACGCATCTAAACGTAAAAAAGACGAGGATTCATCCGAAACGGATGATCCCAGTATCAATCTAGTCAACAGTCTAGTCAGCAGTCTGAAGCACCAAAGATCTTGAATTTTCCACGCTTCTTGGTTATGACATCAGGCGAAGAAACTCGCACTGTGTCAAGTTTATCGCCCTTTGTCATTGAAAAGAGTATTATGTCCATTGCCGGCACCCAAAAAGCATCAAAAAGCTTAAGTCAGGTGATCTCCTCTTGGAAGTAGAGAGAGAACAGCCGGTTAAAAGCCTGCTTAGTACCACAAAGCTCTTTGATCTCAAGGTCAAGGTGTCTCTGCACAATACACTCAATTCGTGTAAAGGTGTCATCCCCAGCCCAGAGCTACGTCCTTGCACCGATGCAGAGATAATTGACAACTTGACATCTGAGGGCGTCATTGCAGTACGTAACATCCAAGTTCGTAGAGATGGTGTATTGAAGCCAACAGGTACTTACGTGTTGACCTTTAATACACCAGTTCTGCCCAAGAAAATCAAAGTAGCATATCTTTCGGTTAACGTAGAGGTATATATACCAAACCCTCTCAGATGTTACTCATGTCAGGTTTTTGGCCACCACGAAAGCAGGTGTCAGAAGAAACAACTTTGTCCAAACTGTGGTAAAGACAAACATGTTGATAATCATCAAAACTGTAAGAATGAGGCCAAATGCATCAATTGTGGTGGCAATCATGCTGTTTTCTCTCGAGATTGTCCGGCATGGAAAAAAGAAAAAGAAATACTCACTGTAAAATACCAAAGAGCGATAACCTTCCCAGAAGCGCGGAAAAGTGTTGAGGATCGAAACGCAACACCAACCACCAGTTACGCCAGCATCACAAAGGGTGCTGGTGTAAAAGTGTCCAGCTCCGCAACACAGACTGTTGATTCATACATAGCTGAACTGAAAAAATCTGGTGCATGGAGTAAATCCACTCCAGCGCCACAAAGTTCAACCAAGTTATCAAATGGCGCAATCCAGGTTGCTTCGGATCGGTCGGAAAGTGTGTGATGCCCTCACCTTTCTACTTGACAATATTTATATTAGATTCGGTACTAAGTTATTTAGACAAATTGTGGGTATTCCGATGGGTACTAATTGCGCACCTCTTGTGGCTGATCTGTTCTTGTATTGTTATGAAAGAGACTTCATTTTGTCGCTTTCCATTGATAACCAATCTGAAATTATTGAAGCTTTTAGCTCTACTTCTAGATATTTAGATGATTTATTAAATATTGATAATACTTATTTTGATGGTTTGATCAGTCAGATTTACCCCCTAGAACTTCAGTTAAATAAAGCAAATTCTTCTGATACCGAGGCCCCGTTTTTTGGATTTACATCTATCTATTGTAGATGGATTTGTTTCGTGCAAAATTTATGATAAACGCGATGACTTTGATTTTGAGATTGTAAATTTTCCTTTTTTGGATGTTGATGTTCCTCGTGCGCCATCCTATGGCGTTTATATTTCGCAATTAATTCGATTTGCTAGAGTGTGTAGTCATGTAACTGACTTCAACACTCGTAATAAATTATTAACGGCTAAACTCCTTAATCAGGGTTATCGGTACCATAAACTACGCAAAGCCTTTTCAAAATTTTATAGACGCCATTCTGATTTAATTTCACAATTCAATATTGGACTTAAATCTCTTCTGCAACAAGGTCTATCGGAACCCGAATTTTATGGCGACTTAGCATATAAATTCAGAAAAATATATAACCGCAATGACTTCAGCACCCAATTTCGTAAAATCATTCTTCGATATAAAAAGATTGGGTACAACATGGATATTATACGACAGACTGCATGCATGGTAGTTAACCCAATCACGGTTGGCAACTTTGCTTCCCTCTTTAATTGCACGCCGGAGGGTCAGGCCTCAGATTCTATGACGGCTCCAACGTAAAGGCTTATTGAAAATTAGAGAGATAATGTCGGTTGGTGTCTGTCTCTGGCCGGGCTCATCGGAGTCTAACTGTTGGTTTTATTTTGCTCCAGCATTTCAGTGGTTTCTTGCTGTCGAGTCCTCACCGTTGTCTCACCTCTGTGGTTCTTTGATTTTTGTGTTCACGGAGATGTTGCACTGATGAGTTAGGAGGCCTTCATGCGGACTGAACAAATTATTTGTCTAAATCGCGACGGAAGTAAGGGCGAGGATTGGGGCCACGTAAAATCGATTTAAGCCCCCCAGTGGAAATCTTCCACTGACCGTTCCAAGGCGGCTCTTCTGTGGCGATTTATTTATGTTGTTGTTTGTTACTTACTGTGTGTATCACTTGTGTCTTTTGGTTTTGGATGGCCATATGGCCATTTTGTGGGAAAGTAACTGTCCTTATGGCCTTCCTTTGTTTAGGTTTCCATTATGGTCTGGTCGCTTAATGTTTGTATTTCTTTCCCTTTGGTGTCTTTTATGGGTGGAGTAAGTTAATTGTATCAATTCCTGATCTTTGTTTTACTTCTACTTTACTAAGGGATCGGAAGATCCGAAAAAGCAAATGTCTAAAAAAAACAAACAGACAGACAACGTAAAATGGAAAGAGACAATATAAAATTCCAGACAAATTATTTGTCTAAATCGCGACGGAAGTAAGGGCGAGGATTGGGGCCACGTAAAATCGATTTAAGCCCCCCAGTGGAAATCTTCCACTGACCGTTCCAAGGCGGCTCTTCTGTGGCGATTTATTTATGTTGTTGTTTGTTACTTACTTTGTGTATCACTTGTGTCTTTTGGTTTTGGATGGCCATATGGCCATTTTGTGGGAAAGTAACTGTCCTTATGGCCTTCCTTTGTTTAGGTTTCCATTATGGTCTGGTCGCTTAATGTTTGTATTTCTTTCCCTTTGGTGTCTTTTATGGGTGGAGTAAGTTAATTGTATCAATTCCTGATCTTTGTTTTACTTCTACTTTACTAAGGGATCGGAAGATCCGAAAAAGCAAATGTCTAAAAAAACAAACAGACAGACAACGTAAAATGGAAAGAGACAATATAAAATTCCAGAACAGATTTGGATCTTTGAGTGACAGTGATATGGAGTTTGAAACTCCATCATCACCAAATGGCAATAACAGATCGAGGTCAGCAACACCACGAGCTGGTGGTAGCAGATCTATATCACCAATTGCAGCTCCATAATAGTTTCTAGTCTTAATCTCTTCATAAAATGGATTTAAAACACAAAATAATACAATGGAATTGTCGAGGTCTTAAATCAAATTATAATGAACTCTTATTACTTATTTCGTTATTAAACCCATCGGTTTTTTGTTTGCAAGAAACGTTTTTAAAAACTGATGACAACATTGATGTAAGGGGTTTCAATGCATACAACTATATCTATTCTGATGGTAGCAAACCATCTGGTGGCAGTTCAATTCTTGTTAAATCATGTTTACCACAAAGAGAGATCAAATTAAAAACAGACCTACAAGCTGTAGCAGTATCGGTTTCTCTGGATAAAGAAACTACAATTTGCTCTTTATATATTCCACCCTCATTTTCTTTAAAGCCCGAACATATTGACTCATTGCTGAGTCAACTTCCATCGCCATATCTTTTAGTTGGCGACATCAATGGTCACAATATTCTATGGGGCTGTAAAGATATCAATAACAGAGGAGCACTTGTTGAAGATTTTATTGCAAAGAGCGATCTTTGCTTGATGAATGATAAATCTTATACTTACCTTCACCCAGCGACAGGTCATTTGTCTTCTTTGGATCTCTCTTTGTGTCACCCATCTCTCTTCTTGGACTATGACTGGTCTGTTCATGATGATCAGTGCGGAAGTGATCACTTCCCTGTTATAATTGAGAGCGTAAACGAACAAGATGAGGACTGTAACCAGAAATGGAAAATGAATAAAGCCGACTGGGAATTATTCCGTAATTTATGTGAAGAAGAGTTATCAATTGATCACTTAAATGAATCATCTGACATTGTTTCTGATTTTACAGATAAACTAATTAATATATCAGAACAATGCATTCCAAAGACCTCCCCAAATACAAAGAAAAGCAAGCATTGGTTTAATAATGACTGTAAAGAAGCTTTTCAAAAGCGCAAACAGGCTCTAAATAAGTTCTGCAAAAGTCCCACTTCAGAAAAGCTAAACGATGTTAAAGTTTTTAGAGCTAAAGCTCGGCGAACAATCCGAGCTTCGAAACGAAAGTCATGGAGAGAATATATCTCCAAATTGAACTACAAAACCCCCATTAAAAAGGTTTGGGATATGGTACGAAAAATTTCAGGAAAAACAAAGTCCCCTAGTTTTACACATTTAAATACTGGTTTTGACACAAAAGCTTCAACTAAAAAAGATATTTCAGATACTCTTGGTAGCACATTTTTGAGCAATTCATCACTGCGAAATTATTCTGACACTTTTAGAAATTTCCAAAAGGACCAAGAGAAAAGAAATCTAAACTTCAAATCCCACAATCACGAAGAATACAACAAACCTTTTAACTTATCCGAACTAGTGGAAGCCATTGAAAAAGCACACGATACAGCAACCGGCCCCGATGAAATTCATTATCAGATGCTTAAGCATCTGCCAAAAAGTTCTCTTTCAACACTTTTAGATATCTTTAATAGTATTTGGGAAACTGGGGTCTGTCCTGAGAGCTGGCGTTTTGCTACAGTTGTACCAATTCCAAAACCAGGGAAAGATCATGCAGAACCTACGAATTATCGACCGATAGCTTTGACAAGTTGTTTGTGTAAAACATTGGAGAGAATGATAAACAAGAGATTAGTCTGGTACTTAGAGTCCAACAACCTCATTTCAGAATATCAGTCAGGTTTTCGTTCGGAACGTAGTACCAATGACAATTTAATAAGACTAGAAACATTTATACGAGATGCTTTTATTAACAAAGAACACGTAGTAGCTGTCTTTTTCGACTTGGAGAAAGCATATGATACAACATGGCGATATGGAATATTGAAAGATCTACATAACATTGGCTTAAGAGGAAAACTTCCCAGTTTTATTGAAAGCTTTTTAGGGGAGCGCATGTTTCAGGTGCGTGTGGGGTCTACCGTGTCAGATTTCTATGATCAAGAACAGGGTGTCCCACAGGGTAGTATTCTTTCAACTACGCTATTTAACATCAAAATAAACAATATTGTACAATGTTTGGACGACAAAACTGATTGTTCATTGTATGTTGATGATTTTTGTATATGTTACCGTTCAAAAAATATGAAAACAATTGAACGAAAGTTACAACAAAATTTAAAAAGAATAGAAGAATGGACTGATAAAAATGGTTTCAAGTTCTCCAAGTCGAAAACGCAGTGTGTTCATTTTTGTAAACTACGGAAGAAACACGAACATCCTTCCCTGTTTTTATACGGATCACAAATTCCTGTTGTTGAAGAAGCCAAATTTCTTGGGGTCATATTTGATCAAAAGTTATCTTTTATTCCCCATATTAAATATCTTAAAGCGAAATGCTTAAAAGCTTTGAATCTTTTGAAAGTTTTAGCTCATACAAGTTGGGGAGCAGATCGGTATACTTTATTACATCTTTACCGGTCTTTAATAAGATCTAAATTAGATTATGGGTCTGTTGTTTATGGTTCTGCCAGAAAGTCCTATTTAAAATCCTTGGATACTATCCATCACCAAGGCCTTCGTCTGGCCATGGGAGCCTTCCGTACTTCTCCCGTATTAAGCCTTTATGTAGAAGCAGGTGAACCATCTTTAACCTCGCGCAGAGAGAAACTTTCTCTTCAGTATGCTATTAGACTTGCTGCAAATCCATCTAACCCGGCATCCAAAATTTCATTTCGACCTCAATTTGTAGATAGGTATGAAACTAAACCCACAGCAATTAAACCTTTTGGATTACGTATTTTACCACTGCTGGAAAATTCAGGTATCGACCTTAAAAATATTCAAAAACATGAAACCGCCGAAGTTCCATCTTGGTGTATTAAACAACCTTCTATTCTGTTCGACTTACATGATGGCAAAAAATCCGAATCAAATCCGATACTTCTCAAACAAAACTTTCAGGTACTGCAATCACGTTACGATGATTACCAGCAAGTCTATACTGATGGTTCTAAAGAAGGAGATAAAGTTGGTTGTGCGTATGTTTCTAAAGATACGCACAAAACCATGCGCCTTCCAGATGGTTCATCTATTTTTACAGCTGAAGCCAAAGCAATAGACCTAGCTTTAGATTTTATCAGTTCTTCAACAATTCAAAAAGCAATTATATTTTCTGATTCACTTTCTGTGCTTAAGGCTTTAGACCATTCATCATCTAAAAATCCTCAAATTCAAAAATTGATCGAAAAACATCATGAAATTTCTAAAACACACCAAATCTTGTTTTGTTGGCTTCCGAGCCATATTGGCATTGTCGGCAATGAATATGCTGACAAGAAAGCAAAGGAATCGCTCAATCTTGATCCATCTGTTTTTAAAATTCCTTTTAATAATTTTAAACCATTTATCAACCGATACATCTTGTCGGAATGGCAAGGCGAATGGGACCGTGCAATAAATAACAAACTCCATGCCATTAAACCTGTCGTTAGTACAAAATGCTCTCCTCCACAGTTTTCCAGAAAAGAGGACGTAGTATTAACACGACTGCGCATCGGCCATACTAGAGTTACTCATTCTTATATTTTTAATGGTGATGATCAACCTTCTTGTGTAGGTTGTGATCAGCCATTCACTGTGAAACATATCTTAATTGACTGTGTTGACTTTTCACCCTCACGTATTTTATATTTCAAAGCTGACACTTTGCAACAACTGTTTCGAGATGTACCTGTTGATAACATTATTTTATTCTTAAAAGAAATTGGTCTTTTTCATGGGATTTAACTGTTTCAGATTTTTATACATTATCATTCTGACTTCTTACTTTTAATATCGTCATAATTATTCATGCCGTTAAACCATTAACCGACTGACGCTTATGACCCACCAAGAGGGTTGACGCGTCGTTAAACACGAAATCATCATCATCATTGAGGTGAACGTGTATTTCAAGTCCGCCTGGGATCTACCCTGTCAGATCTCTATGCACAAGAGCAGGGTGTCCCACAGGGTAGTATTCTCTCAACTACACTATTTAACATCAAAATAAATAATATTGTACAATGTTTGGACGACAAAATAGACTGTTCATTGTATGTTGATGATTTTTGTATATGTTACCGTTCAAAAAACATGAAAACAATTGAACGAAAGATACAACAAAATTTAAAACGGATAGAAGAATGGACTGATAAAATTGGTTTCAAGTTCTCAAAGTCGAAAACGCAGTGTGTTCATTTTTGTAAGCTACGGAAGGAACACGACCATCCTTCCCTGTTCTTATACGGATCACAAATTCCTGTTGTTGAAGAAGCCAAATTTCTTGGGGTCATATTTGACCAAAAGTTATCTTTTATTCCCCATATTAAATATCTTAAAGCGAAATGCTTAAAAGCTTTGAATCTTTTGAAAGTTTTAGCTCATTCAAGTTGGGGAGCAGATCGGTATACTTTATTACATCTTTACCGGTCTTTAATAAGATCTAAATTAGATTATGGGTCTGTTGTTTATGGTTCTGCCAGAAAGTCCTATTTAAAATCCTTGGATACCATCCATCACCAAGGCCTTCGTCTGGCTATGGGAGCCTTCCGTACTTCTCCCGTATTAAGCCTTTATGTAGAAGCAGGTGAACCATCTTTAACGTCGCGTAGAGAGAAACTTTCTCTTCAGTATGCTATTAGACTTGCTGCAAATCCATCTAACCCGGCATCCAAAATTTCATTTCCACCTCAATTTGTGGATAAGTATGAAACAAAACCCACAGCAATCAAACCTTTTGGATTACGTATTTTACCACTGCTAGAAAATTCAGGTATCGACCTTAAAAAAATATTCAAAAACATGAAACGGCCGAAGTTCCATCTTGGTGTATTAAAAAACCTTCTATTCTGTTCGACTTACATGATGGCAAAAAATCCGAATCAAATCCGATACTTCTCAAACAAAACTTTCAGGTACTACAGTCACGTTACAATGATTACCAGCAAGTCTATACTGATGGTTCCAAAGAAGGAGATAAAGTTGGTTGTGCGTATGTTTCTAAAGATACGCACAAAACCATGCGCCTTCCAGATGGTTCATCTATTTTTACAGCTGAAGCCAAAGCAATAGACCTAGCTTTAGATTTTATCAGTTCTTCATCATTTCAAAAAACAATTATATTTTCTGATTCACTTTCTGTGCTTAAGGCTTTAGACCATTCATTATCTAAAAATCCTCAAATACAAAAACTGATCGAAAAACATCATGAAATTTCTAAAACGCACCAAATCTTGTTTTGTCGGCTTCCGAGCCATATTGGTATTGTCGGCAATGAGTCTGCTGACAAGAAAGCAAAGGAATCGCTCAATCTTGATTCGTCTGTTTTTACCTTTTGGATTACGTATTTTACCACTGCTGGAAAATTCAGGTATCGACCTTAAAAATATTCAAAAACATGAAACCGCCGAAGTTCCATCTTGGTGTATTAAACAACCCCTTATTCTGTTCGAATTACATGATGGAAAAAAATCCGAATCAAATCCAATACTTCTCAAACAAAACTTTCAGGTACTGCAGTCACGTTACAATGATTACCAGCAAGTCTATACTGATGGTTCCAAAGAAGGAGATAAAGTTGGCTGTGCGTATGTTTCTAAAGATACGCACAAAACCATGCGCCTTCCAGATGGTTCATCTATTTTTACAGCTGAAGCCAAAGCAATAGACCTAGCTTTAGATTTTATCAGTTCTTCAACAATTCAAAAAGCAATTATATTTTCTGATTCACTTTCTGTGCTTAAGGCTTTAGACCATTCATCATCTAAAAATCCTCAAATTCAAAAATTGATCGAAAAACATTATGAAATTTCTAAAACACACCAAATCTTGTTTTGTTGGCTTCCGAGCCATATTGGCATTGTCGGCAATGAATATGCTGACAAGAAAGCAAAGGAATCGCTCAGTCTTGATCCATCTGTTTTTAAAATTCCTTTTAATAATTTTAAACCATTTATCAACCGATACATCTTGTCGGAATGGCAAGGCGAATGGGATCGTGCAATAAATAACAAACTCCATGCCATTAAACCTGTCGTTAGTACAAAATGCTCTCCTCCACAGTTTTCCAGAAAAGAGGATGTAGTATTAACACGACTGCGCATCGGCCATACTAGAGTTACTCATTCTTATATTTTTAATGGTGATGATCAGCCTTCTTGTGTAGGTTGTGATCAGCCATTCACTGTGAAACATATCTTAATTGACTGTGTTGACTTTTCACCCTCACGTATTTTATATTTCAAAGCTGACACTTTGCAACAACTGTTTCGAGATGTACCTGTTGATAACATTATTTTATTCTTAAAAGAAATTGGTCTTTTTCATAAGATTTAACTGTTACAGATTTTTATACATTATAATTCTGACTTCTTACTTTTAATATCGTCATAATTATTCATGCCGTTTAACCATTAACCGACTGACGCTTATGACCCACCAAGAGGGTTGACGCGTCGTTAAACACGAAATCATCATCATCATCGTCTGTTTTTAAAATTCCATTTAATAATTTTAAACCATTTATCAATAGATACATCTTGTCGGAATGGCAAGGCGAATGGGACCGTGCAATAAATAACAAACTCCATGCCATTAAACCTGTCGTTGGAACTAAATGCTCTCCTCCACAGTTTTCCAGGAAAGAGGATGTAGTATTAACACGACTGCGCATTGGCCATACTAGAGTTACTCATTCTTTTATTTTAAATGGTGATGAACAGCCTTCCTGTGTAGGCTGTGGTCAGCCATTCACTGTGAAACATATTTTAATTGAATGTGTAGACTTTTCACAGTGCCGTAACTTATACTTCAAAGCTGACACTTTTTCAACAATTGTTTCAAGATGTACCTTTTGAAAATATTATTTTATTCTTAAAAGAAATTGGACTTTTTCATAAGATTTTACTGTTTAAGATTTTTATACATATCAAACTAACTTTTTTATTCTTAATATCCTCATAATTCTTATTGCCGTTAACCATTAACCGTTTGACGCTTATGACCCACAAAGAGGGTTGACGCGTCGTTAAACACGAAATCATCATCATCTACCAAAATTGCTAAAATGTTCCACTCCACTGAACAAAATGGTCGCCAGAGCTAAAAATAGGAAAACCTCTAAACGACATCTCCTAGCCCTTTGGCCAGATTTCACAATAATTTCATAGAAATGTTTCTTGGATAACCCTTTACCATAATTGCTAAAATGGTTCCGCTAAGGTGAACAAAATGGCCACCAGAGCTAAAAATAGAAAAACCTATAAACGACATCTCCTACAAGCCCTTTGGCCCGATTTCAAATTAATTTCACAGAAATGTTCTTAAGGTGACCCTCTACCAAAATTGCTAAAATGGTTTCGCTCCGCTGAACAAAAATAGCCACCAGAGGTAAAAATAGAAAAACCTTTAAAGGACATCTCCGCCAAGCCCTTTGGCCCGATTTCAAATAACTTCAAAGGATACTTCCTAAGATGACCCTCTACCAAAATTGCTAAAATGGTTCCGCTCCGCTGAACAAAATGGCCACCAGAGCTAAAAATAGAAAAAACCTTTAAACATCTCCTCCAAGCCCTTTGGCCCGATTTCAAAATACTTTCACAGAAATGTCTAGGGTGACCCTTTTCCAAAATTGCGAAAATGGTTCCGCTCCGCTGAACAAAAAATGGCCATCAGAGCTAAAAATAGTAAAACCTTTAAACGACACCACCTCCTAGCCCTTTGGCTCGATTACAAAGTAAATTGCACAGAAATGTTCTTAAGGCGACCCTCTACCAAAATTGTTAAAATGGTACCGCTCCGCTGAACAAAATGGCCGCCAGCTAAAATAGAAAAAACTTTTAAACGACATCTCCAAGCCCTTTGGCCCGATTTCAAAATACATGTACATTCTATTTTACAGAAATGTTCGTTGGGTGACCCGCTACAAAAATTGCTAAAATAGTTCCGCTCCGCTAAACAAAATGGCCACCAGAGCTAGAAATATATATAAAAAAACTATAAACGACATTTCCTACAAGCCCTTCGGCCCGATTTCAAAATAATTTCACAGAAATGTACCTTAGATGGCCCTTTACCAGAGCTAAAGATAGAAATACCTTTAAACGACATCTCCTAGCTCTTTGGCCCGATTTCAAAATAATCTCACAGAAATGTACCTTGGATGGCCCTTTACCAAAATTGCTAAAATGGTTCCGCTCAGCTGAACATAATGGCCACCAGAGCTAAAAATAGAAAAACCTATAAACGACATCTCCTACAAGCCCTTTGGACCGATTTCAAAATAATTTGACAGAAATGTTCCTAAGGTGACCCTTTATCAAAGTTGATAAAATGGTTCCGCTCCGCTGAACAAAATGGCCACCAGAGCTAAAAATAGAAAAAAAAATTAAACGACATCTCCTCTAAGCCCTTTGGCCCGATTTCAAAGTAAATTTCACTGAAATGTTCTTAAGGTGACCTACCAAAATTATTAAAATCTTTCTGCTCCGCTGAACAAAATGGCCGCCAGAGCTAAAAATAAAAAACCTATAAACGACATTTCATCCTAGCCCTTTGGCCCGATATTGTCCACCAGAGCTAAAACTGGAAAAACCTATAAACGACATCTCCTACAAGCCCTGCGGCCCGATTTCAAAATAATTTCTTAGAAATTTTCCTAAGGTGACCGTTTATCAATATGTTAAAGTGGTTCCGCTCCGCTGAACAAAATGGTCGCCAGAGCTAAAAAACGAAAGCCCTATAAACGACATCTCCTCCAAGCCCTTTCGCCCGATTTAAAAATATTTCACAGAAATGTTCGTAAGGTGACCCTCTACCAAAATTGCTAAAATGGTTCCGCTTCGCTGAACAAAATGGTCCCAGAGCTAAAAATAGAAAAACCTGTCAACGACATCTCCTAGCCCTTTGGCCCGATTTCAAAATAATTTCACTGAAATGTTCTTAGGGTGACCCTTTAACAAAATTGCTAAAATGGTTCCGCTCTGCTGAACAAAATGTCCACAAGGGCTAACAAGGAACGCCCCCGCCCATAGGGGCTTGAAGAAATATGTGGGCTGCATGATGCTTCCGCGCAGAGCTGATTCTGGCCCGCACACTAGTACTGGTAAACAGCTTAGAGGAGCTAAGCCTGTCCAGGAACCGCGGTGCGAGGCGGACCGTCCATGCTAATAAACCCTATTGGTTTCATTGGGCGACAGGGCTTGAGATGTCATTTCATCTCAATGTCGGGTAAAAGTCCCACAAAATTGGAAGCAACGTCTCCAAAATGACCTTTACAGTGTTGACGGGGACGTTAAACCTCAAATCAAACAAACAAAAAACAAAGCTAACAAGGAAATAAAAAAAAAAACCTTTAAACATCTCCTGGCCCTTTGCCCCAATTTCAAAATAATTTCACATAAATGTTCCTTGGGTTATCCTCTACCTTAATTGCTAAAATGGTTTCACTCCACTGAACTTACCGGCCCCGATAGCTCAGTTGGTAGTGTCCACTCCGGGGAACGGGAGGTCACGGGTTCGATACCGGGCCGCGACATACCAAAGTCGTTAAAAATGGTACTAGCTGCTCCTCGCTTGGCACTCAGATTTACGGGGTAGAGCTAGGACTGGTCAACCCAGTGTCAGGATAATGTGACTGGGTGTGGTATCATGTAATGTGTCTGGGACATGATACTTCAGTGAGGCAGCACTATAAAAGTGAGCATTGAGCTCCCTGTCACAACCAGACACCGTCGTGGTATGACTGAAAAATTGTTGAAATCGACGTTAAACCCGAATTCTCTCTCTCTCTCTCTCTCTCTCTCACACACACACCCACACACACACACACACACACACACACACACACACACACACACACACACACTCCACTGAACAGAATGGCCACCAGAGCTTAAAATAGAAAAAAAAACCTTTAAACAACATCTCCTCCCAAGTCCTTTGCCCAAATTTCAAAATAATTTCACAGAAATGTTCCTAAGGTGACCCTTTATCAAATTTTTAAAATGGTTCCGCTCCGCTGAACAAAATGGCCGCCAGAGCAAAAAATAGAAAAAAAACCTTTAAACGATATCTCCTCCAAGCCCTTTGGCCCGAGTTCAAAATAAATTTCACAGAAATGTTCTTAAGGTGACCCTCTACCAAAATTGCTAAATGGTTCCGCTCCGCTGAACAAAATGGCCGCCAGAGCTAAAAGTAGAAAAAACCTTTAAACAGCTCCTCCTAGCCCTTTGGTCCGATTTCACAGAAATGTTCCTTGGATGACCCTTTAGCAAAATTGCTAAAATAGTTCCTCTCAGCTGAACAAAATGGCCACCAGAGCTAAAAATAGAAAAAAAAAACCTATAAACGACATCTCCTACAAGCCCTTTGGCCCTATTTCAAAATAATTTCACAGACATGTTCCTAAGGTTACCCTTTATCACAATTGTTAAAATGGTTCCGCTCCGCTGAAGAAAATGGCCACCAGAGCTAAAAATAGAAAAACCTTTAAACGACATCTCCAAGCCCTTTGGCCCGATTTCGAAATATTTCACAGAAATGTTCCTAAGGTGACCCTCTACCAAAATGGCTGGAATGGTCCCGCTCCGCTGAACAAAAAGGCCCAAGAACTAAAAATAGTAAAAACCTGTCAACGACATCTCCTCATAGCCCTTCAGCCCGATTTCAAAATCATTTCTCTGAAATGTTCTTTGGGTGACCCTTTAACAAAATTGCTTAAATGGTTCCGCTCTGCTGAACAAATTGGCCGCCAGGGCTAAAAATAGGAAAACAGCTTTAAACATCTCCTCCTAGCCCTTTGGCGCGGTTACAAAATAATTTCACACAGATGTTCCTTGGGTGGTCCTCTACCTAAATATCTAAAATGATTCCACTCCACTGAACAAAATGGCCACCAGAGCTAAAAATAGAAAAAAAAAGCTTTAAACGACATCTCCAAGTCCTTTGGCCAATTTCAAAATTATTTCACAGAAATGTTCCTGAGGTAACCCTATGCCAAAATTGCTTAAATGGTTCTGCTCCGCTGGACAAAATGGCCACCAGTGCTAAAAATAGAAAAACCTTTACACGACATCTCCAAACCCTTTGGCCCGATTTTAAAATAATTTCACAGAAATGTTCCTAAGGTGACCCTCTACCAAAATTGCTAAAATGGATCCGCTCTGCTGAACAAAATGGCCGCCAGAGCTAAAAGAGAAAAACCTTTACACGACATCTTCTCCAAGCCCTTGTGCCTGATTTCAAAATAATTTCACAGAAATGTTCCTAAGGTGACCCTCTACCAAAATTGCTCAAATGGATCCGCTCTGCTGAACAAAATGGCCGCCAGAGCTAAAATAGAAAAACCTTTAAAGGACATCTCCTCCAAGCCCATTGGCCCGATTTCAAAATCATTTCACAGAAATGTTCCATGGGTGAGCCCCTACAGGAATTGCTAAAACGGTTTTGCACCGCCAGACCTTAAAATTGAAATACATTCAAACAACATCTCCTCCTAGCCCATTTGCTCGATTATAAAATAATTTTACAGATATGGTCCTTGGGTTACTTTTTGTTCAAACGGCATCTCCTAAACCACTGAATGGATTTTGACCAACTTCACAGGAAGGGTCCTTAGGTGGTCCCCTTTCAAAGTTGTTCCAATTGTTCCGGTCTGTTGCACATATAGGTCATGGGAGCTAAAATAGATTTTTTACTGAAAATTTTAAAAATCTTCTCCTCTGAAACCGCATGGCCCAAGTCTTATATTTGGTTTGAAGCTTCATCCAGTGAACTACCAAGATTGTACAAAGTATAGCCCTGGGGCCAAAAATGCCCCCGCCCTGGGAGGGGGGGGGGGCTTTGGTTTTACATTGGCTTATATAGGGAAAATCTTTAAGAAATCTCCTTCTCTGAACCCGCAAGGCCCAGGTCTTTGATATTTGGTGTGAAGCTTCATCTAGTGGACCTGTATCAAGATTGTTCAAATTATAGTCCTAGGGCTAAAAATGCCCCTGCCCGGGGCCCTTTGTTTTCATAGGCTTATATAGGGAAAATATTTAAAAATATTCTTCTCTCAAACCACAAGGCCCAGGTCTTTGATATTTGGTATGAAGCTTCATCTAGTGGACCTCTACCAGGATTTTTCAAATTATAGGTCTAGGGCCAAATATGACCCGCCCCGGGGATCCCAAGTTTTATATAGACCTATATAAGGAAAACCTTTAAAAATCTTCTTGTCTGAAACCAGGCTCAAGTCTTTGATATTTGGTATGAAGCTTCACCTTTTAGACCACTATCAAGATTATTCATATTATAGCCCGGGGCCAATAATGGCTCTCCCAGGGACCCACTTGATAATGGCTCTCCCAGGGATCCAGGGCCATCATGGACTTTTGTTTTTAAAAACTAATGTGCTAGTTAAATTATCATTTCTTGAGACATTTATTTCTTACATAACTTCGTCATTTTTGACTTCTGATTCAGTGCATATATTTGAAGGGATTTCGAACTTTATTGTTTTAGACGTAGGTGACTCCTCCTTATCAAATACCATAGGTTTTTTGTGGGGTTTTTTTTGTGTGTGTGTGTGTGGTTTTTTTTGTTGTTTTTTTTTTTTTTTTTTGTTTTTTAACTTTTTCAAAATGGACTTGGGAGTTCGAACAAATGTCATAGAGTGCCCATAACGAAAATACGCCTATTCAAATATAGTAGAACTTCGATGGCTCGAACACCGATGGCTCGTTTACCATGGATGTGTCGAACCCATTCTTGAGCCCCTAGGGAAATCCTCTATATAAGAAATAGTGGGGATAATTAAGGAGATTTTAGTCCTTTATCTTGCAAATGTATGCTGTGTGTACTCATTAGAATCGCCTCGATGAGGCGATTCTAATGAGTACACACAGCATACATTTTCATTATAGAACACCGAAAAGATGTCTAACAGTATCTCGTTGTGCCTCCTGACAGTAACCCTCAGTGGCTCGAACTACCCCTGTCTCGAACAGATTTTCGAGGTCCCAAAGGAGTTCGAGCCATTGGAGTTCGACTGTACATTGAATTTTTTGTTATCTAAAAATGATAAATTTTACATTAAAAAAATTGATAGTTTTCTCATTTCTTCACAAAAAGACAATTGTGGGCACTCGATAGAACCGTATCGTTGGGGCGGTTCTAACGAGTACCCACAACCTATGTATTTGAGCAGAAATACGAAAAATATATATATACCCCTGCAAATGCCAGTTTTACTATATAAATTTCACAGTTGGGCACACAAAAAAGTGGTAGGGGAGAAAACAAGCTCAGATTTAAACAATCTCCACTACTATGATTTCATAAGAATCATCATCATATTGTGTAAAGTTGATTTTATAAATCTGGTCAGTACAATTAATTGGACTGCCAAGTTGCTGCATCCTAGCTTATTCAGTCACATAAGGAAGCAGTTGGGGTTTTCTATGAAATTCTGCGGCATGCCTTTGCGTGTACCCGGGCAGATCAGACTGTGCATCAATTGATTGAAATTTATTCATTTCAGCTCAAAACAAAGAACAGACTCAACGAGGCGGTTCTAATGAGTACCCACAATCCATTTGCTAGCAAAAAAAACGAAAGATAATGTATACCCTGTAAACCCTAGTTTAACTGTATTTAAGAGGGATTCAAATGCATAAAGGTACATTTTTTGGGATGCAAAAGACTGAACGGGAGCCACAGAGACACGTACACCTTTTTGTAGTTGTGATTGTACAGGTATAATGCAATTATCGATAACAAATGACATGCCAATCTTCGTTAATCGATTATCAGGCTACCGTTTGGTGAAATCCTATAATGTAATTATGGATAACAACAGACATTCCAATAACCACTCAACGCCTTCGTTCCCCCAGGTATTAGACTTCCTGCCTTGCCGTGGCCCTGGGGGCTCAATTCCCACTGGGCACACTGCCGCTGTGGTCTTTGTGCCCATTGAGAAGAGCTAAAGGAAGTACCACCCGTTTGCCGTGGGTGGCATCCCGTAAGCCGGATGAAGGGGTCCTGGGGGTTGAGGGTTAACTGGAGTCCAGTGCTTCAGTTACCCAACACGCCTCTTTGGCCTGGATTTCGGAAAGACGGGCGGTCGTGCGGTCCGGCACGATCAATCGGCTGGTCGCGCCTAGCCCTAGGAATACCTTTCACTTTCTCTTCCTTGTCTTTTGTATCATCCTGAATACCCACCGTTTGCTCATAAAGTCTTTTTTCACAACCTTTCAATTTCTAGAAGGCGGCGGCTAAACGGACCAATCGTGCAGTTTTTTTATTGTACGAGTATATCTTCTGTGTATCTCTAACACTTGAGGTAGGAAATCCACTCACAAAAAGTGTTCCCTTGTAGGGCTCCACGGTGGGCGGAGAGCACGGAGGACGAATCATTATCTTTTCATTATGGTTAAAGATAATAAAAGAAAAAAATCGACCCAAGACACATCAGATGCTGACATAACGGACAACGACGACATAACAACTACAATTAACACTACAACTCAACATTTCCCGCGCTTCATTATCATAGAATGTAAGGAAGAAAACCAATCAATTACGTCACTTTCGCCTTTTGTCATCCAAAAAGTTATTTCTGGAATTGCAGGAGAACCCAAAAATATTAAAAAATTATATAGATCGAAACAGCTGCTCATTGAGGTAAACAAAAAAAGTCATGCCGAGAATCTCCTGAGAACAAGTTCTTTTCACAGTTTAGCAGTGAGAGTGTATTCTCATACCTCGCTGAATTCCTCAAAAGGGGTAATTCGTTGCCCAGATTTGAGGAACTCCAGCGAGGAGGAGATTCTCGAAGGCACCAGATCTCAAGGAGTTACAGTTGTTAAACGATTCAAAACAAAACGAAACGGACAATTAGTAGACACTAACACTTTTGTTTTCACTTTTAACGCACCAGTATTGCCCAAAACTATCAAAGTGGCATACTTTAGAGTTGACGTTGAAATTTACATTCCAAATCCGTTGCGCTGCCACGAGTGCCAGAAATATGGGCATCACGAAAATAGATGTTCAAGAGACCCTATCTGTGCCAACTGTGGACAGCCAGCCAACCATACAGAACAAAACTGTAAGAATGAACCCCACTGTGTTAACTGTGGGGAAAAGCACAGCGCCAACTCTAAAGAATGTCACGTTTGGCACAAAGAAAAAGAAATATTAACAGTAAAATTTACAAGAAACATCTCGTTCCCTGAAGCGCGGAAAATTGTTGAGTCCACTACCCCTGTTCCCGGTGTAAGTTATGCCAGCATCGCACAGGCATCTGTTAAAAAGGTATCTGTTGAAGATGCTGTCACTCAGACGGATCCGATTCCTGGTCTCGAACCTTTAAAAAAATTAAAAACAAAAAGCAAAACTGACGATCAAGCTAACAATACCAACATTCAAGCACCACCACCACAGCCAATTCCAGACAAAAAATCAGACAAAATATTGAAAAACAGTACTTTGGAAATGATGAAAAACGATTTAAAAAAACAACAAAAACAACAACAATTTCAAAAACAACAAACATCTCAAAAACAAACAGACAGACAACGTAAAATGGAAAGAGACAGTATAAAATATCAGAACAGATTCGGATCTTTGAGTGACAGTGATATGGAGTTCAATGATACTCCATCACCTCGAAGTAACAGATCGAGGTCAACAACACCACGAAGTAATAACAGATCAATATCACCAATTGCAGCTCCAAAATAGTTTCTAGTCTTAACCTCTCCAAAAATGGATTTAAAACACAAAATAATACAATGGAATTGTCGAGGTCTTAAATCAAATTGTAATGAACTCTTATTACTTATTTCGCTACTAACCCCATCGGTGTTTTGTTTACAAGAAACTTTTTTAAAAACTGATGACAACATAGATGTCAGGGGTTTCAATACATACAACTATATCTATTCTGATGGTAACAAACCATCTGGTGGCAGCTCAATTTTTGTTAAATCATGTTTACCACAAAGAGAGATCAAATTAAAAACAGACCTTCAAGCTGTAGCAGTATCGGTTTCTCTGGATAAAGAAACTACAATTTGCTCTCTATATATCCCACCCTCATTTTCTTTAAAGCCCGAACATCTTGACTCATTGCTGAGTCAACTTCCATCGCCATATCTTTTAGTTGGCGACTTCAATGGTCACAATATTCTATGGGGCTGTAAAGATGTCAACAACAGAGGAGCACTTGTCGAAGATTTTATTGCAAAGAACGATCTTTGCTTGATGAATGATAAATCTTATACTTACCTTCACCCTGCGACAGGTCATTTGTCTTCTTTAGATCTCTCTTTGTGTCACCCATCTCTCTTCTTGGACTATGACTGGTCTGTTCATGATGATCAGTGCGGAAGTGATCACTTTCCTGTTATAATAGATAGCGTAAACGAACCAGATGAAGACTGTAACCAGAAATGGAAAATGAATAAAGCCGACTGGGAATTATTCCATAATTTATGTGAAGAAGAGTTATCATTTGATCAATTTAATGAATCATCCGACATTGTTTCTGACTTCACAGATACACTTATTAATATATCAGAACAATGCATTCCAAAGACCTCCACAAATACTAAGAAAAGCAAGCCTTGGTTTAATAATGACTGTAAAGAAGCTATTAAAAAGCGTAAACAGGCTCTAAATAAGTTCTGCAAAAGTCCCACTTCAGAAAAGCTAAACGACGTAAAAGTTTTTAGAGCTAAAGCTCGGCGAACAATCCGAGCTTCAAAACGAAAGTCATGGAGAGAATATGTCTCCAAATTAAACTACAAAACCCCCATTAAAAAGGTTTGGGATATGGTACGAAAAATTTCAGGAAAAACAAAGTCCTCTAATTTTACACATTTAAATACTGAATTTGACACAATAGCTTCAACAAAAAAAGATATTTCAGATACTCTTGGGCACACATTCTTGAGAAATTCATCATCGCGTAATTACTCTGACACTTTTAGAAATTTCAAAAAGGACCAGGAGAAAAGAAAACTTAACTTCAAATCCCTTAATCACGAAGAATACAACACACCTTTTAACTTATCCGAACTAGTTGAAGCCATTGAAAAATCACATGATACGGCAACCGGCCCCGATGAAATTCATTATCAGATGCTTAAGCATCTGCCAAAAAGTTCTCTTACAACACTTTTAGATATCTTTAATAATATTTGGGAAACGGGGGTCTGTCCTGAGAGCTGGCGTGTAGCTACAGTTGTACCAATTCCGAAACCAGGGAAAGATCATGCAGAACCTACAAATTATCGTCCGATAGCTTTGACAAGTTGTTTGTGTAAAACATTGGAGAGAATGATAAACAAGAGATTAGTCTGGTACTTAGAGTCCAACAACCTCATTTCAGAATATCAATCGGGTTTTCGTTCGGAACGTAGTACCAATGACAATTTAATAAGACTAGAAACATTTATACGAGATGCTTTTATTAACAAAGAACACGTAGTAGCTGTCTTTTTCGACTTGGAGAAAGCATATGATACAACATGGCGTTATGGTATATTGAAAGATCTCCATAACATTGGCTTAAGAGGAAAACTTCCCAGTTTTATTGAAAGCTTTTTAGGGGAGCGCATGTTTCAGGTACGTGTGGGGTCTACCCTGTCAGATTTCTATGATCAAGAACAGGGTGTCCCACAGGGTAGTATTCTTTCAACTACGCTATTTAACATCAAAATAAACAATATTGTACAATGTTTGGACGACAAAACTGATTGTTCCTTGTATGTTGACGATTTCTGTATATGTTACCGTTCAAAAAATATGAAAACAATTGAACGAAAGTTGCAACAAAATTTAAAACGAATAGAAGAATGGACTGATAAAAATGGTTTCAAGTTCTCCAAGTCGACCCCCAGGTATTAGACTTCCTGCCTTGCCGTGGCCCTGGGGGCTCAATTCCCACTGGGCACATTGCCGCTGTGGTCTCTGTGCCCACTGGGAAGAGCTAAAGGAAGTACCACCCGTTTGCCGTGGGTGGCGTCCTGTAAGCCGGAAGAAGGGATCCTGGAGGTTGAGGGTTACCTGAGGTGGCGGTGCTTCAGGTACCCAACACGCCTCTTTGGCCTGGCTTTTCGGTGTAGACGGGTGGCCGTGCGGTCCGGCACGGTCAATCGGCTGGTCGCGCCGAGCCCTAGAGATACCGCTTTGCTTTCTCTTCAACTCTTTTTGTATCTTTCCTGATACCAACCATATGCCCATTTGCCTTACCCTTTTCTGTCTTTTTATCTCTAGAAGGCGGTGGCTAAACGGATCAATCGTGTAGGCATTTTGTTTATGCGAGTATATCTCACGTGTATCTCTAACACCTGCGAGTTGGATAACCACTCCATTATGGTGTTCCCTTGTAGGGCTCCACGGAGGGCGGAGAGCACTTGTGACGAAACTAGAAATTTTTCCTTATGCCTCATGGAAAAAAACATAACCGCAACGCAGCTAAACGTAAAAAAGACGAGGATTCATCCGGAACGGATGAACCCAGTCAACAGTCAAGTCAGCAGTCTCAGCATTCTACTCAACAGTCTAGTCAGCAGTCTGCAGCACCAAAGTCAACCAATTTTCCACGTTTCTTGGTAATGACCTCCAGTGACGATGCACGCACTGTGTCCAGTTTATCACCATTCGTGATAGAAAAAAGCATAGTGTCCATTGCCGGACATCCCAAAAGCATAAAAAAGCTTAAGTCAGGTGACCTTTTATTAGAAGTCGAGAGAGAGCAGCAGGTGAAAAGCCTGCTTGGTACCACAAAGCTCTTCGATCTCAAGGTCAAGGTTTCTCTGCACAACACACTTAATTCATGTAAAGGTGTCATCCGCAGCCCAGAGCTGCGTCCTTGTACTGATGCAGAGATCATTGACAACTTGAGATCTGAGGGCGTCATTGGCGTACGTAACATCCAAGTTCGTAGAGGTGGTGTATTGAAGCCAACAGGTACTTACGTGTTGACTTTCAATACACCAGTTCTGCCCAAGAAAATCAAAGTAGCTTACCTTTCAGTTAACGTAGAGGTGTATATACCAAACCCTCTCAGATGTTACTCGTGTCAGGTTTTTGGCCACCACGAAAGCAGATGTCAGAAGAAGCAACTCTGTCCAAATTGTGGTGAAGAAAAGCATGTCGATAACCATCAAAACTGTAAGAATGAGGCCAAATGCGTCAATTGTGGTGGCAAGCATGCTGTTTTCTCTCGAGATTGTCCGGCATGGAAAAAAGAAAAAGAAATACTTACTGTCAAATACCAAAGGGGGTTAACATTCCCAGAAGCACGGAAAATTGTTGACGAGCGATACACAACACCAACGACCAGTTACGCCAGCATCACAAAGGGTGCTGGTGTACAAGTTTCTACCTCCGCAACGCAGACTGTTGAATCATGCATAGCTGAACTGAAAAAATCTGGTGCATGGAGTAAATCCACTCCAGCACCACAAAGTTCAACCAATTTATCAAATGGCGCAATCCAGGTTGCTTCGGATCGGTCGACAGCGACCGTACCGAAGCCAGCGCCAAATGCAAAAGAGAAACTCGACTCGGGTCGAACTAATAAAGGATCGGAAGATCCGAAAAAAACAATTGTCTCAAAAACAGACAGACAACGTAAAATGGAAAGAGACAATATAAGATTCCAGAACAGATTCGGATCTTTGAGTGACAGTGATATGGAGTTTGAAGCTCCATCATCACCAAATAGCAATAACAGATCAAGGTCTGCAACACCACGAGCTGGTGGTAGCAGATCTATATCACCAATTGCAGCTCCAATATAGTTTCTAGTCTTAATCTCTTCATAAAATGGATTTAAAACACAAAATAATACAATGGAATTGTCGAGGTCTTAAATCAAATTATAACGAACTGTTATTACTTATTTCATTATTAAACCCATCGGTTTTTTGTTTGCAAGAAACTTTTTTAAAAACTGATGACAACATTGATGTCAGGGGTTTCAATACATACAACTATATCTATTCTGATGGTAACAGACCATCTGGTGGCAGTTCAATTTTTGTTAAATCATGTTTACCACAAAGAGAGATCAAATTAAAAACAGACCTACAAGCTATAGCAGTATCGGTTTCTCTGGATAAAGAAACTACAATTTGCTCTCTATATATCCCACCCTCATTTTCTTTAAAGCCGGAACATCTTGACTCATTGCTGAGTCAACTTCCGTCGCCATATCTTTTAGTTGGCGACTTCAATGGTCACAATATTCTATGGGGTTGTAAAGATATCAATAACAGAGGAGCACTTGTCGAAGATTTTATTGCAAAGAGCGATCTTTGCTTGATGAATGATAAATCTTATACTTACCTTCACCCTGCGACAGGTCATTTGTCTTCTTTAGATCTCTCTTTGTGTCACCCATCTCTCTTCTTGGACTATGACTGGTCTGTTCATGATGATCAGTGCGGAAGTGATCACTTCCCTGTTATAATTGAGAATGTAAACGAACCAGATGAGGACTGTAACCAGAAATGGAAAATGAATAAAGCCGACTGGGAATTATTCCATAATTTATGTGAAGAAGAGTTATCAATTGATCATTTTAATGAATCATCCGACATTGTTTCTGATTTCACAGATACACTTATTAACATATCAGAACAATGCATTCCAAAGACCTCCACAAATACTAAGAAAAGCAAGCCTTGGTTTAATAATGACTGTAAAGAAGCTATTAAAAAGCGTAAACAGGCTCTAAATAAGTTCTGCAAAAATCCCACTTCAGAAAAGCTCAACGACGTAAAAGTTTTTAGAGCTAAAGCTCGGCGAACAATCCGAGCTTCCAAACGAAAGTCATGGAGAGAATATGTCTCCAAATTGAACTATAAAACCCCCATTAAAAAGGTTTGGGATATGGTACGAAAAATTTCAGGAAAAACAAAGTCTTCTAGTTTTACACATTTAAATACTGAATTTGACACAATAGCTTCAACAAAAAAAGATATTTCAGATACTCTTGGGCACACATTCTTGAGAAATTCATCATCGCGAAATTACTCTGACACTTTTAGAAATGTCAAAAAGGACCAAGAGAAAAGAAATCTAAACTTTAAATCCCTTAATCACGAAGAATACAACAAACCTTTTAACTTATCCGAACTAGTTGAAGCCATTGAAAAATCATATGATACGGCAACCGGCCCCGATGAAGTTCATTATCAGATGCTTAAGCATCTGCCAAAAAGTTCTCTTACAACACTTTTAGATATCTTTAATAATATTTGGGAAACGGGGGTCTGTCCTGAGAGTTGGCGTGTAGCTACAGTTGTACCAATTCCGAAACCAGGGAAAGATCATGCAGAACCTACAAATTATCGTCCGATAGCTTTGACAAGTTGTTTGTGTAAAACATTGGAGAGAATGATAAACAAGAGATTAGTCTGGTACTTAGAGTCCAACAACCTCATTTCAGAATATCAATCGGGTTTTCGTTCGGAACGTAGTACCAATGACAATTTAATAAGACTAGAAACATTTATACGAGATGCTTTTATTAACAAAGAACACGTAGTGGCTGTCTTTTTCGACTTGGAGAAAGCATATGATACAACATGGCGTTATGGAATATTGAAAGATCTACATAACATTGGCTTAAGAGGAAAACTTCCCAGTTTTATTGAAAGCTTTTTAGGGGAGCGCATGTTTCAGGTGCGTGTGGGGTCTACCCTGTCAGATTTCTATGATCAAGAACAGGGTGTCCCACAGGGTAGTATTCTTTCAACTACGCTATTTAACATCAAAATAAACAATATTGTACAATGTTTGGACGACAAAACTGATTGTTCATTGTATGTTGATGATTTTTGTATATGTTACCGTTCAAAAAATATGAAAACAATTGAACGAAAGTTACAACAAAATTTAAAAAGAATAGAAGAATGGACTGATAAAAATGGTTTCAAGTTCTCCAAGTCGAAAACGCAGTGTGTTCATTTTTGTAAACTACGGAAGAAACACGAACATCCTTCCCTGTTTTTATACGGATCACAAATTCCTGTTGTTGAAGAAGCCAAATTTCTTGGGGTCGTATTTGATCAAAAGTTATCTTTTATTCCCCATATTAAATATCTTAAAGCGAAATGCTTAAAAGCTTTGAATCTTTTGAAAGTTTTAGCTCATACAAGTTGGGGAGCAGATCGGTATACTTTATTACATCTTTACCGGTCTTTAATAAGATCTAAATTAGATTATGGGTCTGTTGTTTATGGTTCTGCCAGAAAGTCCTATTTAAAATCCTTGGATACTATCCATCACCAAGGCCTTCGTCTGGCCATGGGAGCCTTCCGTACTTCTCCCGTATTAAGCCTTTATGTAGAAGCAGGTGAACCGTCTTTAACCTCGCGCAGAGAGAAACTTTCTCTTCAGTATGCTATTAGACTTGCTGCAAATCCATCTAACCCGGCATCCAAAATTTCATTTCCACCTCAATTTGTAGATAGGTATGAAACTAAACCCACAGCAATTAAACCTTTTGGATTACGTATTTTACCACTGCTGGAAAATTCAGGTATCGACCTTAAAAATATTCAAAAACATGAAACTGCCGAAGTTCCATCTTGGTGTATTAAACAACCTTCTATTCTGTTCGACTTACATGATGGAAAAAAATCCGAATCAAATCCGATACTTCTCAAACAAAACTTTCAGGTACTGCAGTCACGTTACGATGATTACCAGCAAGTCTATACTGATGGTTCCAAAGAAGGAGATAAAGTTGGTTGTGCGTATGTTTCTAAAGATACGCACAAAACCATGCGCCTTCCAGATGGTTCATCTATTTTTACAGCTGAAGCCAAAGCAATAGACCTAGCTTTAGATTTTATCAGTTCTTCAACATTTCAAAAAGTAATTATATTTTCTGATTCACTTTCTGTGCTTAAGGCTTTAGACCATTCATCATCTAAAAATCCTCAAATTCAAAAATTGATCGAAAAACATCATGAAATTTCTATAACACACCAAATCTTGTTTTGTTGGCTTCCGAGCCATATTGGCATTGTCGGCAATGAATATGCTGACAAGAAAGCAAAGGAATCGCTCAATCTTGATCCATCTATTTTTAAAATTCCTTTTAATAATTTTAAACCATTTATCAACAGATACATCTTGTCGGAATGGCAAGGCGAATGGGACCGTGCAATAAATAACAAACTCCATGCCATTAAACCTGTCGTTAGTACAAAATGCTCTCCACCACAGTTTTCCAGAAAAGAGGACGTAGTATTAACACGACTGCGCATCGGCCATACTAGAGTTACTCATTCTTATATTTTTAATGGTGATGATCAGCCTTCTTGTGTAGGTTGTGATCAGCCATTCACTGTGAAACATATCTTAATTGACTGTGTTGACTTTTCACCCTCACGTTTTTTATATTTCAAAGCTGACACTTTGCAACAACTGTTTCGAGATGTACCTGTTGATAACATCATTTTATTCTTAAAAGAAATTGGTCTTTTTCATAAGATTTAACTGTTTCAGATTTTTATACATTATCATACTAACTTGTTACTTTTAATATCGTCATAATTATTCATGCCATTTAACCATTAACCGACTGACGCTTATGACCCACCAAGAGGGTTGACGCGTCGTTAAACACGAAATCATCATCATCATCTCCAAGTCGAAAACGCAGTGTGTTCATTTTTGTAAACTACGGAAGAAACACGAACATCCTTCCTTGTTTTTATACGGATCACAAATTCCTGTTGTTGAAGAGGCCAAATTTCTTGGGGTCATATTTGATCAAAAATTATCTTTTATTCCCCATATTAAATATCTTAAAGCGAAATGCTTAAAAGCTTTGAATCTTTTGAAAGTTTTAGCCCATACAAGTTGGGGAGCAGATCGGTATACTTTATTACATCTTTACCGGTCTTTAATAAGATCTAAATTAGATTATGGGTCTGTTGTTTATGGTTCTGCCAGAAAGTCCTATTTAAAATCATTGGATACTATCCATCACCAAGGCCTTCGTCTGGCTATGGGAGCCTTTCGTACTTCTCCCGTATTAAGCCTTTATGTAGAAGCAGGTGAACCATCTTTATCTTCGCGCAGAGAGAAACTTTCTCTTCAGTATGCTATTAGAATTGCTGCTAATCCATCTAACCCGGCATCCAAAATTTCATTTCCACCTCAATTTATAGGTAAGTATGAAACTAAACCCACAGCAATCAAACCTTTTGGATTACGAATTTTACCACTGCTAGAAAATTCAGGCATCGACCTTAAAAATATTCAAAAACATGAAACCGCCGAAGTTCCATCTTGGAGTATTAATCAACCTTCTATTCTGTTCGACTTGCATGATGGCAAAAAATCTGAATCAAATCCGATACTTCTCAAACAAAACTTCCAGGTACTGCAGTCACGTTACAATGATTACCAGCAAGTCTATACTGATGGTTCCAAAGAAGGAGATAAAGTTGGTTGTGCGTATGTTTCTAACGATACGCACAAAACCATGCGCCTTCCAGATGGTTCATCTATTTTTACAGCTGAAGCCAAAGCAATAGACCTAGCTTTAGATTTTATCAGTTCTTCAACAATTCAAAAAGCAATTATATTTTCTGATTCACTTTCTGTGCTTAAGGCTTTAGACCATTCATCATCTAAAAATCCTCAAATTCAAAAATTGATCGAAAAACATCATGAAATTTCTAAAACACACCAAATCTTGTTTTGTTGGCTTCCGAGCCATATTGGCATTGTCGGAAATGAATATGCTGACAAGAAAGCAAAGGAATCGCTCAATCTTGATCCATCTGTTTTTAAAATTCCTTTTAATAATTTTAAACCATTTATCAACAGATACATCTTGTCGGAATGGCAAGGCGAATGGGACCGTGCAATAAATAACAAACTCCATGCCATTAAACCTGTCGTTAGTACAAAATGCTCTCCTCCACAGTTTTCCAGAAAAGAGGACGTAGTATTAACACGACTGCGCATCGGCCATACTAGAGTTACTCATTCTTATATTTTTAATGGTGATGATCAGCCTTCTTGTGTAGGTTGTGATCAGCCATTCACTGTGAAACATATCTTAATTGACTGTGTTGACTTTTCACCCTCACGTATTTTATATTTCAAAGCTGACACTTTGCAACAACTGTTTCGAGATGTACCTGTTGATAACATTATTTTATTCTTAAAAGAAATTGGTCTTTTTCATAAGATTTAACTGTTTCAGATTTTTATACATTATCATTCTGACTTGTTACTTTTAAAATCGTCATAATTATTCATGCCGTTTAACCATTAACCGACTGACGCTTATGACCCACCAAGAGGGTTGACGCGTCGTTAAACACGAAATCATCATCATCATCATCAACGCCTTCGTTAATCGATTATCAAGCTACCGATTATTGAAATCCAAACCTGAAGTAACAGAGCGGTTGTCATTAAATATAAGTCAAGATATATTTATTTATTTGTTTATTTATCAAATAAATAAATAAATTTATCATATGACGTCGCGTCTGAGACTGTAATAACGCCATGTAATATTTTCGATAATCCACTAGTAGATTAAATATACAAATTAGCTAGATACGTCCCGTAAGGTTACATGTTCGACGTCCTTAACCACGTCGCGTTTACTAATGGCGGAATATTGACATTTCCATAAACAATCGTGAATAAAATGCGTTTTAAATTTCATATGATAAATAGAATCTTGCATTCGTGCTCATGTTTTATTGAATTTATTAGACCCGTTGAAGAAAAGGGATAAAATGCTCGGCAAAGCCTCGCATTTTATCCCTTTTCCTCAACTCGTTTAATAAATTCAATAATACATGAACAATCATGTAGGTCCTCTATATAATCAGACTGTACATTCTCGCAGTCATATCAGTATCCACTGTTTGCATGCGCATTCTATTAACTCTGGGCTATTCTAAGTTCATTAAAATTCCTATAATAAGACCACCTTTGGGACTGTTCAAAGGTGGTCTATCCAAGACGACTTTCGAACAGTACCAAAGTTGGTCCCTTTCTAGAAGACACTGAGTGCAGAAAAAAATAAAAAGAATGGCTAAGGGTAATTAGTATTAATTTTAGGTGGCCTTTATAGCGGGATCTCACTGTATAATGAGGCATAAAAAATAGCTAGGTTTCCGCTATCATGACGGAAAAAATAGGGTCGGTATGGCAATTAAACTTTTTACATTTTGCAAAATTTTTTTTGATGGAAAAAGAGTAAAAATCTTAAGAAGGGCTTAATTACAACCATATTACCAGAAAATATTCAAATAATGAGGATCATCAAGAAGGCAAAAAAGCAGGATATAAAGTATTAGTTTTGCTTTTTTGAAATTTTGTCATAAGTGCTAGAAAATATTAAGGTCGGTAGGTAAGAAAATCTATTTATTTTTTTCTGTATGGCTATAAAAATTGTAGGTTCGGCACGAAGAAAAGGTTTGGTCAAGTTAGCGGAAACACGGCTATTGCTTTGGCCTGAACTAATACTGGCCAGGCTGATCTGATTCATCACGTGAACAAGTCCGTGAAATGAAGACCCCCCTAAACCCCAATTCATATAGAGAAAACTGGGGTTTACGGGGGTATACGTTATTTTTGTATTTCTGCTCCTAGACATAGGTTGTGGGTACTCGGTAGAACCGCCTCATTGAGGCGGTTCTAACGAGTACCAACAACCTATGTTTTGATCATTTATAAGAAAAATATCACGGATTTTCATCAGAAAATAGCCATTTTGAAGATATGTACAATGCACTATGTCGCACGGGTGAGTTATCATAATGTCTTCGCTGGTCGCAGAAGGCTTATTGTAGTGGTCGCCCATCAGGGGCCAGTTGTTCAAAACTAATGATGTCGCTAGTTAACATGTCGTTAATACCTTGATCATTTAGTATGGCAATATACTAATACTTTTTCTACCCTTTCATTCACCCTGCCTTCATTTTTGGAGACAAATAATGTAAAGATACAGACGGTGTGTGTGTTGTTTTTTTTTTAGGTTTAACGTCCCCGTCAACACTGTATAGGTAATTTTGGATACGATGCATCCAATTTTGTGCCGGGGACTTGAGATGAAATGAGATCTCAAGCCCTGCCACCCAACACGCACCACTTTTCCTGGGCATGCTTAGAACATCTAAGCGGTTAACCAGTGCTCATGTGCGGTTGGTTTCAGCTCTGCTTGGAAGCATCATGCAGCACATATATTTCTTCAAGCTCCAATGGTTGGGGGGCGAAAGACAAAGACGAACGGACGGACGATGGATAGATAGATAGCCTCAAAGATAGAGGGATGGATAGGTAAAAACCAACTGAAATTATATTTCTAGATTGTATACACATTCTTAACTAAAATTTAAAATAATGCAGGGTATTAAATAAAAATTCAGCAGTTCAGCGTTTTAGTCCCCTTATGCTGATCAGCTGATCGCTGAATTCAGCGTTTTAGTCTCACCCATTAAAGCCAACAAGTACTAACGTGTTCAGAAACCTCCGTGGTGTAGTGGTTACGCTACTCGCCTTGTAAACCAGGGGTCGCAGGATCGAGACTTTCGGATGAGTCTTTAAACCGAGGTCCCGTCTCCATATGACCTTAGCTGTCAGTCGGACGTAAAACTCAAACACTCACGCGCTAACGTGTTCACTTTTAATACAGTTCTGCATACGAAAATCAAAGTAGCAGATCTTTCTTTTAACGTAGATGTATATATCGGCCCCGACCATCGGGGGCTTGAAGAAATAGATGGGCTGCATGATGCTTCCAAGCAGAGCTGAAACAGACGCATACGAGTACTGATAAACCAGGCAAAGCGGTGCGAGTCGGACGGTCCATGCTTATAAGCCATATATATCGTTCGGCGACAGGGTTTGAGATGTCATTTCATCTTAAGGTCGGGTAAAAGTCCCACAAAATTGGAAGCAACGTCTCCAAAATGATCTATCCAGTGTTGACGGGGGACGTTAAACATGAAATCAAATAAAAATGGTATACATACCAAACCCTCTCAGATGTTACCATTGTCAGGTTTTTGGCCACCTTGAAAATCGTCCGACGAAACAACTCTGTCTAAGCTGTGGTGAAGAGAAACTGTCAGTATGCACCACAACTGTCTGAATGAGGCCAAATGCGTCAATTGTGGTGGCAAACATGCTGTTTTCTCTCGAGATTGTCCGACCTGGAAATTGTCGTCATTCTTTGTTACCGTGACGTTAGATGCTGTAACGTCGTTGTCCATCACGTGAACAAGTCCGTGAAATGAACAACCCCTTAACCCCCACTTTATATGGCGTAAACTGGGGTTTACGAGGGTATACATTATTTTTCTAACTTCTCCAAGACATAGGTTGTGGGTACTCGCATTATTTTTCTAACTTCTCCAAGACGTAGGTTGTGGGTACTCGTTAGTCAATTAGGCGGTTCTTACGAGCACTCACAACCTATTTTGGAAGCAAACTTAACAAATCGCAGTTTTTCCTCAGAATAGTAGCCATTTTGGAGACGTGAAGAAATGCACTATGTCACACGGGCGTGTTATCGTAATGTTATATCAGATATATATGAAAATGGGTAAACGCATCAGATAAAGTCAGTTATATTGGCGCGATTATTTTAAACAATGGCGAAACATAGGGAGAATCTGATGGTATCAACAGCATTTTCATCGACTTTTAGTGTGTTAGAATAAAAATAGATCACCTCTAGCATTACGATAACACGCCCGTATGGCATAGTGCATTTTTTCACATCTCCAAAATGGCTACTTTTCTGATGAAAATATGCGATATTTTTCTTATAAAAACTACAAACATAGGTTGCGGGTGCTCGTTAGAACCGCCTCATTGAGGCGGTTCTAACGAGTACCCACAACCTATGTCTTGGAGTAAAAATAAGAAAAATAATGTTTACCCCCTTAAACCCCAGTTTTCTCTATATAAAGTGGGGTTTAGGGGGGTGTTCATTTCACGGACTTGTTCACGTGATGGTACCGTGACATTTAGCATAAATCACTGTCGGTCAGCTGTTGGTAGAGCAGTTACTCGCGCTACGCATTCGTGATTTTAGTTAATTTACAACTGACCTCCAAACATTGACTTATTACTCAATAAATTACTGCTATAGCTGATCGTTTTCTAAAACAACAATATTATTATCATTAACATGATTTTTATTATTATTTCTAGAGTCCCGAATATTCTGAAAATATAAATTCGGATTTAGTTTGATAAAATTGCTTTATGTCTAAGCAAGAAAAGGCAGTTACATGTATATAGCGAAAAATAACCCTCCTTATTCATCACCTTATTTGGGTTCGCTGGCAGGACTCCAGACAAATGTCTTCGTGCCACGCTTACAAGGATAGGAAAACCTAAGCTGTCATAGCATCCATGCGCGTCGTAAGCCCTGACTCGAATGATAATATATTTATCTAAAATATTACTTTTGTGCGTAAGTAAATCATTACACTGAAAAAAAAAGTAGTCAAGGCGACTCGGCAAACTAGTCAGTTTGACTGACTACGTTTTGACTAAGTGAGAAGTTGATTTGACTAGTCAAAGATAGTGATTTTGACTAGTATGGCATGTCGGACTGACTGTGTAAACAGTATAATACTGACTAATTTAGAAGTCATATGAACTAGATTGAAGTAGTCAAAGTGACCAGGCAAAGATAGTTAAGTTGACTGTTGTAGAATATGAAGTTGACTAGGCAAACTAGTCAGATTGATCAACGTTTTGACTAAGCAGAAATTTGTTGCGACTAGTCCAAGACAGTTATTCTGACTAGTGGGAAATGTCAAACTGACTGTGTAAACAGTGTCACACCGACTGATTTAGAAGTCATCTGAAAGATTCAAACAGCCAAACTGACTAGGCAAAGATAGTTATGTTTACTATTGTGGAATGTTACTATGACCATTGTGGAATGTCACTATGACATTGTTAATAGTCAGAATGATAAAATTAAACAATCATTCAAAGGTTGTTCCCTAGTCAGCATGACCTACTGGATAGCAACTTTGACTAGTTTGGAATGCTGGCATGGCAAATGGCCTGTAAAGAAAACAAAGTTTGGAATGCTGGCATTGCAAATGGCCTGTAAAGAAAACAAAGGGAAAGCTGGAATTCATTTTGTTTTAATTCATTAGATACATGAGAACAAGAAACACAACAAAGAAAATTCTAACATGACTAGGGCTGGGGTGATATCAATGCATCAATATTTCATATCTTATCAGACGATACTGTACAGCCAGTATCCCCCCCAGGTATTAGACTTCCTGCCTTGCCGTGGCCCTGGGGGCTCAATTCCCACTGGGCACATTGCCGCTGTGGTCTCTGTGCCCACTGGGAAGAGCTAAAGGAAGTACCACCCGTTTGCCGTGGGTGGCGTCCTGTAAGCCGGAAGAAGGGATCCTGGAGGTTGAGGGTTACCTGAGGTGGCGGTGCTTCAGGTACCCAACACGCCTCTTTGGCCTAGCTTTTCGGTGTAGACGGGTGGCCGTGCGGTCCGGCACGGTCAATCGGCTGGTCGCGCCGAGCCCTAGAGATACCGCTTTGCTTTCTCTTCAACTCTTTTTGTATCTTTCCTGATACCAACCATATGCCCATTTATCTTACCCTTTTCTGTCTTTTTATCTCTAGAAGGCGGTGGCTAAACGGATCAATCGTGTAGGCATTTTGTTTATGCGAGTATATCTCACGTGTATCTCTAACACCTGCGAGTTGGATAACCACTCCATTATGGTGTTCCCTTGTAGGGCTCCACGGAGGGCGGAGAGCACTTGGGACGAAACTAGAAATTTTTCCTTATGCCTCATGGAAAAAAACATAACCGCAACGCAGCTAAACGTAAAAAAGACGAGGATTCATCCGGAACGGATGAACCCAGTCAACAGTCAAGTCAGCAGTCTCAGCATTCTACTCAACAGTCTAGTCAGCAGTCTGCAGCACCAAAGTCAACCAATTTTCCACGTTTCTTGGTAATGACCTCCAGTGACGATGCACGCACTGTGTCCAGTTTATCACCATTCGTGATAGAAAAAAGCATAGTGTCCATTGCCGGACATCCCAAAAGCATAAAAAAGCTTAAGTCAGGTGACCTTTTATTAGAAGTCGAGAGAGAGCAGCAGGTGAAAAGCCTGCTTGGTACCACAAAGCTCTTCGATCTCAAGGTCAAGGTTTCTCTGCACAACACTCTTAATTCATGTAAAGGTGTCATCCGCAGCCCAGAGCTGCGTCCATGTACTGATGCAGAGATCATTGACAACTTGAGATCAGAGGGCGTCATTGGCGTACGTAACATCCAAGTTCGTAGAGGTGGTGTATTGAAGCCAACAGGTACTTACGTGTTGACTTTCAATACACCAGTTCTGCCCAAGAAAATCAAAGTAGCTTACCTTTCAGTTAACGTAGAGGTGTATATACCAAACCCTCTCAGATGTTACTCGTGTCAGGTTTTTGGCCACCACGAAAGCAGATGTCAGAAGAAGCAACTCTGTCCAAATTGTGGTGAAGAAAAGCATGTCGATAACCATCAAAACTGTAAGAATGAGGCCAAATGCGTCAATTGTGGTGGCAAGCATGCTGTTTTCTCTCGAGATTGTCCGGCATGGAAAAAAGAAAAAGAAATACTTACTGTCAAATACCAAAGGGGGTTAACATTCCCAGAAGCACGGAAAATTGTTGACGAGCGATACACAACACCAACGACCAGTTACGCCAGCATCACAAAGGGTGCTGGTGTACAAGTTTCTACCTCCGCAACGCAGACTGTTGAATCATGCATAGCTGAACTGAAAAAATCTGGTGCATGGAGTAAATCCACTCCAGCACCACAAAGTTCAACCAAATTATCAAATGGCGCAATCCAGGTTGCTTCGGATCGGTCGACAGCGACCGTACCGAAGCCAGCGCCACATGCAAAAGAGAAACTCGACTCGGGTCGAACTAATAAAGGATCGGAAGATCCGAAAAAAACAATTGTCTCAAAAACAGACAGACAACGTAAAATGGAAAGAGACAATATAAGATTCCAGAACAGATTCGGATCTTTGAGTGACAGTGATATGGAGTTCGCTGAAACTCCATCATCACCAAGTGGCAATAACAGATCGAGGTCAGCAACACCACGAGCTGGTGGTAGCAGATCTATATCACCAATTGCAGCTCCAATATAGTTTCTAGTCTTAATCGCTCCAAATAATGGATTTAAAACACAAAATAATACAATGGAATTGTCGAGGTCTTAAATCAAATTATAATGAACTCTTATTACTTATTTCGTTATTAAACCCGTCGGTTTTTTGTTTGCAAGAAACTTTTTTAAAAACTGATGACAACCTTGATGTCAGGGGTTTCAATACATACAACTATATCTATTCTGATGGTAATAAACCATCTGGTGGCAGTTCAATTCTTGTTAAATCATGTTTACCACAGAGAGAGATCAAATTAAAAACAGACCTACAAGCTGTAGCAGTATCGGTTTCTCTGGATAAAGAAACTACAATATGCTCTTTATATATTCCACCCTCATTTTCTTTAAAGCCCGAACATCTTGACTCATTGCTGAGTCAGCTTCCATCCCCATATCTTTTAGTTGGCGACTTCAATGGTCACAATATTCTATGGGGCTGTAAAGATATCAATAACAGAGGAGCACTTGTTGAAGATTTTATTGCAAAGAGCGATCTTTGCTTGATGAATGATAAATCTTATACTTACCTTCACCCAGCGACAGGTCATTTGTCTTCTTTAGATCTCTCTTTGTGTCACCCATCTCTCTTCTTGGACTATGACTGGTCTGTTCATGATGATCAGTGCGGAAGTGATCACTTCCCTGTTATAATTGAGAGCGTAAACGAACAAGATGAGGACTGTAACCAGAAATGGAAAATGAATAAAGCCGACTGGGAATTATTCCGTAATTTATGTGAAGAAGAGTTATCAGTTGGTCACTTAAATGAATCATCTGACATTGTTTCTGATTTCACAGATAAACTAATTAATATATCAGAACAATGCATTCCAAAGACCTCCACAAATACTAAGAAAAGCAAGCCTTGGTTTAATAATGACTGTAAAGAAGCTATTCAAAAGCGCAAACAGGCTCTAAATAAGTTCTGCAAAAGTCCCACTTCAGAAAAGCTAAACGACGTTAAAGTTTTTAGAGCTAAAGCTCGGCGAACAATCCGAGCTTCAAAACGAAAGTCATGGAGAGAATATGTCTCCAAATTGAACTACAAAACCCCCATTAAAAAGGTTTGGGATATGGTACGAAAAATTTCAGGAAAAACAAAGTCCTCTAGTTTTACACATTTAAATACTGGTTTTGACACAAAAGCTTCAACTAAAAAAGATATTTCAGATACTCTTGGTCACACATTCTTGAGAAATTCATCATCGCGTAATTATTCTGACACTTTTAGAAATTTCAAAAAGGACCAAGAGAAAAGAAATCTTAACTTCAAATCCCTTAATCACGAAGAATACAACAAACCTTTTAACTTATCCGAACTCGTTGAAGCCATTGAAAAATCACATGATACGGCAACCGGCCCGGATGAAATTCATTATCAGATGCTTAAAGCATCTGCCAAAAAGTTCTCTTACAACACTTTTAGATATCTTTAATAATATTTGGGAAACGGGGGTCTGTCCTGAGAGCTGGCGTGTAGCTACAGTTGTACCAATTCCAAAACCAGGGAAAGATCATGCAGAACCTACAAATTATCGTCCGATAGCTTTGACAAGTTGTTTGTGTAAAACATTGGAGAGAATGATAAACAAGAGATTAGTCTGGTACTTAGAGTCCAACAACCTCATTTCAGAATATCAATCGGGTTTTCGTTCGGAACGTAGTACCAATGACAATTTAATAAGACTAGAAACATTTATACGAGATGCTTTTATTAACAAAGAACACGTAGTGGCTGTCTTTTTCGACTTGGAGAAAGCATATGATACAACATGGCGTTATGAAATATTGAAAGATCTACATAACATTGGCTTAAGAGGAAAACTTCCCAGTTTTATTGAAAGCTTTTTAGGGGAGCGCATGTTTCAGGTGCGTGTGGGGTCTACCCTGTCAGATTTCTATGATCAAGAACAGGGTGTCCCACAGGGTAGTATTCTTTCAACTACGCTATTTAACATCAAAATAAACAATATTGTACAATGTTTGGACGACAAAACTGATTGTTCATTGTATGTTGATGATTTTTGTATATGTTACCGTTCAAAAAATATGAAAACAATTGAAAGAAAGTTACAACAAAATTTAAAAAGAATAGAAGAATGGACTGATAAAAATGGTTTCAAGTTCTCCAAGTCGAAAACGCAGTGTGTTCATTTTTGTAAACTACGGAAGAAACACGAACATCCTTCCCTGTTTTTATACGGATCACAAATTCCTGTTGTTGAAGAAGCCAAATTTCTTGGGGTCATATTTGATCAAAAGTTATCTTTTATTCCACATATTAAATATCTTAAAGCGAAATGCTTAAAAGCTTTGCATCTTTTGAAAGTTTTAGCTCATACAAGTTGGGGAGCAGATCGGTATACTTTATTACATCTTTACCGGTCTTTAATAAGATCTAAATTAGATTATGGGTCTGTTATTTATGGTTCTGCCAGAAAGTCCTATTTAAAATCATTGGATACTATCCATCACCAAGGCCTTCGTCTGGCCATGGGAGCCTTCCGTACCTCTCCCGTATTAAGCCTTTATGTAGAAGCAGGTGAACCATCTTTAACCTCGCGCAGAGAGAAACTTTCTCTTCAGTATGCTATCAGACTTGCTGCAAATCCATCTAACCCGGCATCCAAAATTTCATTTCCACCTCAATTTGTAGATAAGTATGAAACAAAACCCACAGCAATCAAACCTTTTGGATTACGTATTTTACTACTGCTGGAAAATTCAGGTATCGACCTTAAAAATATTCAAAAACATGAAACCGCCGAAGTTCCATCTTGGTGTATTAAACAACCTTCTATTCTGTTCGACTTACATGATGGAAAAAAATCCGAATCAAATCCAATACTTCTCAAACAAAACTTTCAGGTACTGCAGTCACGTTACGATGATTACCAGCAAGTCTATACTGATGGTTCCAAAGAAGGAGATAAAGTTGGTTGTGCGTATGTTTCTAAAGATACGCACAAAACCATGCGCCTTCCAGATGGTTCATCTATTTTTACAGCTGAAGCCAAAGCAATAGACCTAGCTTTAGATTTTATCAGTTCTTCAACAATTCAAAAAGCAATTATATTTTCTGATTCACTTTCTGTGCTTAAGGCTTTAGACCATTCATCATCTAAAAATCCTCAAATTCAAAAATTGATCGAAAAACATCATGAAATTTCTAAAACAACCCAAATCTTGTTTTGTTGGCTTCCGAGCCATATTGGCATTGTCGGCAATGAATATGCTGACAAGAAAGCAAAGGAATCGCTCAATCTTGATCCATCTGTTTTTAAAATTCCTTTTAATAATTTTAAACCATTTATCAACCGATACATCTTGTCGGAATGGCAAGGCGAATGGGACCGTGCAATAAATAACAAACTCCATGCCATTAAACCTGTCGTTAGTACAAAATGCTCTCCTCCACAGTTTTCCAGAAAAGAGGACGTAGTATTAACACGACTGCGCATCGGCCATACTAGAGTTACTCATTCTTATATTTTTAATGGTGATGATCAACCTTCTTGTGTAGGTTGCGATCAGCCATTCACTGTGAAACATATCTTAATTGACTGTGTTGACTTTTCACCCTCACGTATTTTATATTTCAAAGCTGACACTTTGCAACAACTGTTTCGAGATGTACCTGTTGATAACATTATTTTATTCTTAAAAGAAATTGGTCTTTTTCATAAGATTTAACTGTTTCAGATTTTTATACATTATCATTCTGACTTCTTACTTTTAATATCGTCATAATTATTCATGCCGTTTAACCATTAACCGACTGACGCTTATGACCCACAAAGAGGGTTGACGCGTCGTTAAACACGAAATCATCATCATCATCAACAGCCAGTATCCATAATTGGCGATACTTGCATTTATACACTTGCAATACAAACTAGAATGGTTGTCCAGGAAAAACTTGTCGAGCCCCTCGTTTGCTTTAGTGATCTATATGCATGTGAAGAACTGATTCACCCATTAGACAGAAGCCAAACAACATCCTGCTTAACCAGCAAACTTTTTTTTTTAATATTTATGAACCAAAAATTTTATTTCACAATATTTATACTAGCCAATGACCATTTCATTGTCTGAGCTTCAAGTGTGACCTTGACCTTCAACTTATCTGAACAAATGTTTCAAATGAACAACTGTGCCAAATTATTTTAAATTCTTGCATGATGCAAATCCATCAAATATTGTTGGAGATATAAGGCAAAATCATCATCATCCTAGATATTGACCTCTGGCCCCACCCTGGGGCCAACCCAGCAGCATGGCTGCACACATGAAGGGATAGTATCGCGATACATTTTTTCTGGCAATACCCAGTTCTAAACATGAGGTTAACTTTTTTCCAGTGAACCTATAGAGAATGTCCCCAATAAATAATCACGATAATTCTGGTTGTAAACACACACTACAAAAATGCAACATTTTATGTCAAACGTAAACAATTTACCATTCTGACGCCTGCTGAAAAACAAAGTTCTAAAGAAAAACACCTCGAAATATTGCTTTTCTGGACAATATCATGTTTAGAATTTATGCTAACCATGAATTTATCACTGATTAACACATGGTGTCGTTGGGCAGATGCGAATTTTAGTTCACTCCGGCTTCGCCATTGTGAAATAATATTTCTCAATCTGCCTCCCCATCATGACTGATTGATTGATTGTTTTGTTGCTTAACGTCCACGGTAAACAGCAATGGTCATGTCGGGACGGTCAGTTAACCTAACCACACTATTCCTGGGCAGGCTTAGACCTCCTAAGCGGTTAACCAGTACTACGTGCACATACTTTCGCCAGTAACTGACAACTGCCCTTCTTGAATCAGCGGAAGGAGAAAAAAAAGTATGTGGCTGAACCGGGTATCGATCTTGGGACCTCTGGCTCTTGAGCCAGACACGCTACCGACTGCGCTACGTGGGCCGCCTCCCCATCATGAATTATTTCACAAATTATTTCGCAATCTGCTCTCCGATACCATGTGTTAAAAGTGATATTTCATGGTAAGCATCAATTATTTAAGAAATAAATTAGGCTTACTGTGAAATATCGCTTTATTTTCACATAGGGTGTCAGAGGGCAGATTGCGAAATATTAATTCAACTTTGCATCTGCCCGACCACACCATGTGTTAATCAGCGATAAAGCCACGGTAAGCATAAATTATTTTGATTCTAACAACATATTGTCAAGAAAAGCAACATTCTGTGACGTTTTTCTGTAGAACTATTTTTCAGCGAACGGTGAAAAAAGAAATTGTTTATGTCCGACGTCAAAAAACGTTGCATTTTTGTAGCGTGCTTTTACGAATGTGAAATATTGCCATTATTTCACGGTGACGTTTTCTATAGGTTCAATGGGGAAAAGGTTAAGGCTTCAGACAAAATCCATTTTATCCATTTTCTCATAGTAAACTTCAAGTTAATATAGCAAACCAAATAGTGATTGCACGTATTAAAGCAAATTTCACGAGCAGCTGAACCTCAGATCAATGAAAACTTCAGAATGACATGTAAGGCTACCAGAATTTTCGTACATCCCACACAACACTAAGAAATACCAAAGAGATTTTTACAACTTACACCTATTCACAGAGAAGACTCCGATCAGTCTGCGCATCAATGCAGTCTGATCAGTCTTCACTAAGCACTCTATGGACAAGTAAGGATCCACAGCTTCTCACTGCAGCCAGCTACATCCCCGATCAGGCAGCTGGGATGTGCAGGTTGGTTCGAGTTTTTGCATACATGCAAATCCCACAAACCGCTGCGCCCCGGATCAATGCAGTTGATGATTTTAAAGGCTACCGAAATATGCACATTCTTCAGAGGTATACCAGCACAATACTGAGGTACCCCCCACCCACCGCAAGCAAATTCTATAACTATAACTATCACTTATCGAAGACTCAAATCAGCCTGCGCATCTGCTCAGTAAGATCAGCGTCTTTACTGCCATAGTTCCTTCCTGCTGCCAGAGAACCTCGATTTGACTGCCCAGATGGGCAGGCCAATCTTAAGTCTTCGCTGGGCATGACATTAAAGGCTACCCAAATATGCGTACGCTCTTCAGTGTTATAACAGTACAATACTGAGGTATCAAAAGCAACTTGCAGAACTTGAGGTGCATGGGTACACCTCCATGTTTTTGTAGCCATTTCTACAAAGGGAAGCAATTTTTGTGACTTCCTGCTTGCTTCTCTGGAAATTATGGCCCTTCCAAGAAGGTGTCCACTCCTACAGGAAAGATTTTGTTTCTAGAAGAGCAAATTCTTTCCCTCAAGATCCTACTTCCATCGAGGAGGGAGGCAAAAATGAACCTGGCAGTGGCTTCCCCTGAAAGTGCACCCATATATCCTATAATGTGCACTCTGCAAAGACTCAGATCAGCCTGTATGTTTGTGCAGTCTGATCAGAGTCCTCACTGCACACTACATGGAAAAGTCAGGTTCCACAAACAGCTGCGCCCCAGATTAACTGAAACTTAAATAAAACATTAAAGGCTACCAGAATTTGCATGCATACCTTATTTAGAGGTAAACCAGCACAATACCTGCAGCCCACATGTGCACTTTAAGTCTTGTCAAAATCAAAATTGTCTTATCGAAGACTCAGATCAGCCTGTGCATTCCCGCAGACTGATCAGAGAATTCATCCCGTGCTCTATAATCCAGAGGGGACAGGCAGGACAACCTGAGTCGTCATTAGGCGCACACACAAGCTCCGCAGGAACCGCCGCGCCTCGTCTTGTATACACAATACGTTTCTGTAACACTTAAATTAAAATATCTGCGATGCTATAGGAATAAATGCAACTTCTCGTTTATCCCATAGTAAGTCTATGGAAACTGTAAGTGGCTATGGTAATTTATCATATGACGTCGCTTCTGAGAGTGTAATAACGCCATGCATTAAATTCCGTAATCCACTAGTGGATTAAATATGCAAATTAGTTAGTAACGCCCCGTAACGTTACATGTACAACGCAGTTAACGATGTCGCGTTTACTTGTGGCGGAATATTGACTCTTTTGCTCACAAATTGTGAATGAATTGCGTTCTAGTCATATGATAAATAGAATCTTGCATTCGTGTTCATGTAGTATTGAATTTATTAAACTCGTTGAGGAAAAGGAATAAAATGCTTGGCAAAGCCTCGCATTTTATCCCTTTTCCCTCAACTCGTTTAATAAATTCAATAATACATGAGCACTCATGTAAGATCCTCTATTTAATCATACTGCTTTTCTTACAGCTGTAAAAAAGAAGAAACTTTTTTATAGAGGCTAATGCTAAAAACATTTATGCAAACCTTCTGCTGTATGGGTTTTATGGATTATGAGGGGAAGCTTTTTAAGTATGTCTAACACTGTATTTCTTCAACTTGCCATAACAACCAGTCCTTATCTAATTGCAATAGAAAACAAAACCATTTGTTTCTCCTGCCTATAGATCCTTTATGTGAAATTTGGTTCAGAACTTGCCTTCCGGCTTTCACAGATGTTGGTTGAAAATGTTGACAACGAACAACAGAGGCTACTGTATACTATAAGCTCACTAATGAGCCTTCGGTTCAACTGAGCTAAAATATATGTAACAACATTGTAAAATTCATACACTTCAAACAAATTAAAATACATTAAATTTCATTTTATGTACAAGAATTCTGTGGAAGCAGCTACGACATAAAGGCCTTAAACTGATCTTTGTTCTGTGCTGCCTTAAATATGGCAAAATGTCCAGTATTTCAGAAATAGTTTGGCACAATTTTAAATGTGGTGTAAAACTCATTTAAAATAAAAAAAAAGCAAAGTAAAAGACCAGTAAGGTCAGAGTATTTTTTGTATGAAGTTTACAGATCCTCAACCACTGCATTTTCAAAAATCAGAATAAAAATAATAGTACCTTCAGTAGCTTTTGATTTTTATTATTTCCTCCTACTTAATGATTTTATCTTGTATTGAAATAAAAAGTACACTTAATTTATAGAAAAAGCCATTTAAATAAAACTTTTTATAACATTCTTAAACGAAAATACAAGTTAAATATTTGATTTGGTATTTAACAGTTGGAGTAATTATTGATACTGGTATCTGTGTCTAATCCTGAACTGACTTTTTTTCTTTTATTTACCTGTTCCATGATTTTAGTGATCTAGAGGATAACTGTATTCGAAATTTTGAACTGGGAAGGTATATCATTGGTTTTGCGGTCAGGATTTTTTTCGACGATACATTTGATGCACTGCTTTTTATTAAAACGCTCCAAACCATAGAAGTCAATCAGCATGGACTTTCTTTTACAACAATGCATTTGATACACTACTTTTTGTTTGAACACTTCAAACCATAGAAGTCAGCATGGACTTTCATAAAACATAGTTTTAAGCCAAAGTATGATTTAGCTACTAGCCTTTGGCTTCGGCTTCAAGGAGCTGAAAGGTATCCTTCAGGTTAATCTCTATATTTGCAAAAAAAAAGAAGTCATCTTCAGCTAATTCTATTTTGTCTTCGGAAATAGCTGTTAAAATGGAATTAAGTTTCAACTTCCATTTGGGACTTTCTACATGCTCCACTTAGTGCATCTAATTCTTTCAAAATCCAAGAAATTGTGTCTGATTGAAGCACAAATTTGAAATGTGTATACATATAACAATGATTTTATTTTATTATTGTATTTATTTTTGGTTTTGCACCACCTATCCATCTTTCAAAGGTTGAAGGATTTTGACCATGGGATCAGTCACCTTTCCCAAGAAAGAGGGCAACAGGATCGGCATTATCACCAAGCAAAAATGATGCAGATCCCCTAGCAGACTCTCATAAAAATAAAGGCTTTTTATAAAGGCTATTTTTGGGCTCATAAAGGTTTTTAGGATCAATTTGGAAAAAAATAACGAGCACAACAGGGTAAAATTTTAAACGGTCTCAAACCAAAAGACCATGTGCATACACCCCCAAAGCAAAATCTGACTGAAAAACAGCGATGAAAAATATAGTTTCTTACTTTTATACAGTTTCAACAAGATTAACTTGCAATTTTGGTTGGGATAATGTGATTTTTAGACATAGAAACATCTTCTTATATTCAGTAATATCCCTTTCCTTCTCTCACATTCTATCTCGATTTACAAATTGCTAAATATAAAGATTTGTCATTAAAAGAAAGGCTTTAAGGTTTTTCTACCAATTTGAAGGTTTTAAAGGATTTCAACAAAATTAAAGGCTATTAAAGATTTTAAAGCTTCCCCTGGGGAGGGGGCCTGAATGATGCAGAATGCACCTCAAACAGTCAGCTTCTTGCTCTTACGAAGTTATAGAATGACAATCGTTTCTATCTTCCAGAATATTAATAGAAGTAAGTACTCGTCTTTTTGCAACATTTCATGTAAATTCTAGAGCTGAATTTAAATCTAAAGACACCAATTAAATTCTTGTAAATATAATGGGACAACTAACTGAATAACATCAAGAACTTGTGACAAAATATTTTGTTAGGTTACAGTCACAAACCGAACTTCCAAGATAGTCACTTTTGACTGGTTGAGGTCACAGTTTACAGAGCTGATGCAAAATAACATGCTTTTTATGAAAAAGTATTACAGAATGCATTAGATGAAATAATCCATATTAAAAATTTCCATTTTTGGAGGGAAGTTTTCTTTACATTTCCAAATTTTATCATATGACGTCGCGCCTGAGAGTGTAATAACGCCATGCATTAATATCAGTAATCCACTAGTGGATTAAATATGCAAATTAGTAACGCTCCGTAACGTTACATGTACAACGTCGTTAACGACGTCGCGTTTACTTATGACGGAATATGGACTATTTTGCTTACAAATTGTGAATAAATTGCGTTTTAAAGTCATATGATAAAAAGAATCTTGCATTCGTGTTCATATATTATTGAATTTATTAAACTCGTTGAGGAAAGGGAATAAAAAAATGGCAAAGCCTCGCATTTTATCCCTTTCCCTCAACTCGTTTAATAAATTCAATAATACATGAGCACTCATGTAAGATCCTCTATATGTTTTCCTCTATATGTTTTATGGCTCTGCTCTCTGTTTCGCGCCCGACAACCGCACAAATGTAAAACCACAAATAGGATATTTGCCGAGTCCCATTGTGAAAGTTTGCTGAGTCCGATTGTGAAAGTTACATTTCCTTGTTCAAATCTGCAAGTACTGATATCAAGCGCCGATCAATGTCTTCCCCATCTTTCAAGTTCATGATGATGTTCTGAATGAAAAGCAGAGATTTCTCCCATACTTTCGGGTATGCTAAATTGAAGGTGTAGATACTGGCTATTAACGCAAGGAAAATATCGATGAATGTGTCTGCTTCAGAGACTATTTCTCCCTCGATTATCAGGCTGTATGCCCCTTCCTCAACTTCCAGGAGATTAGCCTCCTTGCATTTAATGCTGACAATTTCCATCTGAAAAGTAAATAAAAGCATCGTAAACAACTGCTTGATACCCTGCGGCTGCCACTGCAAATCTATTTCCTATTATAACTCCAGGAGATAAAATTTTTGATGTAACAGAAAGCTTCTCAGTCATTCTCAATAATAAGGCACAAATGCATGTCGCTGGTACATCCTGTACGCAAATGGATAAATTCTTCTGTGTACAATAAAGTACCCATCTAGATACATTAAGCACATGATAAATGGTTTTCACCTTAGTGATGATGTTTATGAAAATTAAAGCTAAAGTTACAAATCGATACGTTCGTTACCTGTCGCCTGACGAGATTTTAATAATTGCAGGATTATAACATGATAAATATACCAGAGACAGGCACTTTTTGTGCATTATTAGATACTATCGTCACTATGGATGTGTTCAATGTCCATTGATGTTACATATATATTGCTTGATACAGGGCAATAAGGCAGTTTTCAAAATGTCGCCCGAATTCATCTTGTTTTGTATTAAGAAGTATAAAGAGGATATATATGAAATATGATAACTTAAAAACTTACTTTTTTGCGTTCAATGTTTAGTGCACTGACCAAATATTTTAAAACAAAATCATCTCTATGGATGTATCCGATTAGCAGTATTTAAGCGCCATTTTTAACCCAGGTAGGAAAGTTATGAAACTGGTGATACATTCGTTACTACCCTGTTGCTCTTTAATCCTATATGTCGCATAGATAATAGTGTTTTTATATTGAAGCCAATGACAGATAGACCATGGCACATATATTTTATTTCTCAATAAAAAGGTAGATAAGAGCGCAGTAGCGCTCCAAATGCAATAATGATACTTTCGTTACCAATACTTTCGTTACCATTGGTACGAATCAGCATACTTGCGAATGCACTTAAAGACCAAAACTGCCTGAATGATGTCATAACATAACCTAACGACATAAAACAAACGTTCAAAAATCTTCTTACCGCATTTTTAGCCTTTTGGCTGATACCTTCGTTACCATTTGGTAACGAATGTATCACGACGGACTGCCGTGCTTTATAGTGTGACTACAGTCAAACCTACTTCCAAGTATAGAAAAATGTTTTGATATTAATGTAACATTATCATATAAGAGAGTTAAAAGGACTATTTTACTTCTGAAATGTTTTTTTTCAAACACTTATGTGATCTTTTTAGAGTCCTGAAATACTACTAGATCTATTAAAATCTATTATAAACGAATCAGTTTAAGTAGAAAGAAAAAGTAAATGACTCTGTGTCAAGTTTGGCAAGCCCTTGCACCACCTATTAAGCCCATATTAAATGACAATATTATCTACTTGTTATGTAGCCAGTTTCTCTGTAAAGTATTGGTAACGAAGGTATCATACTTTCGTTACTATTCATTATATGCATGAAATATAACTTTTCAACACGACTTGTTTTTGAAAAATCTGTTTTATCTGTTTCAAAGAAATAACGAATAGCGATTTTATTCAAGATTTTATACAATCATAAGAAGTAAGTACACTTCCATTGAATCATGATACCTTCGTTACTTTGTACATCTTGTATAAGTGTAGCGGTTGTTTGAAAGCATTCGCCAAATAATTACAAAGCAAATGTTTTTCTTACTTTATCTTTCTTGGAGAGCATAAATGCAAAGCATTGTGTGTCATGATAGAAGTTCTCTTTCTTTTATGATAACTGAAACGTTATTCTTTTGTAGGGCTAACGAGTTGCTGAAAAAGCATGAAAAGTAACATAGTAGTTTGACGACCATATAGTCCGACAAAACGGTTTGTTCTATTAAAATTTAGTCCAAATACTTTATATAGATACAGGTCACCAGTTTGGGAGGAAATATGTGATTCACAAACCTCCTAAAAATCACAAGCCTCGCCGACAGCAGTAGGGTACCAAGTAACGAATGTATTCATGTATTGATATTGGTTGTTAAGGGTGGTGTAATAGAAATTAACCTCCTGAATAGACCCTTCAGTATTTGTAAAAACTGTTTTGCGATATTGTTCTATACATACTATTTGAAAAATGAACAAACAAATAATGGTCTTTAAAATTGAAAATTACGCATTTTTTGGCCGCAAATGTGCCTTATTATTGAGAATGACTGTTCTGTTATTTCCATCAGGGGCGGATCCACTGACACACTTTGTAGTTGCAGGTGCGTAAATGCTACGGTAAGCCATGCCAGTTATTGACAGTCAGTGCCAAACATTTGTCAGGCAACCATATAAGTATACCATTATAATTACCATCAAAATAGCATAGTTATTGCATGCATATTAGAAAGTGTATAGCATGTTGTCTTCTCTACCTAATGCAGCTAAAGCCATACGAAAATCACTGTGTTAATGTTCAAAGCAGAATGATTTCCTAATTAACAATCACCAAGCTTCTGAAAAGTATTATATATAGTCGTCTAATATTAACTTAAACTAATACCCTCAACAGTGTTTGTAATGGTTAAAACTTAGGTTTTCGCCTCTTCAAAGGCTGCTCCTGTCGACATCCATACTGCTCTGTCGAAAATTGTGTTTCTCAGCAACTTTACGCAGTACCGACTTGGTTGACAGCACAGGTAGAGTATTTGGTATTACCCCCATGTATATGCCAAATAACAGTCTTTTGAACTGCATTCACTTTGGATGAATATCTCCTTTGGTGGCAGAGATATGAAGCCAGGAACAGAACTTGCTGAACATTCCTTGTATAGTATAGGTCAAGTCAATTCAGGCTGTTTATAAAAAAGATATTAGATTCTCAGGCCCTCCTGTGTAGTTACCTTAGGACGTCCCCGAGTCATACCCCTGGGTTTTGGGTAGCAAGATTATCTTTGGGCACATATCTAGCTCTGCATTAATCTGACAATTAAATTAATCCTGAGTTTTCTGTTTTAGGCCCGAAAGAAAATTACATGTGTTTCAGGTTTAATACATGGAATATTAAAATAGGGACTGTAGCTTGTATTTTTTTTTTAAACTTTTACATGGGGATGAAAGGGAAACAATATGGTTGAACAGAGAAAGACCGTGACTGAAAAAGGAATTCCTCCAAACAAATTTGAAAAAATTTAGGGTCAGGGGCAAAAACAATAGGCTAATGCATGGTCTGGCAACCTGAAACACACAACTTTTCATTTTAGGCCTTTAAAAGTTACTAACCTGATCTTCTGCACATGGGACACCTTCATTTATCTGAATAATTTTGTAGGGTTTCTCTTTAAACAGGCAAATGATGCCTATTAAGGCAGAAATAAAATTCCCATCTGAAAAAGACATAAAAGAGCCATATACCAAATCTATCCAAACATTTTTGTCTGAAACAGACATGAAAGAGCACTGACCGTTCCAAGGCGGCTCTTCTGTGGCGATTTATTTAAGTTGTTGTTTGTTACTTACTGTGTGTATCACTTGTGTCTTTTAATTTTGGATGGCCATATGGCCATTTTGTGGGAAAGTAACTGTCCATATGATCTTCCTTTGTTTAGGTTTCCATTATGGTCTGGTCGCTTAATGTTTGTATTTCTTTCCCTTTGGTGTCTTTTATGGATGGAGTAAGTTAATTGTATCAATTCCTGATCTTTGTTTTACTTCTACTATACCAGATCTATTACAATATCTTTGTTTTTATTTATTTATTTATTTATTTTCTTAAATCATAGTTTTTGACAGATTTTCTTGCAGTTTGTTTATATTTTACGGCTCACTGAATGTGGATAAGTAATTTAAAACCGTGCTTGAACAGCACGAGAATTCTATTGTTAATGCATGTTACCTATGCAAGAATATGCAACTAGAAATGGCAGTAATTATATGCATGACTTACTAGATACTCCCCACATTTTATTTTTGGGCTAAACAGACTACAACATTTTACCTTCTCAAACTCTGCATGACTGAATGAGCGAAAAGTATCATAAAACAAGAGGGCCAAGATAGCCCTAAACTGCTCACCTGAGTTTTAGAGTTCGAACCCAAAACCCTATGCAGCAGAGTTTTTGGTATCCTGAGGCCACCATTTGAGCAAACTTAGAAGAGCTCTATTATGCAATGCTCAATACCAAATTTCAAGCATCTGAGCCAAGTGTTTCTGAAGCAGAAGATTCTTTTCATATTTTACTATGTATTTCTGTGATCTGAATCTAGGACCCCCTGGCGCGGAGCCATTTTAGACCATGGGACCTTCATTTGAACAAACTTGGTAAAGGACCACTAGACAATGCTACATACTTAATTTCAAGCATCTGAGGCAAGTGGTTCTGAAGAAGATTTTTTAATATTTTCCACGTATTTCAATGATTCAAAGCTAGGACTCTCTGGGGCCTGACCATCTTGGACCTCAAGGGCCACCATTTGAACAAACTTGGTAAAGGTCCACAAGGCAATGCTACATATTAATATTTCAAGCATCTGAGCAACGTGGTTCTGAAGAAGATTTTTTAATAGTTATGTATTTCTATGGTTCAAACCTAGGACCCCTGGGCCGGGCCCATCTTGGACCCTGGGACCTCCATTTGAACAAATTTGGTATAGAATCACCAGCTGAGGCAATGCTACATACCAAAGTTCAAGCATCTGAGCCAAGTGGTTCTGGAGAAGAAGATTTTTGAATATTTTTCTATTTCTATGGGTTGAACGTAGCTTCCCTGGGGTGGGGCCATCTTGGACCCTGGGACCTTCATTTGAACAAACTTGGTAAAGGACCACTAGGCAATGCTACATTATACTAAATTTTCAAGCATCTGAGCCACATGATTCTGAAGAAGATTTTATGTATTTCTATGGTTCGAACCTAGGACCCCTGCAGTCTCGCGAGAGGCAAACGGTACCTCGTTTAGACCTCTCGGATTTTTCCATTTGCATTGTGGGATATAGCCAAAATCGGCTAAAAGATGGCGGACAATAAATTGCGAGTAATCCGAATGAATTTCCCAGCTCCCCCTGCGAAAAATGCGACAGGCTGGTACGGAAAGTGCCGACTGTTTGCGACAATGAGGACCCCTGGCTCGAGGCCATCTTGGACCCTAGGGCCATGATTTGGGCAAACTTAGTGAAGGACACAAGGCAAGGCTGTATACAAAATTTCAACCATTTGGGCAACCTTGGTAGAGGTCTACTAGGCAGTGCTGCATACCAAATATCAAGGCCCTATGCCTAGCGGTTTCAGAGGAATTGTCGTTTGAAGAAATTATTGCCGACGCACGATGGACATAGCATGATGACAATAGCTCACCATGAGCACTTCGTGCTCAGGTGGAAGTGCTCAGTTGAGCTAAAAAGAGCATAACTCTGGGAAAAGGGGCTGGAATCTAAAACCATTATCTTAATGCACATCTTCAGTCAACTTCCACTAGCTTCGTCAACTAGTAAATTTCAAAATGTTAAACTTTCATTTTTAAATTACTTAATCTGGATCATGTTCAGACTTGCAATGTAATATAGACTGACTTGACTGGACTTGAACAAACTCACAAGTTGCATGTGAATTTCATAAATGTTTTTTTCTTCTATTTTTTTACCAAATAAAACAAGACTTAACAAATTAAATCTAGATAATTAAATTCATTTCAGGTTCTTGGGATGATCATGGAACTCAAGAGTATAGATTCTTGATCATTACCTGCTTCTTCAGTAACCCCACCCCCTTCCACCCCTTTCCCTTTGGTGATCTTTAAAGAATCACAGAAAAAAAAACTTGATCATTACCTGCTTTTTCTTTAACCCCCCCCCCCCCGGACCCCCACTTCCACCCCTTAGCCATTGGTGATCTTTAATAAAGAAACACACAAAAAACATACGGTTCCTCTGACTTTCTGTTCTGAAAGTGGCAACCACCTTCTGCAGGTCCACTATGATCTTCTTATTTGCTGTTAGCTTTATTATGGCTGGGGTGTACTTCTTCAGCCCTGACATAAAAACTTCCTCTAAGCTTCCACCACACTTTGCTCCCATTCTAGTAAATTCCTGGCGCAGCTACAGAAAAAAAAGCCCATGAGCCACAACCGCATGTTCATCTATAATATGTATACAGCTTCAAGCAAGTGCAGGCAACCTCTGGGGAACAAAATTGATGGCAACTAAATGTCTTTATCCATTTGTCCGTTGGTCAAAAGTTCCCACAAGTTTTAACAAGCGCTTCGCAAGTGGCGCAAAATAGGCCGGAATCTGTATTTGTTGTATTGCTTATAATAAAAATAACAAGAAGACCATGATGGTCCTAATTCGCTCACCTGAGTTAAGATATGTACATGTGTGTCCCAGGGTGGGGCAATTTTTGGCCCCAACTCTATGATTTGAAAAATCTTGGTAGACCCCGGCGCTGGGGTATATTTAGCCCCAGGGCTATAATTTGAACAATCTAGTAGAGGTTCACTAGGTGAAGCTTCATACCACATATCAAAGACCTGGGCCTTCTGATATCAGACAAGAAGATTTTTTAAAGTTTTCCCTATATTAGCCTATGTAAAACCAGTGGGCCCTGTGGAAGGGGCATTTTTGGCCCCAGGGCTACAATTTGAATAATCTTGGTAGAGGTCCACTAGATGAAGCTTCATACCAAATATCAAAGACCTGGGCCCTACGGTTTCAGAGAAGAAGATTTTTAAAGGTTTTCCCTATACAAGCCCATGTATTTAACTGGTCGGCCCCAGTGCAATCGTTTGAAGATTTTTTTTCTATTTTTAGCCCTGGTGGCCATCTTGTTTATCAGAGTGGAATGATTTTAACTATTTTGGTAGGGAGTCACCTGGGCAACATTCCTGTGAAGTTTGAAGCAAATTTAAAATGTTTTTCTATTTTTAGCTCTGGTGGCCATTTTGTTCGTCAGAGCGGGATCATTTTAGCTAATATGGTAGAGGGTCAACGACATAATATTCCTGTGAAGTTTGAATCAAATTGGCCCAAGGGATAAGGAGGAATTGTCTATTGAAGATTTTTTCTATTTTTAGCTCTGGCGGCCATCTTTTTAGTCAGAGCGGAACAATTTTAGCTATTTTGGTAGGGAGTCAACGACATAATATTCCTGTGAAGTTTGAATCAAATTGACCCAAGGGGTAAGGAGGAGTTGTCGTTTGAAGATTTTTTCTATTTTTAGTTCTGGCGACCATCATGTTTGCCGCGTTGAACGATTTTAGCTATTTTGGTAGGGAGTCACCTAACTAACATTCCTGAGAAGTTTGAATCAAATTGGCCCAAGGGTTGAGGAGGAGTTCGCGTTTTGACGTAAATTTACAAAGTTTTTCTGTTTTTAGCTATGGCGGCCATTTTGCTCATCAGAGGGAAAACGTTTTAGCTATTTTGGTAGTGGGTCATCTAAGCAACATTCCTATGAAGTTTGAATGAAATTGGCCCAATGGTAAAGGAGGAGTAGTCGTTTGAAGAATTTTTCTATTTTTAGCTCTGGTGGCCAACTTGTTAGTCAGAGCCGAATGATTTTAGCTATTCCTTTAGGGAGTCACCTACATAACATTCCTGTGAAGTTTGAATCAAATAGGCCCAAGGGTTAAGGAGGAGTTCGTGTTTGAAGCAAATTTACGATGTTGTTCTATTTTTTGCTATGGCGGCCATTTTGCTCATCAGAGCAGAATCTTTCCAGCTATTTTGGTAGATGGTCACCTAAGCAACATTCCTATGAAGTTTGAATAAAATTGGCCCAAGGATACAGGAGGAATTGTCGTTTAAAGATTTTTTCTATTTTTAGCTCTGACGGCCATCTTGTTTGTCAGAGCACAACAATTTTAGCTATTTTTGTAGGGAGTCATTGGGGCAACATTCCAGTGAAGTTTGAATCAAATTGGCCCAAGGGTTGAGGAGGAGTTTGTGTTTGAAGCAAATTTACGATGTTTTTCTATTTTTAGCTATGGCGGCCATTTTGCTCATCAGAGCAATACCGTTTTAGCTATTTTAGTAGAGGGTCACCTAAGCATTATTCCTATGAAGTTTGAATAAATTTGGCTAAAGGGTACAGGAGGAGTTGTCGTTTAAAGAATTTTCTATTTTTAGCTCTGGCGGCCATTTTGTTCACCGGAGCGGAACCGTTTTAGCTATTTTGGTAGAGAGTCACCTAAGCAACATTCCTATAAAGTTTGAATGATATTGGCCTTAAGGAACATCTCAAAAGCATCAGCCTGAAATTGTGGAAGGAGTTGTGGAGACAAGGTACATACTCCCTACACACTTCTGATGTATTAGGGCTCAAAAAAGTCTTAAATTAAAAATGCGGAAAAAAATATAAAAAAATAATTTCAGGATTCTGAAAAAAAAAACAAGAGGGCCATGATGGCCCTGGGTCGCTCACCTGAGTCATATGTACAAATGAAACTCTAGGTATGCATTCCACTGGTTGTCCTGTAAATCTACCTATCTAGATAGGACAAGTATAGCTTTCACAAAAAGCTTGGTCTACGCTTAGCAACCACTAATAGTTGATGCTTATCAAATACACCATTACAACCACATTAATCTAGAATAAAACTCTCAAAAGCTGAAACCAAAATAACCAGTGACGGATTTCAAGCACGGATAGTGGGTTTCATACCATTTCGCTTTCATTATCAGCCTTCCATGGTTGAAATACTGTTGAAAAGGCCGTAAAACCACGTCATTCACTCATCTGTACCTTGCGGTACATTGTGCTACCTTGTGATACTAATGCACCGGTCACGACATCTATGGGAACAGCGGACTAGCGGTCACGACATATATACGAACAGCTTCTTTTTCAGCGATGCTCTCTAAAATATGAGGACAATAATATCGCATGATAAAGGTCAAGCTGCATTATGGGTAACTAATAGCTATACTTCCGTGTCATAGTAGACTACTAGATTGTCTACGCCCATGGGCGTAGACAATAAACAATTCTGGCAGCCATCATGTTCAGCCAAAGGGAACTGTTTACGCAAGTTTGACAGAGGATTTTGGTAGCTGGTTTCCCAAGGAACATTGCTGTGAAGTTATTTCAAAATCCATTCACTGGTTAGCAGCAGAAGTTGTTTAAAGCTTTTTTTTTCTATTTTAAGCTCTGGCGGCCATCTTGTTCAACTGAGCGGAACGCTTTGAGCAATTTTGGTAGAGTGCTTCCCAAGGAACATTGCTGTGAAATTATTTTAAAATCGGTCAACTGGTTTAGCAGAGGAAGCTGTTTAAAGCTTTTTTCTATTTTTAGCCCTGGTGGCCATCTTGTTCAACAGAGCGGAAACGTTTGAGCAATTCTGGTAAGGGGGCCACCCAAGGAACAATGCTGTGAAATTATTTCAAAATCTGTCCACTGGTTTAGCAGAAGTTGTTTAAAGCTTTTTTTTCTATTTTTAGCTCAGGCGGCCATTTTGTTCAACGGAGCGGAACGGTTTGAGCAATTTTGGTAGAGGGCCACCCAAGGAACGTTGCTGTGAAATTATTTTAAAATCCGTTCACTGGTTTAGCAGCAGAAGTCGTTTAAAGCTTTTTTTTCTATTTTTTAGCTCTGGCGGCCATCTTGTTCAACGGAGCGGAATGCTTTGAGCAATTTTGGTAGAGGGCTTCCTAAGGAACATTGCTGTCAAATTATTCCAGAATCCGTCCACTGGTTTAGCAGAAGAAGTCATTTAAAGGTTTTTCTATTTTTAGCCCTGTCGGCCATTTTGTTTAGCGCAGCGGAACGGTTTGAGCAAGTTTGGTAGAGGGCCACCCAAGGAACATGGCTGTGAAATTATTTCAAAATCTGTCAGCGGTTTTGGAGAAGAAGTCGTTTATAGCAAAAGTTGACGACGGACGCACACAAGCACGGACGACGGACAAAGACCGGTCACAATACCTCACCATGAGCACTTCGTGCTCAGGTGAGCTAAAAACATGCATATCTTCAGACCATCATTAAAGCACCTGTAAAGTTTGAAAGGATCAGCTTAAAACTGGTAGGAGCTACGGGGACAAAGTACCTACTCCCTATACACTTCTGACGTATAAGGGCTCAAGAAAGTCTTAAGTTAACTAGAAAATTGTGTCTGTAAGACACAGGAGATGCCCCCGTGCCCTGCGCCTGTCCCAAACCCACCTCTTCCCCCATTCCCCACCACCTCCAAAATGTTCTGACCTTCAAAATACCATCATGCACATCTTCATACAAGAGTAACCACACCATATTTACTGCAATAAATCATAATATATAATGATTTGAACAGACTGGTTAAATTCCAAGTTTGAACTCCAGTAAATTTATCAAAATAAATCTATGACCTTAAAAAATCGGTATGCATATCTTCAATATGTCTCATACGCCTACAGTTTCAAAGTGATCCACCAGAAACTGTGTGAGCAGTTCAGTACACAATCTAACTACCCCTATTAGTGAATAGGCCCAAAAAATTTAAGTTTGAACTCCCATAAATTTGCCAAAAAATAATCTATGGCTTTAAAAATTCCTCATGCTTAACTTCAATATGTTCATAATAATTATATTTGTAAAGTTTCAAGATGATCCATTCCAAACTGTGGAAGGAGTTGCTGATACAAAATTATTACCCAATTGGTAAATAAACCCTGAAAATTTCAGAGTTTGAACTCCCATATACTTTTGATATTCAAAATTTTTCATGCATATCTTCAGTATGTCTGTAATATACGTGAAAGATTCACAATGATGCATCAAACACTGTGGGAGGAGTTGATTATACAAACTTGCTACCCATAATAATGAATATACCCTGAAATTTTCTTAGTTCCAACTCCCATAAATTTGCCAAAAATAAATTTTTGGCCAATAAAATTCTTCATGCACATCTTCAATATGTCTGTAATATATTTATGCAAAGTGTCAAGTTGATCCATCATAAACTGTGTTAGGAGTTGATTATACAAACTTGCTGCCTATAATGGTGAATTAACCTCGAAAATTTCCAAGTTCGAACTCCCGTAAATTTGCCAAAAATTAATTTGTGGCCTACAAAATTCTTCATGCATATCTTCAATATGTCTGTAACATATATGCAAAGTTTCAAATTGATCCATCATAAACTGTGGGAGGAGTTGATTATACAAACTTCATACCAAAAGTGTGACGGACAGACATTCGGACAGACAGACAGGGGTAAAACATAATGCCCCCTGACTATCGTCACGGGGGCATAAAAATGCGGAAAAAAATATAAAAAATAATTTCAGGATTCTGAAAACAACCACATGCATATCTTCAGACCATCCTTAATACACTTGTAAAGTTTGAAAAGGATCAGCTTTAAATTGTGGTAGGAGGGGACAAGGTACCTACTCCCTATACACTTATGATGTATAACAGCAGTGATTTTACTGCCTCCTTTGGGAAACATCCTGTACCTTTGGAGTTTGGGAAAAAATCATGCTAAATTCCTAAAGTTGAGAAAAAAATATCTAAAATTGGGAAAACTAGACATGTGTCCAAAGTACACAGATGCCCCCGCCATATATCTTTGTCGATATGGCTTGTACCCATCCTGTAGAATGGCCCAGGGGTGTCCGGAGGGACCCGGAGCTGTCCACAGGGACCCAAGGTCTGTGTCAGTGAATGCATCTTACCATAAGGAACAATAATATATATGGTTAAGTGGTGGGGATATGAATTGTTTCTGAGATATAAGGCCTTTTATGAATTGAAGGGGGCGGGGCATGGTCCGGGGTTGTCCAGAGGGAGCCAAAGTCTGTGTCTTAGAATGTGTCATATCATAAGGAACAACAATATGTATGGTTTAGGAGTTCGAATCTGATTAAGTCTGTGTCAGTCAATGCATCTTATAAGGAACAATAATATATACATATGGTTAAGGGCATGGGGACATGGATAGTTTCTGAGATATATGAAACGAAGAGGGGGGTGCATGGCCCAGGGGTGACCGGAGGGACCCAAAGTCTGCGTCTTGGAATGTGTCATATCATAAGTAACAATAATATATATGGCTTAGGTGTTCGAATCTGATTAATTTGCAAGATAATTAGACATTTTGACAGTTTTGCATACAAATTTCGATATAACATTTCAAAGGAATATAAATTCTACTATTTCAATATCTGCATAATGCAGTATTTACACATATCTGTCAGGATAGGAACCCAGCGGGCACATAACGTGTAGCCAACTTTGTATCAACGTCGATGAAACGTCCTGACGTTGCATCGACGCTGATACGACGTTGTGTCAACGTCATTTGCTCGGTGGGAAGGAAAATAAGAATCTTACACTGGTGTTAGGGGTGGATAGAAATGTCCGCCCAGAGGGCACTGTCATGCATCACCAGGCTAGCCAGGTGACGCCAGTCCTTTATCCAGAGGGACGGCTTTTTCTATCTCTACTTCACACAAAATTAAGATTCCTTTTCTTGCATACATTTCGATTCTAAGAGAGGATTTTTATAATGCGATCACTTCGATTGTTGTGGTCGGCCATAATTTGATGAAGTCACTATACATGCAGCGACTCCGTTTTAACGACGGCGTACGTGACGTCATATTCATGCAGTGCACATCAAACACGTGAAAACTATGTAGGTGCATCTCGAAAACACGCCTATATAATTCTGACCCTCTTGAGCCCCTCTTTTATGTAGCAAAACTGGGGTTTACAGGGGTAAACCTTATTTTTCTTATTTCAGCTCTAAAATATAGATTGTGGGTACTCGTTAGAACCGCCTGGTTCAGGTGGTTCTAACGTGTACCCACAATACATATTTTGAGCAGAAATTAGAAAACTATCACAATTTTTCACCTAATTTGTGTTGGGTTTTTACGGCCGTAAGATTTACAATGCATTTGTATAGACGTATTTTCGTAATGTACCCTGTCCAACTGCCGGAACTACTTCCGCACTACTTTTATTTTGTAAACAATATACATGTGCGAGCTGTCAAAACCACCCGGAGGTGTTGTGCAAGAAAAAGATTCCAATATGTGGTTCTGTTGGAAATGAGCGTTTCCGGCCCGAGGGATGACCGTGCTGAGCGGAACCTCGCATATCAGATTCTTATAATCCTGCGTATGTAATATAAGAATCTTATATGGGTGTGAGGGGTGGATGGAAAAATCCGTCCCGAGGGTCACTGTTCGGCATCACGAGGCTTGCCGAGTGATGCCGGACAGTGATCCCGAGGGACGGATTTTTCTATCCACCCTCACTCCCATATTGGATTCTTTTTCTTGCATACCTTCCGTTTCTTAGCGCTGATTTTTAATGCTGCAGTCACTTCGGTTACCAACGTCCGCCATATTGTGTTGACACTGCAGGAATGTTTAGTGACGTCACGTAACGTGCTGTGACGTCAACCTTAACGACGGTGCATACGAGGTCGTAATCAACCAGTGCATTTATCAAACACGCGATTATATTCGATTTTGGGTCGGAACACCAGGGTCAGAACATGAATTTCTATCCCAGGGTAAAATCACGGATTTCCTTGTCTGGTGTGCAAGAATTCATTTTCTAACGAAAACAGTTTGTAAGTATTACCTGGCGGCTCGGCCCCCGCCCATAGGGGCTTGAAGAAATATATGGGCTGCATGATGCTTCCACGCAGAGCTGAATCCCGCCCGCACACTAGTACTGGTAAACCGCTTAGAGGACCTAAGCCTGTCCAGGAACCGCGGTGCGAGGTGGACCGTCCATGCTTATAAACCTATTGGTTTCATTGGACGGCAGGGCTTGAGAAGTCATTTCATCTCAATGGCGGGTAAAAGTCCCACGAAATTGGAAGCGACGTCTCCAAAATGACCTTTACAGTGTTGACGGGGACGTTAAACCTCAAATCAAACAAACAAACAATTACCTGGCGGCTACAAATACAAGAATATATTGCAAAAACGACAACTGTTAATCATCCATCATTTAAAGTTTTAATAATTCATTACAATGTGCGGGTGCAATCCATTAACGGTAAGTGATAGGGCTTCTAGACCGCGGGCCACCAAAAGTAAACCCGTCCAAGGAGACCAGGAGAAATTTTCTGCATTTTCTTCATTTTCTGCTATCATTACGAAAATTCGCCTATATAAATGCATTGTAATATTTACTGCCGAAAAAACGAACATTTTAAGATGATAAATGTGGTATGTTTCGTATTTCTGTTCAAAATATAGATTATGGCGGTTCTGACGAGTACCTGCAATCTATATTTGAGCGCAGAAATTATAAAAAATAAGGTTTACCACTGTAAACCCCAGTTTTACTATATATATAAAAGTAGGGTTCAAGTGGGTCAAAATTATATAGGCGTGTTTTCGTGGTAAAACACTAATGACCCTTTTAATTATGTTACCGTTAGTATTATTTAAGAAATAGATCAACCCTAGCAGTAAATTCTTGAGTAATAAATCACAGCTTGGAGGTCAATGGTATACGTCATTACGATAACACACCCGTGCGACATAGTGCATTTGTCATATCTCAAAAATGGCTACTTTTCCGATGAAAATCCGTGATAGTTTTCTTCTTTATGCTGCAAACATAAGTTGTGGGTGCTCGTTAGAACCGCCTCATTGAGGCGGTTCTAACGAGTACCCACAACCTATGTCTTGGAGTAAAAATAAGAAAAATAGTGTTTACCCCCCTAAACCCCAGTTTTCTCTATACAAAGTGGGGTATAAGGGTGTGTTCATTTCACGGACATGTGCGCGTGATGTAGATCAAATTAAAAGCGCGCAGTGCCAGTGTGTTTTTTTTTTTTTGTTGTTGTTGTTTTGTTTTTGTGTTGTTGTTTTTTTGTGTTTTTTTTTCTACTTACAACTGACCGATAAACTGCGATTCATTACTCAATAATGCGCACACAATAACTTATTTAATTTATTTCGAGTCTTAACACACTGAATATCGGTAATAATGGTATGGTTTCCTTCAAATTGTCAGAATCTTTCGCCATTGTCAGAAGAAAGCTCGCCACATTATTGACTGTAACATCACGAAAACACGCCTGTATAATTCTGACCCCCTTGAACCCCATTTTTGTATAGTACCAGGACTGTTCAAATATGAATGCAAGTAGAATGTTTTCTCATGCACTAATGCGAAAATCACCTGGAAATAAATATCACAGCGTAGAAAAACATTTTACCTATACATTGATACCAAATCTGTTAAAATCCGTGCACTTTAGCCATGTATATCGTTCGATAAACACTGTCTACTCTTGTATACGATAACATGAAATCGTCGAGTACTGAAACGCCTAAATATTCTCAATTGTGTCAGAAAATCACTGCGCAGTACAGCATATTAATTAAATCCGGCTGATCGAATCAGAACCGTTACCGAAAGCATATCCCAAACATTAAAAGGGAAAGTTGGACAAACATATCTTAACGAACATTAAAATCACAGGGGCAAGCCGGGTCAGCAGCTGGGGCTTACAGGGGTAAACCTTTTTTTCTTTTCTTACTTCTGCTCTAAAATATAGATTGTGGGTATTCGTTAGAACCGCCTTCATGAGGCGGTTCTAACGAGTACCCACAATCTATATTACACTACAAAAAGAGAAATATCACAATTTTTTATCTTAATTTTTTTGTGTGTGTGTGTGCTTGTTTTGTTTGTTTGTTTGTTTTTTCACGGGTAAAATTTAAAATGTATTTGTATAAGCGTGTTTTCATAACGTTATTTGCCAGACGAACCTAATTTTACAATATAACATTCAGCATAAAAGTAAACATCGAACGAAAAAAAAAAATCTCGTCGTATACCTTACTAGTCCGTTTGTTTGTTTGTATTGGAGTTTAACGGTCCAGTCAACACTATTTAGGCCATTTTTGAGCCTGTCAGTTAACCTATTCACACTTTTCCTGGGCAGGCTTATATGTAAGCGAGTAACCAGTACAGCAGTACAGTGCACATTGCTTCGCCAGGAACTGACAACTGCCCTTCTTTAGCGGAAGGTTAGAAGCCTCCGTGATGTAGTGGTTACGCTACTCGCCTTGTAAACCAGGGATCGCAGGATCGATCCGGGGCTTCTCCTGACTTTCGGATGAGTCTTTAAACCGTGGGCCCGTCTCCGTATGACCTTAGCTGTTGGTGGGACGTAAAACTCAAACACTCACTCACTCACTCTTGAGCGGATGGGAGAGAATGGCCGTAGAAAAGATTCCATGATCAATCCCCACGAAAGAATGCTGCCGACCCCGACAGGAATCGAACCGGCGTCTTCCTGATCACCAGTCAGACCCACATCCGACAGAGTTACCGAGGCCTATTACTAGTCTATGGCAAATGGAAATTTGTTATACCCAAAACTCAAAACTTCAAAACGAAATTGCACACATCGTTAAACAATCGATAGTATCATTGGTTTAAACTACTTTATCTCTTTTGAGTATATATTACACACATAAATAATTAAAATTTGGGCTATTTTTGGACGAAAGCATAATGCTTATCGAGTTCTTTTCCGACTTGCAAAACATTAAAAACTTATTTGCGTTCCAGTCCACTACCGTGGCAATAAAACATTATGAAAATAATCCCTCACCCAACCGCGAGTGCCATAATGATACATCGAGTGCCCCATCCTTTGGTTCGATTAGATTAACCTAAAAACGACGGTCGCGATGGCTATCGTGTTATTTTATAAATGACCGTCCATATTCTTTTCTCTAGCAGTGACCTTATCCCAAAGGAATTATTAATGTTCGAAGCAGATCAATAGCCTCGCATGTGACAAGGTATTGAACGCTGAACAACAGCGGAAGTATGATCTTGCGAAATCTACTCTAATGCCTTAAAATAGTTGATAATTGCAGGTAACTATGCATTAGTTATCTGCGCAGTCTGGTCCAGATTTCTAACTGTACATTCTCCACACATTTAGCTGTTGGTCACCTTTGCTAATATCATTGTTGCTCACATGCAGTCTGATCCGGAAAAAAGCGATCTGCTTGTACATTTTGCGACACGCCATACACACCTTTTGGGTTTTATCTTACAGTGGAGATGTATCCAAGCAGGCATATGATGTAGTTATGACGTCACATTAACGTCGGTTCAACGTGATGACGTATATGCAGCGTCACATCTACGTTGCACCGACGTTGATTTGACGTTACCATAGCGACGTGTACCTGCTGTGAATGCAGGCGCTTTTTCTGCAAAAGTCTGTATTAGTTTGAACTGTGTGGAACACTTAAATACATTACGAAAATACGCCTAGACAAATACATTATAAAGTTTACCGCCGAAAAAAAAACGAAAATTGTAAGATGAAAAATTTATGATATTTTTCTTATTTCAGTTCACAATGTATATTTTAGAGCAAAAATAAGAAAAATAAGGTATACCCCTGTAAACCCAACTTTTACTCTATAAATGGTGGTTTAAACATATTCTATTGCTTATATACAGACAAGCAAATGGGTTGGTCCACAAGTTCTAACACCATTAATTACGGCCTGTCCCGTACAAACTACACACTTACAAGCAATAACAGATGACAATAAATCGCAAAATAGATTTTTTCTAATGTTTCAAACAATGAGAGAGAGAGAGAGAGAGAGAGAGAGAGAAGGAGAGAAGGAAAGAGAAAGTACCGGTTGCCAAACGAGATTTTGTTTAAAGAGTTATTAAATTATAAATATACCGGTTATCCTTGTGAACCATGTGCAAAACGACATGTTTCCTTCATATAACATTGTACACTTTTGAACAAGTCTTTGTTTTCTTTTTCAGTAGCATTTGTCTTACCTTAAAGTACAATTTGACAATTCAGAGGGTGAAAAATTCTGGTTGCCTGAAAAAAAATGAACTCGTGCGTTAGCATACTTTGGACTTTGAAAGAAAAAAAGTGTTCTGCATCTTCTGCTACGTGTCCACAATCACAATCGGCATCTACTATTAAATGATTATTGTAACGGTCATAATTAAGCTCGCTACATTTGTTGCGTATTTGTGCATGAATAATCGAAAGACGTCTGCTTCCAGATTTGAAATATGATGGTACAGAAGGTATCACAAACAAATGAGCTAGAACAGCCGTTTTAAACGAAGAGAAAGTGGCAGAATTCCTAATGTTTTCAGGAAGATTATTCCAAAGAGATATAGATGCTGGAACAAATGATCAAAAAAGTGTTGTTCTACTGCTAAGTAACTGGTAATTTTGTCATTTCGTAATTGGTATGGTGTATTGCTACCGACTGTTGGGGGGAAGAGATTTTTTAAATAGTCAGGGACAAGTTCATTTTGGACCTTGTACATTATCATTAACTTTTGGTACATTCGCCTGATGAACAGCTGTACATGTAAAACTGTTATTTTTTGTTTTGTTTTTTTCTGAGTTTTTTTTTGTTTTGGACTCCGAACTGTATTTTGCTGATAAAACTGTTATTATCATGCTCAGTTCTGCTGAAATGTGGATTGTTGGTGCTCGTTATTGAGATCTCAATAAAATGTTTGTTTCTCGATAATTTTTAGATGCTATGTTATTTTTTATTCCTTGATTTTACTTATTACCTATACGCTAAAATGTTGAAGTCAAAATTCGACTACAAACAGATTTTGTGAAAAAAAAAAAAAAAACTTTTTTTTTTATTTTCCCCAAAAACTTTTATTTTCAACACCAGATTTTCTTTACATTGTTACAGGATTTATGTAAATAGATAGTCAAATTCTTAATCAGTAAATTTTACTGTTATGTCGGGCGAGACAATTTAAAAGTGTAAAGTGTGTATTTCCGGTCAGTATACATGTGTTACAGTCAATACTTTTGCGGGATTTCTTCTTTCAATGGCGAAAAGTTGAGATTTTGAAAGAAACAACATCAGTATTGCCAATTTTCAGCGTGTTACATGTATATTCGAAATAGATCAGCTGTAGTCTGTGATTTGTCGGTCAGTTGTCAGAAGACCTCCAAACTGTGATTTATTACTTAGTTAACAAATCATAGGTAGAGCTGATCTATTTCTTAAACCTTTTGTATACATGTAAGCTGCTCAATGGTATCACAGTTGCATCACGAAAAAACGCCTATATAATTTTGACTCCCTTGACCCCCACTTTTATATAGTAAAACTGGGGTTTACAGGGGTTAAGCTTTTCTTCTTATTTCTGCTTTAAAATATAGATTGTGGGTATTCGTTAGAATGAGGCGGTTCTAACGGCGACCCACAATCTATATTTTGAGCAGAAATAAGAAAAAATATCACAATTTTTCATCTGAAATTTTGCGTTCTTTCGTCGATAAAGTTTACAATGGACCTTCGATGGCTTTACAAATGGCTCGTTTTCCACAACTGCTTCGAACCCATTCGTGGGTCCCTTAGAAAAAATCCCATCACTACAGATTTTAATTTATCCATTACGAAAACACGCCTACACAAATACAATGTAAATTTTTCCACCGAAAAACGAAAATTTTCAGATGAAAATTTGTGAGATGTTTCTTATTTCTGCTCAGAACATAGATTATGGATACTGGGTTCTAACGAGTACCCACAATCTATGTTTTTGAGCAGAAATAAGAAAAATAATGTTTACCGCTGTAAACCCCAGTTTTACTATATAAAAGTGGGGTTCAAGGGGGTCATGTTTTCATGATGTAATGATATTACAAGAAAATGTCCTGTTTACTTTGTACGTAAAATTCCGGTCATTATTATATTTTTAATCAAGTTATTTCGTATTGGCCCAATTATAGGTCCGAGGTCTGTTGTATTGGCCCGAGGCCTTTGGCCCCGGGCCAATACAGCTGACCTGGGATCTGTACCTGGGACAAAACGGAATTATTTGATTAATGACAATTTTATTACATGTAACTGACACCATTAAAACATGATTATTGATTTTTGACCTCAGTGTTAATACGGATGACCTCCGAAAACTACAGGAGTGTCAGCCAAGTGCAATTCCCTGTAGATAAGCAGTTTCGTTCACAATAGAAGAATAGAAGCCTCCGTGGTGTAGTGGTTACGCTACTCGCCTTGTAAACCAGGGATCGCAGGATCGATCTTTAGACTTTCGGATTAGTCTTTAAACCGAGGTCCCGCTCCGTATGACCTTAGCTGTTGGTGGGACGTAAAACTCAAACACTCACTCACTCACAATAGAAGACGGTCCCACCCATCGGGGCTTGAAGAAATATATGGGCTGCATGATGCTTCCTCGTAGAGCTGAACCCGACCCGCACACGAGTACTGGTAAACCGCTTAGAGGATCTAAGCCTGCCCAGGCAAAGCGGTGCGCACGGTAAGCCCATGCTTTTAAACCCTATTGGTTTCATTAGGCGAATGGGCTTGAGATGTCATTTCATCTCAGTGTCGGGTTAAAGTCCAACAAAATTGGAAGCAACGTCTCCAAAATGACCTTTACAGTGTTGACGGGGACGTTAAACCTCAAATCAAACAAACAAATCACAAGAGAAGTACCTTCAAATATGTCCGTTTCGAACAGAAACATATGCAGCCATCTTGTCGTGCGTATCAAACAAAAAGAAACCTATAGGTCGTGACAAAGTACACAAAGCGCATTTTATCATTACGATAACACACCTGCGACATACTGCTTTTTTCACATCCCAAAATGGCTACTTTTTTGATGACAATCAGCGATAATTTTCTTATTTATACTCCAAACATAGATTGTGGGTGCTCGTACCCACAACCTATGTCTTGGACCAGAAATAAGAAAAATAATGTATACCGCCGTAAACAGCAGTTTTCTGTATATAAAATGTGGTGTAGAGGGGGGGGGGGGGGTCATTTCACGGACTTGTTCAGATGATGGCTGTCAAATATGGCATACCTGCAATCCTGTAGGTTTTGAATATTTTTATAAGGAAATGGGAAGAAACAGAACTGACAATTCGGAAAAAATGGCGTCCTGCGTTAGTGAACTGACAATTCGGAAAAAATGGCGTCCTGCGTTAGTGAACGTCAATGTTTAACGGCCTGCAGTATTGTCCATAGATAATTATGTCTCCCCCCAAAAAATTTTTTTCGGAGAGGCATATTGTTTTTCCCCGGGCGTCTGTCTGTCAGTCTGTCTGTCTGTCCGTCTGTCACACATTCGTGTCCCGATCTATAACTTGAAAATCGTTCGGGCTATTTTCACGAAGCTTCATATAAATATTAATCAGCATTCGACGACGTGCAGTGCGCAAGAACTATAACTATCGCATTTATACTTTTTGAATTATCTCCCTTGGAAGTTTGTCGGTATGTATGTATATATGTATGGGGAAATCCTGTCCGGTCAATAACTTTCTTATTTTCAGATGGATTTTAAAATTACTCGTCAGAAATATTAACAACCATGAGACGATGTGTGGTGCGCATGAAGCAGGTCGGTACCTCAAAGGTCAATGTCATACTTAGAGGTCAAAGGTCAAAAAGGGGCCTTTTTCGTGTTTGGTCAATACCATTCTTATTTTGTGATGAATTTTAAAATTACTTGGCAGAAATATTAACAACCATGAGACGATGTGTGGTGCGCATGCGGCAGGTCGGTACCTCAAAGATCAAGGTCATACTTAGAGGTCAAACGTAAAAAAGGGGCCTTTTTTCGTGTTTGGTCAATAACTTTCTTATTTTGAGATGGATTTGAAATCACTTGGCAGAAATGTTAACCAATATAAGACAATGTGTTGCGTGCATGACCCAGGTTGGTACCTCAAAGGTCAAGGTCATACTTAGAAGTCAAATGTAAAAAATGGGCCTTTTTTCGGGTTTTGTCAATAACTTGCTTATTTTTAGATAGAATCTAAAGTTACTTGGCAAAATGTTAACTATCATGGGACGATGTGTTGCATGCATGATTCAGTTTGGTACCTCAAATGTCAAGGTCATACATAGAGGTCAAAGCTCAAAAAGGGGTCTTTTTTCGTGTTTGGTCAATAACTTTCTTATTTTTAGATGGATTTTGCAATTGCTTGGCAGAAATGTTAACCGCCATGAGATGATTTGTTGCACGCATGCCCCAGTTTGGTACCTGAAAGGTCAAGGTCATGCATAGAGGTTAAAGGTAAAAAGGGACCTTTTTGTGTTCTGTCAATAACTTCCTTATTTTTAGATGGATTTTGAAATTACTTGGCAGAAATGTTAACCACCATGAGACGATGTGTTGCGTGCATGACCCAAGTTGGTACCTCAAATGTCAAGGTCGTACTAAGAGGTCAAAGGACAAAAAGGGGCCTTGTTTAGTGTTCAGTCAATAACTTTATTATTCCTTGATAGATAGTGAAATTACTTGGCGGAAATGTTAACCATCATGAGACGATGTGGTGCACACTAGACCCAGGTCGGTACCTCCAAGTTCAAGGTCATGCTAAGAGGTCAAAGGTAAAAAATGTTGTTTTTTTGTGTGTCCAGTCAATAACTTTTTTTTATTTCTGGATGGACTTTATAAAGTAACCATGCAGAAATGTTCACCGTCATTAGACCATGAGTCATGTGCAAGACCAAGGTCCATACCTCCAATGTCAAGGTCATACCTAGAGGTCAAAAGTAAAAAAGGGACAGTCAATAACTTCCTTATTCTTTCATGGATTATGAAATTATTTGGCAGAAATGTTAACCATCATGAGACGATGTGTTGTACCTCAAAGGTCAAGGCCATACTTAGAGGTCAAAGGTAAAAAAGGGCTTTTTGTGTACGGCCAATAACTTTTTTATTTCTCTATGAACATTTTTAAAGTTACTTTGCAGAATTGTTCATCTTCATTAGATGTTGTGTTGCACACAAGACCCACCGGCCCCGATAGCTCAGTTGGTAGAGTGTCCGCTCCGGGGAACGGGAGGTCACGGGTTCGATCCCGGGCCGCGACATACCAGAGTCGTTAAAAATGGTACTAGCTGCTCCTCGCTTGGCACTCAGATTTACGGGGTAGAGCTAGGACTGGTCGACCCAGTGTCCAGGATAATGTGACTGGGTGTGGTATCATGCAATGTGTCTGGGACATGATACATCAGTGAGGCAGCACTATAAAAGTGAGCATTGAGCTACCTGTCGCAACCAGACACCGTCGTGATATGACTGCAAAATTGTTGAAAGCGACGTTAAACCCGAATTTACACACACACACACGCACACACAAGACCAGCTCAATACTTCCAATGTCAATGTCGTACTTAGAGGTCAAAAACGGGGGAGACATCTGTGTTTTTGTAGAAAAACAAATTCTAGTTATAATATGATTTTACGTTCAGATTTCTACCCCCATATGGCTCATTCGCGAGTTCGTGCTACCTTCGCCATATGAACTCGTGTCGAACAAATATATCATGAATAACGTCACATCGTGAAAATCATGTGACCACAAGCCGGATAACGCATGGTTACTGGCGCGTAACGTCATGACGCCGCCCGTGACAGCTCGTTTTCTTTTTAACTTCTTAAGCGGTAAAATCCTATTTCAAATTGTCATTCAGTGATAAACAGAATCCTCTACTCGTGGCCATTTCATATGAAATTTATGAAACTCGCCGAAGGCTTGTTTCAAAAATTTCATATGAAATGACGACTCGTGCAGGAGCTTCTATATATTTTGGATAGTTAGGGAAGGGCGGTCTTGTCTTGAAATCGAATGTTTCATGTAAAGGTGTTGTATGAGGCGGTTCTAATGAGAATACAAGATATAACTTTAAAAATAAAAATAAAAAAAAATGGCTCTATTATAGTTCCTGTCACGGAGCTTGATAACCGTCAATGACTCGAACTAGTCCTGTCTCGAACAGTTTTGCTTGGTTCTTAAAGGGAATGGATACATCTGCAAGGGAGGCAACTCCTGCAGAAGTATTTTGTCTCCCATGTCAATAGGGGTCAACTCCTGAGGAGCAAATTCTTATGCAAATTATTTCGTTTAAAAGTCGACCCCTTTTCCCGTGGGACAGCAGGATTTATAGCAAAGCTAACTGCAAGTCCCGAAAGTTGTCTCCCTTTGAAAAATGGCGGACAAATCTGCTAGGTGTTCGTTCCCATTCCCCTTAAGGTGTTCCAGCCATTGATTTATTTAAAGTTGTTCACGGCGCATAAGCTAGACATCCAATATAGTTCTTTTATTGCACACTAGATAAGGAAGTCATGTATTTTACCCTGAGATTGATTGATTGATTCATTCATTCATTGTGTTTGGGTTTAACTATACGTCAACCATTGTGGGTAATTTTATGTCGCCTCCCCTGAGAAAGGGAGAAAAATAGACAGAAGGAACAGTAAAGCAAAAGTTAAGAACGAGGTATAAAGGGGAGAGTTAATGGAAGTGTAGAAATTGGAGAAATAACAACGTCCCCCCCCCCCCCCCCGACCTCTACCCTTACCCGCTGAAAGGCCAGCAGGCCATGTCCTTCTGTAAGCAATTTCAGATGCGCCTTCGCCTTCTAACTCAGGTACTAGATGAAAATTGAAAATTCTTACGCGTTTGATTTGGGCTTGTCAAATAGGATGTCACATACGCCATCGATAAAGTTGTCGTCATAACGCGTAACATGACGCAACTAAACTAACACCACACAGTCTTGTAATTAAAATATTGGTGAAAAAGTTTTTACGCTCAGAGGCGAAGAAGAAACTTACATTGGTTTGAGGAGAAGATTATAAGAAGCCAATATGGGGTTCTGTTGTAGATGAGAGTTTCCTACCCGAGGGATGATCGTGCTGAGCGGAACCGAGGCTACGCCGAGGTTCCGCTCTGCACGGTCATCCCGAGGGTTGGAAACGTCCATCTGCAACAGAACCCCATATTGGATTCATTTTCTTGCACAACACCTCCGGTTAGTTTTGACAGCTCGCACATGTATATTGTTTACGAAATAAAAGTAGTGCGGAAGTAGTTCCGGCAGTGGATAGAACTGAAGCGCATTTGTGTTAGTTGCCTGGGTCGGAACACCAGGATCAGAACATAAATTTTTATCCCAGGGTAAAATCACGGATTTCTCTTGTCTGGTGTGCAAGAAGAATCTTATATGGGTGTGGGGGGTGGATGGACAAAACCGTCCCAGAGGTAACGGTCCGGCATCACGAGGCTTGTTTTCTATCCGCTACTCACACCCAGATAGGATTCTTTTTCTTGCAGACCTTCCATTTCTTTGCGCGCGGATTTTTAAAGCTGCAGTCACTTCGAGTACCGACGTCCGCCATATTGTGATGACAGTACAGGAATGTTTAGTGACGTCAGGTAACGTGCTGTGACGTCAACCTTAACGACGGAGCATAAAAGGTCGTAATCAACCAGTGCATTTATCAAACACGCTATTATATTCGATTTTGGGTCGGAACACCAGGGTCAGAACATAAATTTCTATCCCAGGGTAAAATCACGGATTCGCTTGTCTGGTGTGTAAGAAAGAAAAATCTGTCCCACGAGATCACTGTCCGGCATCACTCGGCAAGCCGGAGACTGATTTTCTACTCACCCCTCAGACCTGTTTCAGATTCTTATTCTTTCATGTAAAGTCGCTGGTATTTATAGAGGATCTTACATGAGTGCTCATGTATTACATTTGTATTGAATTTATTAAACGAGTTGAGGAAAATGGGTAAAATGCGAGGCTGTGCCGAGCATTTAATCCATTTTCCTCAACGATCATATGACACTCAAAATGCATTTTATTCACGATTGTTTAATAAAAATGTCAATATCTCAACTTTATTAAACGCGACGTCGTTAAAGGCCCTGTCACACTACAGCGTGTAGCACCAGCGTATGCCGACGTATGAGAATTTTGGCAAACACGTTTGCGTAAGTCGAGTAAGTAATAGGTACGTTTTAAACAAGTTATGCGCACGCTAATACACGCTGCCATACGCCATATACGTCGTAAAATTTTGTGCATGCACAAAATTTTACGACTTATGCCGGCGTATTGATTATACGTTAGTCATACGTTAGAAACACGCGGTGGGTAAGTTATGATAAGTTCAAGCACGTTAAACCAACGTAACTCATAATTTAAAGGACGTCGGCAACCTACTGCGTACGTGTAACTTATTTCTAACCTACATGTAACGTACTTCCAGCTTATCTGTAACTTATTTCGGGCGTTCCCGCAACGTTCACCGACAGGTTCAACGTTTGCCCGACGACCCTGGGACTTTCTCGACGTGTTAAGGACGCACTGAACGCACAAAAAGCGTACCCGAAGGCGTTTTATGGCTCACCTATATATTTTGGGAGTGGGAGAGCAAATAATCAGTTTTGTTAAATCCACCATGGAGGACACTGAAAGGCTGCGAAGAAAGTATCAAATAGCTGTCTTACAACATCAAAACAATCTCATTGACTTGGCTTTGTACCTGTTGCGCGTCAATGGGACCCGTAGGATAAGAGGTCAACATAGGAGACACTGGGTCAGACCATGGATTGGGAGGAGACGGGAGTATGGCTTGTATGATCAGCTTATGGTTGAACTCCGTAATGAGGACCCTGCATCATTCATTAACTTCCTTCGCATGCCCCCAGAAATGTTTGATGAGCTGCTTGAAAGAGTGGGCCCAAGGATAACCAAGCAGCATACGTGGTACAGGGAGCCTATTGATCCTGGTTTGAAGCTAGCCCTGACTTTGCGTCATCTAGCCTCAGGGAACAAGTATGCCTCGTTAAAGTTTGCTTGGAGGGTCCCCCACAACACCATTTCACTAGTGGTGAGAGAAGTCTGTAACGCCATCATTGATGAGTACATGGATGAAGTACTTGTTTGTCCTACCGCTCCTGAGGCTTGGCGTATCATAGCTGACAAATTCTATGAAAAGTGGAACTTCCCACATACGTGTGGGGCTCTTGATGGGAAACACGTTGCCTGCTGCTGTCCTCCAAAAAGTGGGTCACTATATTATAACTATAAAGGATTCTATTCCATTGTTCTAATGGCGCTAGTGGATGCGGACTATAAATTTATCTGGGTTGATGTCGGCGGTGCTGGGTCAGCATCAGATGCACAGATATATAATGACTCAGAGCTTAAGCAATGTACTGAAGATGGTACGCTTGGTTTACCTGATCCAGAACCTCTTCCAAATGACACCCAAGATGTGCCATATTTCTTTGTCGGCGATGATGCCTTCGGCCTATGACCCAACATGATGAATAAAAATCAAAAATGAGTTCCTTTAAGAGCAATGAAAACATTCATAAGAAAGAAGATGGGTCATACTACGTAGTTTCGGCTAATAAAGCCTCATCAGTGACCCTGTAATGATCTGGCAAAGAAAGCCAGAGGAAACATACTGCAACTTTGCGAATTTCGAACAGGCAGTCGATTCAAAGACTGATATAAATCAAAATGAGGTCCAAATAATGAAAAAACCTGTCTAGAATATGAGTCTAAACCAATAATTTATTTCTGATTTCTCAGAATATTCACGCTGATCTCAAAGGACCAAAAGTAAAATATAAACTGCACTATGGTTGATGTACGGGGAGACGTTTTACGGCCGCCACACGGCACAACACCAGCTGCAGTGAAGGCAAATAAAAATCAAAAATGAGTTCCTTTGAGAGCAATGAAAATATTCATAAGAAAGAAGATGGGTCATACTACGTAGTTTCATTTGGTCACAGAGAGCTGAATAATGCAGAACGAGTCTTCAATTACAGGCTTTCAAGAGCCAGAAGGGTTGTGGAAAATGCGTTCGGCATTCTAGCTAATCGTTTCCAGGTTCTGTTAACAACCATGCAACACGATCCCTCAACAGTGAAACTCATCGTCAAAGCATGCCTGATCCTCCACAACCTAATGAGGATCAGATATCCAGGACTACAGAACCAGCATCTTGACACTGAAGAGAATGCGAATCGCGAGTTTGTTCCTGGAGCCTGGAGAGAGGGTCGTAACCTCGAGGACACACAGAGAGCTACAGGCTTTAACACAGCTTCAAAGGAAGGAAAAAAGCAGAGGAATCTCATCAAACACAGGGTGAATTCCCCAGCAGGTTCTGTTTCGTGGCAAGACAGAATGATTTGACCATGGGGATGCTATATGTTGTTTCTCAATGGGTTACTTACAATTTAAAATAAATGACTTTGTTTCTGTGAACAACGCCATGGACACCCCTGGGATTTAAGTGGAATAAAACAGTAACAACAGAGCAAATATTTAAGATCCTTGTTAAAGCAAGTGTTACCCGAAGATTATTAAGGTAGTCAAACCAGTTTTATACTTTATAAAACTGGCATTTCTGTTATTTGTCACCTTTGGTTTGACATGTTTTGTTGGCCTGTCCAAATTGAAATCTGTCTCTTTAATGCTAGTGTGAGCTTTGCCAGTCAGTAAAGCCAAGCATCTTTCCTCCGTTGATTACACGCAGATAATTAATCGCATGGTCAGTTTATTGAATGTTTGTTTTCATTTTAGTTCAACAATAGTCTTGAGTTAAGAATGCTCGATATAACGGGACTTACTGTTATAGTGGGATGTACTACTGTTAAAGTGTACGCAATAAACAGAAATATATCAAATAAGAAGGTATATTTATTTTCTTTCATCATCATCAACAAGCTACAAACCTCTATAATCTAGTTGTGGATAGAACCGAAATTTAACCCCTTATCCTGCTGAATAAATTAATTTAGCCATAATAATCGCTGACTAGAAACTGAAACTCAATAATGTATCCAAAATTCACAAAATGCAGAACAGAATTGATTCTGATCAGATAACTTCTGATCTGGATCAACACTATGTTAATGTGTTCAGCAGGCTAAGAGTTAATCATTTGCTACCTTACCGCTGCATTCTGAGTCTTGTTCTCAGTAGTCAGTAAGACGGTAAATTCTTTGTACTTCCTTTGGGAACAAAGGTTTTCGCTACCTCCGGCTAACCATCGGTTCGAAATTGATTCATTTGTTGTGGTTGAACGACACGTCAACACTATAACACTTGTGGGCCACTTTTGTGTCGTCTGCTTGAGAAATGGAGAACAGATATAGAATAGACAGCAGAGATGAAAGTGAGTTACAGAAGAGGAAGAGAAAATGAATGGAAGAACAGAAACACAATAAAGTACAACACTCCCCAACTACCCGTACCTGCTGCAAGAACAGCAGGCATTGCCCGACTGTAATCCACTGTCAGTTGGATGGCCCAGTGAGGCAAGATATTTGCCTCACCCAGCCACCCATTCGTTCGAAATAAGTGAACTATTCTTGAATGGGTTGTATTCCCAAAACCTAAAAATCATGTATACACTATCTGTGCACTCCCCGCACATCGGGGCTCGAAGAAATAAGATTGGGCTGCATGGTGCTTTCACGCAGAGCTGAATCAACCGTACAGAAAAGTAAAAGTAAAGCAATGATCAGGAATCGATATAATTAACTTACGCCTCCCATCAGAGACACCGAAGGGAAAGAAGCAGAAACATGAAGCGACTGGACCCTTATGGAAACAATAACAGAGGAAAGCCAAAAGGACAGTTAATTTCCTACAAAATGGCCAACTGGCTATCCAAAATAAAAATAATATATATATATAAGAGATACGTACAGTTACTGACAAAGAATTACACAAAAAACCCACAACAGAATAACCGCCTCGGAACGGTCAGTAACAAGAACTCCACTTAAATCGATTTTACGCAGCTGTAATCCTCGCCCTTACTTCTGTTGCGGTTTAGAAAATAAATTTGTTTAGTCCGCATGACAGAAGTAAGGACGAGGATTGTGGCCACGTAAAATCGATTTAAGCCCCCCCCCCCTCCCCCCCCCCCCCCCCCCCAGTGGAATTCTTTCCACTGACCGTTGCAAGGTGGTTCTTCTGTGGCGGTTTATTAATGTTATCGTTCGTGCTTATTGTATCACATGTGTCTTTTTATTTTGGATGGCCATTAGGCCATTTTGTGGGAAAGTAACTGTCATTTTGGCCTTCCTCTGTTTGGGTTTCTCTGATCGCTTCGTGTTTGTGTTTCTTTCCCCGTGGTGTCTTTGGTGGGGGGGGGGGGGGGTAAGTTAATTGCATCGATTCCTGATCTTTGTTTTACTTCTACTTTCCTTACTCATCAGTGTAGCATCTCCGAGAATATACAAATTAAAACAGCAACAGAGATGAAACAACGTTGAGGACTCGACAGCATGAAACCACTGCAATGCTGGATCAAAAGAAAACTACAGTGAGACTCCGAGGGGTCCGACCAAAACGGAGCATTAAGAACCAACCAACGTTACAAAATTTGTAATAAATTCTAAGCATGTTTTTACGCTGGAACCGTCATAGAGTACGGGTGAACCGCTGAGAGGTTCTAAGCTTGCCCAGGAAAAGTGTAGCGAGTTAAACCGCCCATGTATATAACTCTTCATAGTTTGACTGATTGGCAGGCTTGAGAAGTCATTTCATCTCAATGTCGGGTAAAGGTCCGACACAATTTGAAGCAACGTCTAAAAGTGACCTATAGTGTGTTAACGGGACCGTTAAACCTCAAACCAAAAAAATACTGTGCAATAAGAAACACAACTACTGTCTCAGGTTGTCCTCAACCTGTCAAAAGGAAATCGGTGATAATAAGCAGAATAGTGTGTGCGACAAATACACCACATTCAAATACACCACGTTGATTTTTGATCAGATACACACGATACAATGGTAAATTTTAATTTACCATAGTTTAGAATATTATTGGTGATTTTATTCACTTATAAACATAGTTATAAGTGAATAAAAACACCAAAAATGTTTTATAGGTAGACAAAATACAACATAAATTTCCACATATGAAAGCAGCCCAATCAAATTATTCATTCGGTTAATACCACAGTACGGTGTATTTTGCCACCTACGAAATTTGTGCGGTGTATTTTGTACACTTGTTTGGTGTTATTTGTCTATGATGTACTTTATCAGGCTCAAAAAGAATATGATGATTCGTGTCCTAGTCTTGAGCAGTCTCTTTATCCATTGTGTCAGTAGAAACGCTGGGGGTTCATTAGAGGTCAGAGATGTTAGGGCTCTGGTTGAGGACCTGTGACGCAGGACCCAGAACAGCTGATAAGTAGCCCATGGATGTCTGCGGTGACAATATGTTTTGCTCCTGCTGCTGGGAAGGCTGCTGCTGAGGAGGCTGCCGCTGAGGCTGCAATGGCTGCTGCATATACTGCTCCACGTATTCTGGGGAGGCCGAGGCCCACACCGAAGCCTGGGGTGGCTTGTGTCTCCACATGTGGGGAGGTGGCTGGTACATCTCAGATTGGGATGGACTTAAGACAGCTGAAGCCGAGACTTGACGCACTGGAGGAGGCATATTATGCAGCACATCAGAGGGTGTTGGCAGTTCTTCTTCATATTCAGTGTCATCTTCCATCGCCTTGGTAAGAACATTGTTGATAGCAGACCTTGCCTTCCTAAACTTAGGTTTGCTCATCGTCAAAAGGCTATCACGGACGTAGTTCGCAAATGCTGTGCGCTCATTCATTGGCTGTGGCTGGTTGAGGCATTTAAGTAGTTCCCCGGACTGGCGCACTTTATTCTGGAGTGACTGTAGGATGTCTTCCTCTTTGGCCCTCTTGTCCTTGCGAACTGTGTTACTGGATCGAGTAGAAGAGGGGGCCCTATCCTCAACGTCAACCAACTCTTCAAAGGCAGCCTCTGCAGCTACCAGGTTTCCTGGGTAAGCATCAATAACGGCTTTCACCTGCAAGAAGGAAAAATGCCATATATAAGGACGAAAAAGAAACGCAGGGTTACCTTTCAGGATAGTTTTGGGTGAATAACTTAATTGAATAATTAATAGGTACTGTCAATAAGACTCCAATGAGTAACACTGAAATTTAATTGCGCCAAAATATTCAAAATTATTTGTAGTAGACATAAAATAATTATTTTATATTCAATTAAGTTATATACACAAAACTACCCTGAATGTTACCCTGCGTTTCTTTTTCGTCCTAGTATATAAACCAACATCACGAAAACACGCCTATAAAAATTTGACCCCCCCCCCCCCTGTAAACCCATTTTTATATAGTAAAACTGGAGTTTACAGGGGTAAACATTCTTTTTCTTATTTTTGCTCTAAAACATAGATTTTGGGTGGTTCTAACGAGTCCCCACAATCTATGTTATGAGCAGAAAAAAAAATATCATAATTTTTCATCGTATAATTTCCATATTGGGCCAAATAATTTTTACTATGTATTTATATAGGCGTGTTTTCGTAATGAATGGCAAGCAGACTAGGGCGGTTCTGAGCATCCGTCTGGTAAGGGCAATTTTGGCAGACATTGTGTAATTTAGTAGAGTTAAGACTACTTTCCGGATCTGCGCAAGCTCGACGGAAGTCGGCAGACGTTTAGCGAGCCTGTGCTTCAGCACAGTCTTGCTAGAACTGACATGTGCGTTCATTTGTGTGGTTGCAGCTGGCATTTGCATCCATGCAGTCCTCAGGGACGGTGCTAGGGCGGACTATACTAGGTGGGTGAGCCTAGAAGCCATGCGACACACGTTGATAACTGTTTACGCTGTGTTTTGTTTGTTGTTTCTGTTTATTTTGTTGTTGTTGTTGTTGTTTGTTTGCGTGCGTGCATGCATATGTGTTTGTATGTGCGTGCGCGCGTTTGTGTCCAGCAGCCGACTTATGAAACTCAGTGGATGGAATTTTTGCTAAACTTTGGCTAATTGAATTGTCATCATAAAGGGGAAAAATACTTACACTGTTCACCGGCTCAGGTCGATGTCTTGTAGCCGCTTTCAAGAAACTGAAGTTGTCCTTCACCCACTGCTCCCTCTCTGTCAGTTCGGGGGCACCATCTCCACTTTTCTTTTTGTCGAGCCGCGTGTAAATATCCCTGAGAGACTTGAACCAGCCCTTCAGACAGTCAGCTGTCTTGTCCAGTCTTGCTGCCTGGTCCGCCCATAGTCTGTTCTTTTTTTCTGTCATCCTGAAATCTGTCAGTTTGATGTTCCAAATCATAGGGTTTTCCTGTAGGAATTCAAGCATGGACATCTCCTCTTCTGTATTTAATGAATACGGTGTCTTCTTGGCCCGCTTTTGTTTGTCTTTCTGGGCTTGAGAGGAGGTTGAGGCATCAGATGCCGCAACAAACACCGCCCCGGATGCCACTGAGGAGGCATTAGAGCCTGAACGAGAGCGACGTTGGTCATCCCCGTCTGAATTACGGTCAGGTGAAGATTGGGACGAGGGAGGACGTAATGGTGGTGAAGGTGCAGCTTGCTTTGGTCGGCCCCTTCTTCCAAATTTTCTTGACTTTTTTGGAGGCATGTTAATGGTTCCGTGTCAATTTCAGCAATGAGAGTAGAGTGTAGAGAGACGCTGTCACGTGATCGTCGCGGTACGTTCCAACACGCCATGCGTAAGTTCGACATAAGCTAAGCTAACGTTAGCTATCAGTCGAGCACGCTAGAGAAACGCTGGGTAGACGTTTGCCATACGTTTGTAGATCATATGCATACGTTAGGAATAAGTTATGAATAAGCTACCCATACGTAACACATAGGTTCAGCTCGTTAGCAGTACGTTATACATACGTCTGAAAAGAGACTTTCACTTGATTTTTTTGGCAACTTCAGCGTACACCAGCGTGTTCGGAAAATTTTTCATACGTCGGAATAAGTTGGCTAAAACGTTATAGTGTGACAGGGCCATAAGGACATCGTACATGTAACGTTACGGAGCGTATCTAACTAATTTGCATATTTAATCCACTAGTGGATTGTCGAATTTATTACATGGCGCTATTACATTCTCAGACGCGACGTCATATGATGAAATGGATAACGTCATGTCATTAAATGATAAAAACACATTATCACTGGCACGCAATGTCATGAAGCCGCCCGTGACATAAACGTAGTCTTTTGAAATGCTTTTGAATTTCTACAGTAAATTAACAATAGAATCCGATTTAGTTTTGTTTGGTTTGAGGTTTAACGTCCCCGTCAACACAATATAGGTCATTTTGGAGATGTTGCTTCCAAGTTTGTAGGACTTTTACCCGACATTGAGATGAAATGACATGTCAAGCCCTGTCGCCCAATGAAACAAATAGGGTTTATAAGCATGGACGGACCGACTCGCACCATTTTCCCTGGGCAGATTTTGATCCTCTAAGCGGCTTACCAGTACTCGTGTGCGTCGGTTTCAGCTCTGCGTGGAAGCACCATGCAGCCCATCTATTTCTTCAAGCCCCGATGGGCGGGGGCCAATATATAAGAAGGAAGATTTCACTTGGTGCAAAAAGGGTTAACAATAAAATCCGATTTAGAATCGCTATATGATTTACAGAATTGTACACGAGTGGTTTTGTCATATGAAATGTATGAAGCAATCAACCCGTTTAAAAAACTTATATGAAATGATCACTCGTTCGTTCGTTCAGGTTTAGGCATTTTACGTCTCATCACGTTAACAAGTCCGTAAAATAAACACCCCCTTACACCCCACTTTATATAGAAAAAACTGGGGTTTACGGGGTATACATTATTTTCCTTATTTCTGCTCCGAGACATAGGTTGTGTGTACTCGTTAGAACCGCTTCAATGAGGCGGTTCTAACGAGTACCCACATCCTATGTTTTTAATATTAATATGAATAATATCAAAAACTTTCTTCAGAAAACTGACCGTTTTGGAGATGTGAAAAATGCACTATGACGCACGGGTGTGTTATCGAAATGGCCAGGCAGGGTCAATCGGACTTAAGTCCATAGCTCCACAACGAGACGTAAGTCAAGTGCTCGCGGAATTTGTCTAACAAGAGCCAGTCGCGATGGACTGCCTAAGTCCCACCGAAGAAAACGGAGCACTGCCAGTTTTAGAAATTTCGAAGGTCTATCTAAAGTGAGTCAAAATGTAGAGAAATCCGTGCCAATTGTGCTGCAGGCTTTGCTCGAGAGCGATAAGTAGGTCACGTGATCAAGTTATGAAATGAACACCACTTAAACCCCACTTTATTCAGAGAAAACTAGGGTTTACGGGGGTATACATTATTTTTCTGCTCAAAACATAGGATGTGGGTACTTGTTAGAACCGTCTCCATGAGGCGGTTCTACGATCCCCCGTTTGCCCGTCAAGCGATTTTGGTATTTGGTACTTATCGCCTATGCGAGCAGCGAAGGTTCAGGCGAGCCTGCGCATCCGCGCAGTCTCGCCAGAACCTTCGCTGCTCGCACATACAAGCAGTGAATCAAGAGGAACCTTCAGACAGAAAGCCATATCCCTGGTCCCTCTAAATGGCTAGGCATGCGAAGTTAAAATTTGTCATGACGGAATGCTCGAAGACACAAATTCGCTTGGCGGGGCTCAAATAAGAAAACTATAGAAAAGTAGCCGTTTTGAATATGTGAATACATGGACTGTGTCGCACGGGTGTGAAACCGTGATGTGTTGACTGTTCGAGAGCTGAACCTTGGGGTGGGTGGAAAGAATGGAAATGACCACTCGTCTAAGATCCACTATTTGACACAGTGAAATCACGTGATCGACAAAAAAGATACACAAATCGTGAAACTTTTAACCCCAATCGCGATTGTAACGTGCCAACGCTGTCGTGACACAGGTGACTTTTATTGATGTTATTAATAAGTGTATTTAGTGTGGGATATGGACCGAACCAGAATGTATCGACTTCACTGGAATCATCGCTTGTAAGGTAATTTAATTATTTATTAGTTTGTTAATCCATTAAGCTTGATTTCTTGATTTTTGTCGCGCCTACTATTAGCATGGCGCGATATAGGCGTCCGGTTTTCCGTCCGTTCATCTGTTCGTCCGTTCATCCGTCCTTGCGACCACCCTAGCGTTCACCCTAATGGTCAAGTTTATTTCTCAAGAACTATAAGAGCTTCATTAATGATACTTGGTAAAACTTGTATCTGGGGATGACAACTTACATGCAAGCATCCATATTTGACCTTGACCTACATTTTATGGTTCACTGACTTTGTAAAATATTGCAACCACCCTAGCGTTCACCCTAATGGTCAAGTTTATTTCTCAAGAACTATTAGAGCTGCATTAAGGATATTTGGTACACACTTGAATCTGGGGACGGCAACGTAAATGCAAGCATCCATATTCGACCTTGACCTAAATTTCATGGTTCACTGACTTTGTAAAATATTGCGACCACCCTAGCGTTCTCCAAAATGGTCAAGTTAATTTCTCAAGAACTATAAGAGCTTCATTAATAATGCTTGGTACAAACTTGTATCTGGGGTGGCAAGTTAAATGCAAGCGTCCATATTTGACCTTGACCTACATTTTATGGTTCACTGACTTTGTAAAATATTGCAGCAACCCTAGCGTTCATCCTAATGGTTAAGTTCATTTCTCAAGAATTATCAGAGAGCTTCATTAATGATACTTAGTACAAGCTTGCATTTAAGAATGGCAACTTTTGTGCCGCGAAGCATCTATGTTTGACCTTCGCCTAGGTGTCATGGTTCGGCGAATGTGCGTCCCCCACAGGCGCGACATAGCCTTCGGTGGAAGTCCTGTTATTCTAGTATGTCGTTGCATTTGTTTCCGTTACGATGAAACACAAGTGTGACATAGTGCATTCTTTCTTACCGCCAAAATTCCTACTTTTTCTATGGCAATCTGTGATTGTTTTCTTTTTTATACATTTTCCAAACATAGGTTATGGATGCTCCTTTGGACTGCCCGGTACTAACAAGTACCCATAACATATGTCTTAGAGCAGAAATAAGCATTACGATATATACCCTTGTAAAATCGAAGCGAAGGCAACGATCAGGGATCGATACAATTAACCCACACCTCGCATCAGAGACACCAAAGGGAAAGAAACACAAACATGAAATAACTAGACCCGGATGAAAACATCAATAGCGGAAAGCCAAAAGGACTGCCGGATGCTCTCTGCCTCTGGTTGGGCCCATCGGAGTCCAACTGTTTGTTTGCTTTTGCTCCAGCATTTCAGTGGTTCATTGCTGTCGGATCCTCACCTGTGTTTCATCCAGTATGTGATTGTTTGATATTTGTGTTCTCGGAGATGTAGGTAGCACTGGTGAGTTGGGAGACCTTCCAGTGCGGACTGAATAAATTACATGTATTTGTCTAAATTGCGATGGAAGTAAGGGCGAGGACTGCGGCCGCGTAAAATCGATTTAACCCCCCCCCACACACACACACACACACACACACACACCCGCCAGTGAAATTATTCGATTCACTGACCGTATAAAGGCGGTTCTTCTGTCGCGGATTATTTTTATTTATTTATTGATTGATTGATTTATTTTATTTTTTATTTATTTATTTATTTATTTTTATTTTGGGGGGCGGGGGTGGGGGGGGGGGGGTGTGTGAGTCAATTTGCCATTTTGTGGAGAAAGTAACTGCCCTTTTGGCTTTCCGCTTTTGATGTTTCCATTATAGTGTAGTCATTTCATGTTTGTGTTTCTTTCCCTGGGAGCTGTGGGTTAATTGTATCGATTCCTGATCATTGCATTCTCTATTATTTTCAATGATTTTGAGATAGGTGTTCAACGGAAAGGGACATCATGAAGTCACTTTCATAACAAAACAAAACAGATCAGCCATAAATCCCAGTTTTCTCTATATGGAGTTGGGGTTTAAGGGTAGATGAGTGTTCATTTCACGGGCATGTTATTAACCTGATGCCCTGCTGACACATGACGTCTTAGCAACGTCGCAACAATGTCGATGCAACCTGATGACGTATTAATTGTTACAAAAGGGTGTTCTTTGCATGGCCCCGTTAGTTTTGTTTCAACAGTTACAAAACTATGTTTACATTCTCGGTTCATTTACAGAAAACCCCTATAGTTAAAACTGGGAACCAAAGATTTTCATACTTCATTGAATACATAGCGGCCCCCGCCCATAGGGGCTTGAAGAAATATATGGGCTGCATGATGCGTCCACGCAGAGCTGAATCCGGCCCGCACACTAGTACTGGTAAACCGCTTAGAGGATCTAAGCCTGTCAACGAACCGCGGTGCGAGGCGGACCGTCCATGCTAATAAACCCTATTGGTTTCATTGGGCGGCATGGCTTGAGGTGTCATTTCATCTCAATGTCGGGTAAAAGTCCCACAAAATTGGAAGCAACGTCTCCAAAATGACCTTTACAGTGTTGACGGGGACGTTAAACCTCAAATCAAAACAAATCATTGAATACATTGACATAAAGAACGGTTCTCTTCAATATGATTGGACGATGGCGACGTTATGGCGTTAATGACACTGTTCCGATATCAACAGGAAAATTGCGTTCAAATGTTTTCTTCTTTCATTTTACTCCTTTAACAAGATATCTTACGTCAAATGATAGCTAGGAAATAATGTAAATAAAGTCATTTTTTTATAATATTAAGACCACCTCTGCGACTGTTCAAAAGTGGTCTTTAAGACCACTTTTGAACAGTCGTCAAGGTGGTCCCTTATTAGGAGACGACTGAATCTAGTTTTAAAAGCTTATTGAGAAGGTCTCAGTTATTCTTTCTTTGTGTTTACTACACCAATCGTCTCCTAATAAGGGACCACCTTTGCGACTGTTCAAACAAAAGTGGTCTTAAAGACCACTTTTGAACAGTCGCAAAGGTGGTCTTAATGTAGGAATTTTACTGCATTTACATTATTTCCTAGCTATCATTTGACGAAAGAAATCGTCGCGTCTGAGAGTGTAATAACGTCATGTAATAAATTCGATAATCCACTAGTGAATTAAATAGGCAAATTAGCTAGATGCGCCTTAGCTAGATTAGCTAGATAAACGTTACATGTACGACGTCCTTAACGACGTCACGATGTCCTTAACGACGTCGTGTTTACTAATGGCGGAATATTGACATTTTTGTAAACAAACGTGAATAAACTGCGCTTTAAATGTCATATGATAAAAAGAATCTTGCATTCGTGCTCATGTATTGTTGAATGTCGAGGAAAAGCGATAAAAAGCTCGGCAAAGCCTCGCATTTTATACCTTTTCCTCAACTCGTTTAATAAATCCAATAATACATGAGTACTCATGTAATCCTCTATTTATTTTGGATAGCCGTTTGGCCAGTTTTGGGGAAAGTAACTGTCCTTTTGGCTTTCTGCTTGTGAAGTTCTTATTAGGGTTTTGTTATTTCATGTTCGAGTTTCTTTCTTTGGCGACTCTGATGGAAGGTGTTCGATTCCTGATCATTGCCTTCACTTCTATATTTTATTACAGGGATCAACCATGGTTTTTCATGCATTAACATTAGCCGGATCCCGAGGAAGCTGTTTGAACAGGAGGCCGCTAGGCCGAATGTTCAAATATCTTCCGAGGGATCCGGCAAATGTTAATGCAATGAAATGACCATGGATGCTCGTTGTTCTTGCATAACTTACGAATCCGACAGCAAAGTTTCACTAAAACGCCCAAAAGCTCCATATAAATTCCATATAAACTCTTCAAATACGACAGGCAAACCAAAATGGCGGCCAGTTCAGGCTGTTGTTTACAATGACGTTGCTATGCAGTGACGTCATCATAGAACCCCAAAATGCTACGTTCAGGGCGATAATGTTACGTCGCTCAACCTAACGTAAACAAAGCAAGGCCCGTTTTGTGATATCAAAAGCTCAAAATGCATGTTCAAACAGCACGCGAATTACATGAATTGAACATGTTTTTGCTGTTTGAGCACGGCTTTCCTTCCATCTGACAATGGCTTCAAACAGCCATGCGCATAGGTATTTATGCCAGAAATTTCGATTTGCAGTAAGGTTCCGATCTTTTAAACCTTGTTCTCCAGATGATATTCTGTTTTGCTGGACTTCTCTGACTTAAATCATCCGATAATTTTTACCAATTGATGCAAGTTTTCCCGGCTTCTGTGATCAATTATTATGAAAAAAACAAATAATTTACATTAGAAGTGAAGAGGGATTGCTCCATATTATGAAAAAATACACAGAGGATCTTACATGAGTGTTCATGTATTATTGAGTTTATTGAATGAGTTGAGGAAAAGGGATAAAATGCGAGGTTTTGCCGAGCATTTTAACCCTTTTCCGCAACGAGTTTAATAAATTCAATAATACATGAGCACGAATGCAAGATTCTATTTATCATATGACGTTTAAAACGCATTTCATTCACGATTGTTTAACAAAAATATCAATATGTCGCCATTAGTAAACGCCATGTTGTTAAGGACGTCGTACATGTAACGTAAACCTCAGTTCTCTCTATATAAAGTGGGGTTTAAGGGGGTGTTCATTTCACGGACTTGGTCACGTGATGATATGATATCATTATGAATACACAACCCTGTGACAGAGTGCATTTTTCTTATCTCAGAAATGACTTTTTTTGCTGTTGATTTATCTAAAGTATCTATACTGCAAATATAGGTTGTGGGTACTCGTTAGAACCGCCAGTTCTAACGAGTACCCACAACCTATATGTATTTCTTGAAGCAGATATAAGAAAAATAATGTATACCTCCGTAAACACCAGTTTTTCTATATAAAGTTGAGCTCAGAGGCGGGTCTTCTTTTCACGGAATTGTTCACGTGAAATTTTAACATATCTACTCGAACCGCAGATCATGGATACCTACAACCTATGTCTCTTAAGCTTAGATTGTGGGTCCTTTATAAAACCACGTCATTCCGCTTAACGGTGACCCACAATCTATGTTTTGGCCCAAATAAGGAAAAATAATGTATGCCCTTGAATCCCGATTTTCCTCTTCCTGGCATAGTGATTATAAATGTATCCATCATACTGAAGTGCTAATGTGCTGACAGGAGTTATTCATCCTTTACGAGTAAACCGCTTATCAAAAGGCAGCAAATGATCTTCAACAGTTACCTCCCTTGGACAAATACCTATTCTCATGAATTAAAAGTAAGGGTCTTTAGAATAATCGCATACTGATTTCAAGAATTGAATTTTGTTGTAATTACAAGTGCTTTGTAGTAACAAATTAAAATCAATGCAGTTAGTACAGAATACCGTATATACTCCACCAATAATAATCATTCTTTCGTTTGCCTTAAATTCATTTAATATCATTACGATAAGCGCCCATGCTCATCATCCGTAGTAGACCTTATTGGTTTCATTGGGCGACAGGGCTTGAGAAGTCATTTCATCTCAATGTCGGGAAAAAGTCTCACAGAAGTGAAAGAACGTCTCAAAAATGACCTATCCAGTGGTGATGGGGACATTAAACCTCCAATCAAACAAACACGATAACACACATGTGTAACATACAGGTAGTGCATTTTTCGTATCTCCTAAATAATGAAATGCCGTGATATTTTTTTCTTATTTATACTACAAACATAGGTTGTGGGTGCTAGTTATAGCCGCCTCATCTAATGAGTACCCACAACGTATGCCTTGGAACAGAAAAACGAAAAATTATGTTTACCCTCGTGAAGCCCAGTTTTCCCAATATAACGTGGGGTTTATGAGGTGTTCATTTCACGGGCGTGCACACGTGAAGATTAGCCTTAAATTCATTTAAGTAATGACGACAATTTCACAAGCAATGTAAGTAAACCACTTTGCTCGTGGCCTGAAGAAGGGGTTCGTTTACTTTTATCGTGACGTCGCTTGTGACCGGATAAAGCGGGTTCAGTTACAGTGAAACTTCAATGACTCGAACTCCATTGGGACAACGATAATCTATTCGTGGCAGAGGTAGTTCGAGGCGATTCTAATGAATACACACAGCATACATTTGCAATATAAAAGAAGACTAGAAATGTGTCCATAGGACACGGATGCCCCCGCTTGAAAATATGTCTATGTTCGTATTAATCCATAGAAAGTTATTGACGGTGTTTAAGTTTTGGACCCTTTTTTCACATTTGACCTTGACCTTGGAGGTAAGGAGCTTGGTTTTGTGTGAGGCATATTATCTCATGAGGGCCAACATTTCTGCCAAATAATTTCAAAATCCATCCAGAAATAAGAAAGTTATTCACTGCATTTAAGTTTCGGACCCTTTTTTTACATTTGACCTCTAAGTATGACCTTGAACTTGGAGGTACGGACCTGCGTTTTGCACGTGACACAGCGTCTCATGATGGTTAACATTTTTCTTCAAGTAATTTCAAAATCCATCCAGAAATAAGAAAGTTATTGACTGCGTTTAAGTTTCGGACCCTTTTTTTACCTTTGACCTCTAAGTATGACCTTGATCTTGGAGGTACGGACCTCGGTTTTGCACGTGCCACATTGTCTTATGATGGTTAACATTTCTACAAAGTAATTGCAAAATCCATCCAGAAATAAGAAAGTTATTGACTGCGTTTAAGTTTCGGACGGACAAACGAACGGACGGACGGACGAACGAACGAATGAACGAACGGACGGACGGACAGGGGCAACGCTATATGCCCTCGCACCATTTTTCGAATGGCGGGGGCATAAAATCGCCGATATTATCCACCAGTAGGGACAACGATAACCTGTTCGCGACTGAGGTAGTTCGAGGGCATTCTAATTAGTACACACAACATAATTTTCAAGATAAAATAAGAAAATCTCCGAAATTATCGCTCTCTATGTCTTAGCCCTTTGGGTCATCGATAATCTGGTCGAGACCGGGGTGGTGCGAAACACCGACTGCCTCTGCCAGAAGAATTTGGGACACCCTGTCGGTTTTCTATGATATACAGTCGAACTTCAATGGCTCGAATCTTTTGGACGACGAAAATCTGTTCGAGACAGGGGTAGTTCGAGCCACTGAGGTTAACTGCCAGGAGGCATAACGGGGTTAATGTTTGGGACATCGTTTCGGTGTTCAGTAATACAACGTATGCTGTGAAGCCTCCGTGGTGTAGTGGTTATTCTAATCGCCTTTTAAACCACGTAACCCCGGTACCGATTCCGAGCTTCTCTAGACTTTCGGTCGAGTTTTTAAACCGCGGTCCCGTCTCCGTATGACCTAAGCTGTTGGTGAGACGTAAAACTCAAACACTCAATCACAATGTATGCTGTGTGTATTCATTACATTAGGATCGCCTAGTCGAGGCGATTCTAATGAGTACACACAGAATACATAATTTTGCAAGATAAAAGTTGAAAATCTTCTTAATTATCCCGCACTATTTCTTATGTAGAGCGACTCAAGAACGGGTTCAACTCAGCCATGGTGAACGAGCCATCGGTACTCGAGCCATCGAAGTTCTACTGTAAATGTGTGATGTATGTACACATTAGAATCGCCTTATTGATGCGTTTCTAACGAGTACCCACAACATTTGTCTTGCAGCGGATATGAGCAAAATAATGTATACCCCTGTAAATCCCAGCTTTCTCTGTATAAAGTTAGGTTGGTGGGGTGTTCATTTCACCGACTTGTTGATGTGATGCAATATTTGACAAAGAAATCTGATTTGCGGGTAGCAATTTAAACAAGTAAAACGATTTCACATACGTAGTGTTTATATGAGTTGTCGGCAGAATTGTGGCCGTTGGATCAGACAACCATATTTCAGACAACAATGTTTTATTAATTGGGCCCCGTCAAGCGATTTTGGTACTTATCGTCTATGCGAGCAGCGAAGGTTCAGGCGAGCCTGCGCATCCGCGCAGTCTCGCCAGAACCTTCGCTGCTCGCTCATACAAGCAGTGAACCAAGAGGAACCTTCAGACAGAAAGCCATATCCCTGGCCCCTCTGAATAGCTGGGCATGCGCAGTTAAAATTTGTCATGACGGAATGCTCGAAGACACAAATTCGCTTGGCGGGGCTCAATTGATAATGTAACGTCGAGTGAGTGAATGTAATCATTAATTATGAACAAAATTACGTCCCAATGGTTTACTATCGGCCATTTTTTCTGTAATTGAAATGCGAATGTACATGTACAGTAAATGTATTAAAACCACCTTTGCGACTGTTCAAAAGTGGTCTTAAAGTCTTTAAGACCACTTTTGAACAGTCCCAAAGGTGGTCTCATTCTAGAGGACTCTGCGTGTACAACACACAAAGAAAGAACTGCTGAAAAGGATTTAATTATTAAAATCATAATATGTCTTAATTTTATCTGGCCTTAATAGTTGAATTACCAGATAACACCGGCCCCCGCCCATCGGGGCTTGAAGAATAGAAGGGCTGCATGATGCTTCCACGCAAAGCTGAAACCGACCCGCACACGAGTACTGGGATTATTGGTCAAAAATGAATAAATTTGCACACAAAAACATGCCTGGTGTCTCCAATATGGCGGATCAAGGGAGAGTGTGTGTGTGAATTCAGGTTTAACGTCGCTTTCAACAATTTTTCAGTCATATCACGACGGTGTCTGGTTGCGACAGGGAGCTCAATGCTCACTTTTATAGTGCTGCCTCACTGAAGTATCATGTCCCAGACACATAATATGAAACCACACCCAGTCACATTATCCTGACACTGGGTCGACCAGTCCTAGCTCTACCCCGTAAAACTGAGTGCCAAGCGAGGAGCAGCTAGTACCATTGTTAACGACTTTGGTATGTCGCGGCCCGGGATCGAACCCGTGACCTCCCGTTTCCCGGAGCGGACACTCTACCAACTGAGCTATCGGGGTAGGATCAAGGGAGAATAATCTCACAAAAAATGTTATGCCTGCACCCTCTCAATTGTCATTAATACAGTCATTCCGTATTGTCCCATTTTCAGGTCCTCGGTCAGTTGTATTGGCCCATGTTATTAATCAAGTAATTCCGGATTGTCCCAGTTTGAGGTCCTCGGTGAGCTGTATTGGCCTCGACCTTCGGCCTCGGGACATTATAGCAGACCTCGGATCTGTAACTGGGCCAGTACGAAATTACTTGTTTAATAACGTCTTTTGAACAGGGGTTTTCATTGCATGGACGGGATCAGTAAAAGATTTGTCGAATTCTGAAAGCGAAAGTACGAATTGGACAGAGCTTTATCTGAGCATGAAGGCTTTGATCTACACTGAAACCACGCTGATTCTTCCGCGCAGAGCTGCGACCGACCGCACATGAGCACTGGTAAACCGCTGAGAGATTCTAAATATGTTCTATAAAAGGGTTATCCTTTGGAAACAAGGAATGCACCACAGAACTAGAAAATATCAAGTGTACATGACTTCTGGGCCAGACTAGCTAGTTTTTCTGCCAATTAGGCCTCATCAGTGACCCTCAAAAATTTTCAGAATTCTACAATAGAATCTAAGCCTGCCCAGGAAAAGTGGTGCGAGTCAAACCGTCCCTACATATAAGCTCTTATGGTTTGTTTGGACGATATAGCTTGAGAAGTCAATTCATCTTAATGTCGGTTTAAAGTCCAAAAGTCTCCAGAATAACCTAATAGTGTTGAAGGGACGTAAAACTTGAATTCAAATAAAAAAAAGAACTTTTTTCGAAATCTTTAGTGTAGGGTTGGTCCATCGTCGGATCGACAAATCTATCATAAGAGTTGTATCGGACAAAAGAAAATATTGTTGCATGACACATAACTATATGCTCGTAGTTCGGGTGAGTGCAAAAGACTTAATAAAGCCATGTTCTAAGAATTCAAAGCAGCTTTTAGAATTTTAATCTATTGTAATTAACCTAAAATTCCTGTACCGTATAAGCAAGCTTTGGAGACCCTGATCAGAAGCCAAGTTATGTGGCGTCTGGTCTGGGTCTTCCGAACCCAGGATGTATGCTGTGTGTACTCATTAGAATCGCCTCGACACAGCATACATTTTCATTATAGAACACCGGAAAGATGTCTAAAAGTATCTTTTTATGCCTCCTGACAGTAACCTCAGTGGCTCGAACAGATTTTCGAGGTCCCAAAGGTGTTCGAGCCATTGAAGTTCGACTGTAATTAGGTTATAACTGTATTCATTTGGGGAGGTAAATTCGGAAATTTCGTTTTACGGCGACGCGTCTGCGGAGCCTTAAAACGGTTTTTGCGACCGTAAAACCGACGATTTACCTCCCCAAATGACAATTTTCAATACCGTTATGCCAATTATAATGCACCCATTCGGTTGTTTTGTTTAAACATGCATTATTTTCTTCACAAAACGGAAAGCGATGTGATGTGATGACGTCGGATTTCCAACAGTATATCGCAGAATATACTGTCGCAAACTTTTGACATTATCCAACAAACGTCGCGTTACATGTACATAGAATGTGTATTTCCGCAACCCTGTGGCCTCAAAGCGATAACAATAGCGCGGCTGCTATTTAAGTCTGTTGAAATCAGCCCATGAATAACGCATGGAATCTTCTGCCTAAGACCCGATGACATTTCCATTACCAAATTAAGGGGTCGTTGGCTCAATTCATGTAAACGCATTTTATCATAGGCAAACACAGTAGAACCACATCAGCTACCGCTTCGCTGGGAATGATCTAGGTCAATACACTGATTTCAAATGTCCTGTTGATGCATATATGTTATAAGAATGAAATTGTACTGGTACCCCTACTACTACCACTGCTACTACTACATCTACTGATGAACATATGTACTTGTGTCTACATCTGCTCCTTCTTCTACTACTACTACTACTACTACTACTACTACTACCACTACTGCTGCTGCTACTGCTACTTCTGCTTATATCTACACCTACTCCTTTTACTACTACTACTACTACTACAACTACTACTACTACTACAACTACTACTACTTCTATTTCTACTCCTTTTACTACCACTGCTATTCCTACTACAACTACTATTACCTCTACTACTACTACAACTACTACTTCTACTACTACTATTTTTACTACTACTATTACTTATACTTCAATAACTTCTACTACTACTACTACTACTACTACTACTACTACTACTACCTCTGCTATTACTACTACTACTTCTACTACTACTACTACTATTACTACTACTTCTACTACTTCTACTACTACTACTACTACTACTACTATTACCCCTACTACTACCACTACTACTTTTGCTACTATTACTTCTACAACTACAACAACAACAACAACTTCTGCTCCTCCTCCTACTACTACTACTACTACTACCTCTGCTATTACTCCTACTACTACTAGTTATACTACTGCTACTACTACTACTACTACTACTACTGCTGCTGATACTATTATCACTACCACTACCTCTACTACTGATACTTCTGCTGCTATTGTTACTGCTGCTACTTCCACTACTACTACAACTACATGAACTACTGCTTGTCTCCGGACGTTCCCCCGCCCCCAGAACATATATCCGCTTGTGAAAAAATGTAATAATGGACATTTGCCCCCCAGTTGAAAATACAACCCGGACATTAGCTACCCCCGTGCTTATTTTGGAATGGACATTTGCCCCCCCCCCCCCCCCACACACACACACACACACACAACCATCCCCCCCCAACTGCTTATTTCAGAAAGGTACATTTGCCCCCACCCTCATGCCAGAGCGATATACATCCAGCATTTCATCAAATGTGTTTATTTTTCAAATATATTAAGTAAAATAATGTGGTCAATTGAAGACCCCCATAGTACCCATTGTGATAAAACATCTGTGATTGGACTGCATTGTGCTTCTGCACAGAGCTGACACTCTACGGACTTGAGCAATGGTAAACCACTTAGATTATAAGAATCCTATATGGGTGTGAGGGGTGGATAGAAAAATCCGTCCCAAGGGTCACTATCCGGCATCACGAGGCTTGCCGAGTGATGCCGGACAGTGATCCCGAGAGACGGATGTATAGAAAAATCCTTCCCAAGGGTCACTGTCCGGCATCACGAGGATGCCGGACAGTGATCCCGAGGGACGGATTTTTCTATCCACCCCTCACATCAATATTGGATTCTTTTTCTTGCATACCTTCCATTTCTTAGCGCGGAATTTCAATGCTGCAGTCACTTCGGTTACCAACGTCCGCCATATTGTGTTGACACTGCAGGAATGTAAAGTGACGTCACGGATCGTGCATGACGTCAACCTTAATGACGGCGCACACAAGATCGTAATCAACCGGTGCATTTATCAAACACGCGATTATATTCGATTTGGGGTCGGAACACCAGGGTCAGAACATAAATTTCTATCCCAGGGTAAAATTGCGGATTTCCTTGTCTGGTGTGCAAGAAGGTCTTAGCTTGCTCTTGAAAGACAGAGCAAGTCAGTCCATCCCTCCAACCCTACTGGTTTCTTTGGGTGGTAAGGCCTGAGATTTAATTTCATCTCATTGTGTGGTAAAAGACCCACAATATCAGAAGCAGTGTCTCCAAAATTACCTAGTGTTGATGGGTATGTAAAACCTCAACAGAAACAAAACACACTCGACCAAGGTGGAGATGGGAAGTCACTCTCTCTCGCGCGCGCGTGATAACATCCGGAATGAGTGTTCGAGAGTAATTCAATAATCTTGGAGCTTTCATTGTAATCGAACTAAAATAAATTGGTATAAACTAAACACAGTGTGCGATTATGTCGTATTTAAAGTCTGTAAAACCAACATGTTCCATTTTTTAATCATATTGCATACAAGTTGCTGGAGTCATATTCATTGCTAATATTTTTTTCTGGTATAAAATATAAATGAATAAACAGGTTTGTCCCTTTCTGAAATAATGACTGGAGGGCAAATGTCCATATGCAGAATAAGCAGTGGGGCCAAATGTCCATACCAAAAGTAAGCGCTTTCCATTAATATTTTTTCAATGGGGGTGGGGGGAATGTCCTGGAATCACTACTGCTACTAATTCTACTGGTCCTCCTCCTATACTTCCCACTATCAATATGTACATGTACTTCTACTGCAGGTAACCATGGTAACGTGACGGAATGGAAGGTGATCCGCCAGTAAAAACCACATCTGGAAATGCCCAACCAGTAAATGAAAAGGTGCATGGTGCTGACGTCGAAACTGTAGCAGAAATAACTCTTGACCCAAATGCTGTCAGGGTGGGTGAAGTGTAACTATTTTTTTAGGTTTAATGGGCCATTAATATAGGGATCAACCATGTTTTTTTCATGCATTAACATTCGCTGGGTACCGAGGAAGTTGTTTGAACATGAGGCCGCCAGGTTTTTAGAGTTAGCGCATTAAACCAGGTCCGTAAAATGCACCTGATGGCATTCTTACACCACTGTTTACAGTTTGTTTGTTTTTTTGTTTTGTTTTTGTTTTGTTTGCCATTACTATAACATATCCGTTTGACATATTAAATTCGTTCATATCTCCAAACTGATGTTTTCTGATGATAGTATGTAATATTATTCTTATTTGTACTCCAAACATAAGTTTTGGGTGTACGTTAGATCCGCCTCATTGAGGCGGTTCTAACGAGTACCCATAACCAATGTCTTAGTGCAGAAATAAGGAAAATAATATTTACCCCTTAAAACCCCTAGTTTTTGCTAGAGCTAAGAGGGGTGTTCATTACACGGACTTACATGTCCGATTTGACATGTAAGTCTACAGATCTTGGCCCAGGATTACAATGCGTACTTAAATTTTAAGTACCTACTTAAACTAAGTACTTACTTAACTGTCGTATAGAGTGAACTTCAAAGAATTTCTTTCGTTTAAGTCGATACTTAACCAAAGAAAATACTTAAATATTTAAGGTAACCCAGGTAGGTGCCTTAACTTTTAAGATTTGACCTTGACACATGAATGTATATGTCAACAACGGCAAACATGAGAGCTTTAATTTGCTCGAAATCACCAGTCATGCTCGGTAGCTCAGACTGTAGAGTGTTTGCATCATATGCAAGAGGCCCTGGGTTCGGGTCCCGGTCGAGCCACTTTTTGTCCTCCCTGTGGCGCTAGTCGACTTGGCGATGAGGTATTATTCTACTGGAATGTTTTTCTCCCTTGGTGTGTCAAAGTTTTCGACGAATAGAGCTGTATAAAAACTTCCCTTTACATAATCCTGTATAATACTGGTGACAGGGCAACAATTTATTGTTTGGTGTAGGACGGTTCTTACAAGCGAAAGGGGGTCTTAAACGACTTTGTTGTTTTTGTCAGGGTAGGTGTGTGTATGTTTGATTTGATGTTTAACGTCCCCGTCAACTCTATACAGGTCATTTTGGAGGCGTTGCTCCTATTTTGTGGGACTTTTACCCGACATTGAGATGAAATGACTTCTCAAGCCCTGTCGCCCAATGAAACCAATAGGGTTTATAAGCATTGACGGTCCGACTCGCTCCGCTTTTCCTGGGCAGACTTAGATCCTCTATGTGGGTAACCAGTACCCGTGTGCGGTCGGATGCAGCTCTGCGTAAAAGCGTCTTGCACCCCATTTATTTCTTCAAGCCCCGATGTGTGGGCGGGGCCGACAGGTGTGTGTGGGGGGGGGGAGGCTGGCGCATATCACTTTTGTCTGTTATTTAAAAACTGATCCTGTGGCACATCGGGTCCATGTTTCTACAGTTATGCATGTCCTGCTACTTTTACGCATACAATGTTCACAACGTTCATATACCGTCTTTATATTCAGTGTCATGAAATATTATGACGCCACTTGCATTTAAGAAATGACTTTTATTTTTCTGCTGTTCATGAAAGTATGAACGAACAGGGTCGCCTGCAAAGTAAATGAACTCCGAAGGGGTTCATGAACATCGAAAAAAATATTTCTTATATTTACATTCTTTTTTCCTCATCACTGGGCGAAAAAATGCTTATAAGGCAAACTGTGAAAGCTGAAAAACATTCACACGCTGTTTTTCTACAAAGAGCGGAACTGCATTGTCGTCGTCAACACCCAATGAGATCAAAGAGAACCATGGTTAAGACTGGCTTCACTTGACGTCATTGAAAATCATGTGACTCGATGCGTAAAGTATGAACAGCATTGTTATCTGTAGGTTTACATTAGGTTTTACACTTGCAATGTAAATATTAACTATTTTGGCGGTAGCAACTGTAACATATACATTGTACATTGTACATTTGCAGGGCAAATAAATGGTCATGGTAAAGACAATAAAATCCAATTTAAAATCCAATTCGAAAGCCCTTTTTGTAACTTTCATATGAAGAAGCATATGATTGGTTGTGGCAAATATCAGTTGGACGCCCCAGTGACGCAAGACCAGTTGTGTAAGAGTCTATGAAATACAAAGAAAGTTTTGTTTTTATTGATTTGAGATTTAACGTCCTTGCAACACTATTTAGGTTTGATTTTGGAAGTGTTGCTTCCAATTTTGTCGGACTTTTACCCGACGTTGAGATGAAATCACATCTCAAGCCCTGTCGCCCAATGAAACCAACAAGATTTATATGCATGGACGGCCCGACTTGCACCACTTGCCTTAGCAGGTTTAGACCTTCTAAATGGTTTACTGGAGGTCACGTGTGGTCGGTTTGTGCTGGTTGGGTGAGGCAAGGTGACGTGTATCTTGCGTCACTGGGGCGTCCAACTGATATTGGCCACAACCAATCATATGCTTCTCCCTGCCTTGAAATGCTCAATAAAAATAAGTTTGAGGCGTACCACCTTCCTTGTACTCGCGTGGATGTGAGTGATTGAGTGTGTTTGTGAGATGAGTGAGTGAGCGCTTTATGTCTCACCAACTGTAAGGTTATACGCAGATAAGGACCTCACTCATAAAAAAGACGGGGACATCCAAGATCGAATGTACAGTGATTTTATATCCTATTATTTTTTTTACTCCGACTGAAGCTATGGTTTTCTCGGTGTTTGTCTGCACGATGTTTGATCTAGTCCTAAATGACTATGTCAACTATATACATGTATAATAATGATATCCGAAAACAATATTGTCGACACAATAAACAATTATCGACACTACCAGATTGTTTTGAATATTATGCAATACGCCTAACGGCATGAAAAGTGTTGAATCATGGACATACTCCATAAAACCGATTCCGCCCCCGCCCCTCGCGGCTTGAAGAAACAGATTTGGCTGCATGGTGCTTCCATGCAGAGCTGAAACTGACCACACTGGCACGAGTACTGGTAAACAGCTTAAAAGGACTAAGCCTGCCCAGGCAAAGTGGTGTGGGTCAGACCGTCCACTGCATATAAGCCTTTTGGTTTCATTGGGCGACAGGGCTTGAGACGTCATTTCATCTCAGTGTCGGGTAAAAGTCCCACAAAACTGGAAGCAACGTCTCCAAAATGACCTACATAGTGTTGACGGGGACGTTAAACCTCAATTCAATTAAACTCCATAAGACCGAGTTTTGCATATTCAATTATTGTATGATTTTTTGTTTCTAAAGGGGCCCCGTAGAAACAGCGTTTTGAATATGTCGTGGTGCTACATTGTGACCAATGTTTGTCCGCACAAATCGAGATCGAGTGTGATCACTTCAATAACATTACGATAACAAACCCATGCGACATAGTGCATTTTTTTTACATCTCCAAAATGGCTACTTTTTTGACGAAAATCGATGATATTTTCCTTATTTATAAAGCAAACTTAGGTTGTGGGTGCTCGTTAGAACCGCCTCAATGAGTACCAACAACCTTTGTCTAGGAGCAGAAATAAGGAAAATAATGTAGACCCCCGTAAACCCCTGTTTTCTCTATATAAAGTGGGGTGTAAGGGGGTGCTCATTTCACGGACTTGTTACCGTGATGAAACACGTTTTATAGTGAACAAAACATTTTTTCATGGTTTATGAAGTGCATTGGAAACTAAACCATCATATTTTCTATTGTCTCCATTCAATCAAGCAGAAGAAGTGATTGTTGACAGATCGGGTGAAAATTTTGGGCCGCCTACATCAATGTGTAATTGAAACTTACGTGCTAATCTTCGTGAAAATTTCCGTCAAAATTACGACTTAATCCGAAGTTAAATACTTAGCTAAGTAAATGAAATAGGCGGCTTTCGAATGCACTTTTTAAGGAAATACTTTACTAAGATAAGAATTCCTCCTTAAATCGTTAAGTCGACCTTAACTTAAGTAATGATTGTAATCCTGGGCCATGATTTATGTGATAACCTGACAATCTGCAAATTGTAAAATGCAGTACGTCGGGGAAACTAATCGCATGTGAAAAAAACAAGATTTTTTAACGAACACTATCGTAGAATGAGTAAACCTAAAAAACGGACACTTTCTTGTACCGTCATATCAAACGGACAGGTCATTCTGTAAATGATATTTCTATACAGCCAGTGGAAAAAATTACTAAGTATGATGTAAATTCTACAGTAAGGTTTAAAATTATTAAACGTCATAAAACTGAATAAAAATGGATTAAATTATTACAGACACCTTTTCCATTGGGCTTTACTGATAACATTTATCATGAGGGTAATATATCTAAAATGCCCGATTTTGATATTTTCTCGCTTCTGGACTGTTGAATGCATAAAACTAGATCGCACGGCACCAGAAAAATTGGCAATTATAAACGTAAATTACGTGCTTTTAAAAGAAACAATACCAGGCTGAAGTGACTGTCCATAATATTATTGAATTATGGACGCCTGTCAATGCTTGCATTTCTAACTTCATTACCCATTTCTGTTTTACGTATTCTGGACACCGAGGCGATTACATTCTACGATAGTTTTAACCAGTTATACGATGCTGCTTTTTTCACTAGAGGTTATGCTCAGCTTGCTGTCCGTCCGTTTATCGATTCTGAAATTAATCACAAACACCATTACATCAAAATATCCTTCATTAATAAGGGTTTGGACTTTATAAATTTACCTAGTATCTTCCGGGACAGGTCGGTGATTTCGTCTATTCCTGCTTCTTTTCAAAATACTGAAACACCCATAATTTGCTATAAATACAATTAACCTGTTAGATCGATCTTTTTTAATTTCATTAAACTTGTTTCTGATCTTGATATTGACACTCACACTCATGATACTTGTGATTGTAAAAATCGATGTATTGCTACCCTGCTTCCTGCTGCTGGTCATATTGTTACTGGCAATTTAAAAAAAAATCCTGATTCTAGCATACGTAATATAATTTCTAAAGGACCGAAATATCGATTTCCTTCTAAATATTGATTTCAATAGGTGTAGAGATGAAATCGCTGGTGCCTTGAATGAAATTGGTAATCGATGGTGCAAACGAGAGTATGTTGAGCATAAAGCTCTCAAGAAATGGAAACTTAGCATTTCTTTCTACTCTCGAAATACGAACTTGTTACCTTCTAAACCTAAGACTTCTTTACGTCACCTTACACTAGGTATTTAAGAATTTCATAAGAAGTATGTTTTGGCTCCAGCAGATAAGGCCGCTAACAACGTGGTCGTTGTTGGATGACTCCCTATGTTAACACTCTTCAGCAAAAACTTGGTGGTACTAAGATCTATGAACTACAGCCAGAGAGGGCTTTAGTTGATGACCATATCTGTCATTCAGCCTCCAAGATTGCAGTATGTGTTACAGAAGGCCAAGACAAGCTTCCTAAGTTATATTGGTTGCCTAAACTTCATAAAAGACCATACAAATCACGGTTTATTGCAAATTCAAGGTCTTGTACCACCACTGAACTATCTAAATTATTAACTTCATGTTTTACCGCCATCATAAACATGTGATTTAACATTGCGACAAAGTCTTTGAAAGGGCAGGGAGAAATATGTTTTGGGCTATAAAAATTCTAATGAAGTTTTAAATAATTAGAAATCGAGACATTTTTGTGCTTCAAGTCTGTCTACTTTCGAATTTTCCACCCTTTACACTGCACTTCCTCACAATCTTATAAAAGAAAAACTTAATGATTTAATTGAATGGACATTTCATAGGGAACACTCCCTCTATCTTGCGTGTAATGTAAGAAATGTTTTTTTATCACTTCTGAAGAGCATAAAAAGTATACTTTATGGTCATGTCAGAAAGTGTGTGAAGCTCTCACCTTTCTACTTGACAATATTTACATACGATTTGGTACTGAGTTATTTAGCCAAGTTGTGGGTATTCCGATGGGTACGAATTGCGCAACCCTTGTGGCTGATCTGTTCTTGTTTTGTTATGAAAGAGACTTCATGATGTCCCTTTCCGTTGAAAACCAATCTGAAATCATTGAAGCCTTTAGCTCGACTTCTAGATATTTGAATGGTATTTGATTTATTAAATATTGACAATACCTATTTTGATCGGTTGATCAGTCAAATTCACCCCCAGAACTTCAGTTAAATAAAGCAAAATTCTTCTGATACCGAGGCCCGGTTTTGGATTCACATCTATCTATTGTAGATGGGTTCGTTTCTTGCGAAATTTTTGAGAAACGCAACGATTTTTATTTTGATATTGTAAATTTTCCTTTCTTGGACGGTGATGTTTCACGTGCGGCATCCTATGGCGTCTATATTTCGCAATTAATTCGCTTAATCAGAGTGTCTAGTCATGTAACTGACTTCAAAACTCATAATACATTGTTGACTGCTAAACTTCTTAATCAAGGTTATCGTTACCATAAACTACGCAAAGCCTTTTCAAAATGTTATAGACGTCATTCCGATTTAATTTGAAAATTCAATGTTGGACTTAAATCTCTTCTGCAACAAGGTCTATCGGAACCCGAATTTTATGGTGACTTAGAAATATAGTAAAATATACAAATGCAATGACTTTAGCATCCAATTTCGTAAAATCATTCTTCGATATAAAAAGATAGGGTACAACATAAATGTAATATGACAGACTGCATGCATGGTTAACCCAATCACGGTGGGCAAGTTTGCTTCACTCTTTACTGAATTGCCCGCCCGTGGTTCAGGCCTCAAATTCTATGACGTTTCCAGCGTAAAGGCTTACTGAGAATTAGAAAGTCTAATTTTATGAAATGTTGGTTGGTGCCTGATGCTCTGACTCTGGTTGGGTCCATCGGTGTCTAACTGTTGGTCTTCTTTTACTACAGCATTTCAGTGGTTTCTTGCTGTCGAGTCCTCAACCGCTGTGTCATCTCGGTGGTTGTTTGATTTTTATATTTACGGAGATGTTGCACTGATGAGCTAGGAGGCCTTCATGCGGACTGAACCAATTATTTGTCTAAATCGCGACGGAATTAAGGTCGAGGATTGTGGCCACGTAAAATCGACTTAAGAACCCCAATGGAATTCGTTTCACTGACCTCTCAAGGCGGTTCGTCTGTAGCGGTTTATTTTTGTTATGGTTTGTCTTTGAGTGTGTGGGTATCGCTTATATTATTTTGTTTTGGATAGCCAATTGGCCATTTTGTGGGTGAGTGACTGTCCTTTTGGCTTTCCGCTATCGATATCTCCATTAGGGTCTAGTTGTTTCATGTATGTGCTTCTTTCCCTTTGGTGTCTCTGATGGTTGTATAGTTGTATCGGCCTTTTCTTCTGTTTTGCATAACACGGCCAGCTCAAAATGGGCCACAGGCAAAATGTGAATGTTCCGATCAGAAGTCGCGTTCTACATCGTTTGATCAGTGCCTTCATTGTTTGCAAAAATTTCAACCATTTAATAAATCAGTCTCTCACACACAGAGGCATTATGATAAGACATCCGTGTGTACAGTGCAGTCTTTCATATCTCCAAAATGGTTACTTCATAGTTTTCTTATTTGTACTGACAACATTAGTTGTTGGTGCTCATTAACCCTTAAAACGCCGAGAAAAACTACATCTGAAAATGTCGTCTGCTTATGTCATCTGATGAATCTTCTTTCAAGCTTTTTTAATATATTTTTGACATACAGACAAACATGTGAACTCGGATCAGACTGCTCCTAGAGGAGTAGTCTGATCTGGATCCACACTGTTTGCAAAATAACGGCAGACGACAAAACAGACGACAATTGTAGTGATCGGTATTTTACGGGTTAAAACCGCCTCATTGAGAAGTTCTAACAAGTACCCATAGCTCATGTCTTGGGGGAGAAATAATGCGTGCGTGAGTGAGTATTTGAGTTTTACGTCTCACTGACAGCGAAGGTCATACGGAGATTGGACCTCGGTTTAAAGACTCATCTGAAAGTCTGGAGAAGCCCAGGATCGATCCTGCGACCCCTGGTTGCAAAACCACTACACCACGGAGGCTTCTAAGGAGCAGAAATAAGAAAGATAATGTATACCCCGGAAAACACCAGTTTTCCCTATATAAGCCGGGGTTTAGAGGGGTGCTCGTTACACGGATTTGTTACGTGGATGACTCAACTTGTTTTAACAATCCAAATTCAATGGTATCCAGAAAGATTTTAGCCTTGTCTCCTACCGCAAATGTACATGTAGTATAATTTTTGGATCGACTACTTGCTACGAGTTGAGGAAAAAGGATAAAATGCGAGGCTTCGCCGAGCATTTTATCCCTTTTTCCTCAACGAGTTTAATAAATTCAGTAATACGAGCATGAATGCAAGCTCCTTTACGAGGACTGTTCAAATATGAATGCAACTAAGCACATAAAAAATATTCCGTGATAGATTTCGATGAAAAAATTATTTTGTCCCCTCAAAGTATTCCCCTTTAACAGATATACAAACTTTCAGTCTTCTGATCCAATCATTGAATGCATTTTGGTAGTCTTTTCGAGGTATACTATGAAGGCACTGGAATATTGCAGAACCGAGGTGTTTGCGCTGTATAAATTTTCGACCAGAAAGGTATTTTTTCAGCCGCGGGAACAAAACAAAGTCACACGGGGCAAGGTCAGGGGAATACGGGGGGTGAGGGAGTTCAACAACCTTTTTCCTGCTTCAGATAGTCTTGCACAATGAACGCCTTGTGCGATGACGCATTGTCATGTAGCAATCTGACATTGGCCAAACCAGTTGCGGGTCTTCGTTCTTTAAAATATTTATTCAATTTTCGAAGAACTTTATTCTTGTAAAACTTCGCATTTACAGATTTGCCTTTAGGCACAGCAACCTGAATAGCAGGGCCCTGATTTGAAAAGAATAGGGCATACATTACCTACTTGACGCTCATGGTCCGCTTTGCAATGCATGGTCTTTTGCAATACTTTGTTGCCCATATTTTGTTCTGAATCTTTCGTTTTGGCTCAAAAAAGTGAACCCATGTCTCGTCACCTGTGACGACAGTAGCGAAAGAAAACATGCATTGTAATTTGGAAACTTTTTAAGCAACTTCTTGGCGCACTGAACGCGTGTCTTTTTATGCTCATCTGTCAACAGATGGGGAATCAAACTAGCACAGATCTTTCTCATTTTCAAATCCCGTTTCAGAATTGTATGAGCTGCTCCTAATAAGATGCCAACCATACTAGCTATTTGCCTAGTGGTGTATCGTGCATCGGTAGCCACTATTTCTTTCACTCTAGCAACCATCTTGGCAGATGTTGCTCTTTTCGGCCGACGATAATGTGGTGCATCTTCAGTTGAGCCTAGCCCACAGCTGAATTTCTTACACCAACGAAAAACTGTCGGAAAAAAAACATTTCATTATGCGCATAAACCGAACATATTTCATCAAAAATGTCTTTGCACCGTATACCAAGAATACAACGATTCTTAATATAGGACCGTATTTCAACGGCGTACTCTGACCTTCTTCCAACCATGTTTTGTATTAGTATACAAGAGTAGACAGTGTTTATCGAACGATATACATGGCTAAAGAGGACGGATTTTAACAGGTTTGATACGAATCAATGTATAGGTAAAATGTTTTTCTACGCTGTGATATTTATTTACATGTGATTTTCGCATTAGTTCATGAGAAAACGTTCTACTTGCATTCATATTTGAACAGTCCTCGTATATCATATGATATTAAAAACGCATTTGATTCACGTTTTGTTTTTGTACAAAAATGTCGATATTCCGCCATTAGTAAACGCGACGTCGTTGAGGCCGTCGTACGTGTTACGTTACCGGACGCATCTAACTCATTTGCATATTTAATCCACTGTTCTAACACTGGTCGCCTTTGTAGCCAATGGTTAAATCCAGTGATATATTGAGCGACGAATCACTAGGCGAAGAAGCGTGACAAGAAGAGCCGCCATTTTATAACGTTTTGCGACGTCATCGATCGCTTCCTTGACGTTAGACGGAGTAACGTCTTTTTCACGCATCAAGTACGTTACAAAAACGGTTACAGCATGTTCTACAGTCAAACATGTTGTTGGGATTTCTTCAAATAATGGCGGATATGAAGGAAACAAAAGCATTTAGTCGGATTTCAGTGTGCTAGAATCGAAATAGGTCAGCTCTATTGCGTGATTTGTTGAGTAATATATTACAGTTGGTCGGTCAGTTGCAAGTCGAAAAATCACCCGCGCTCGTGACAACGGACTTCCAAATAGTGATATATAACTCAACAAATCACTGCTAGAGCCGATCTGTTTCTTAAATGGATTACCAATTTATTGCATGACGTTATTTCATTCTCAGACGCGACGTTATGTGATAAATTATTATTATTATTAATATTATTATTATTATTATTATTATTGGACTGGTTGGAAGAGGCAAAGGTGACGTGTATCTTGCATCACTCGGGCGCTCAAATGATATAGGCTGACAGTTGGGCAAGACCAGGGGCCAGTTGTTCAAAGCATCGTTAGCTTAACGAGCTCGTTAGCAGTCATATTGTTAACTGTTCTAGCAAGTACAATATTGCAATTTTTTGCATTTTTGCTGAAAAAATGTGAGCAGCTTTTGCCTCTGCAAAAGCTGCTCACATTTTTCAGCAAAAATATTAGCATATTTGCCATATTTAATGATCAAAGTTTTAACGATACGTTAACTAACGACGTCGTTAGTTTTGAACAACTGGCCCCTGCTGTCCATGCAGTAGGTAAGGGTAGATTTCTTCTGTTTCAACACTTCCATTCATTTTCCTCTTTCTCCCCTATCCCCTACCTTAATAGAGCCCCGCCAAGCGAATTTGGGTCTTCGAGCATTCCGCCATGACACATTTTAACTGCGCATGCCCAGCCATTCAGAGGGGCCAGGTATATGGCTTTCTGTCTGAAGGTTCCTCTTGATTCACTGCTTGTATGAGCGAGCAGCGAAGGTTCTGGCGAGACTGCGCGGATGCGCAGGCTTGCCTGAACATTCGCTGCTCGCATAGGTGATAAGTACCAAAATCGTTTGACGGGGCCCAATAAGTTTTGAATCGTTGGATCAACACCGGCCAAGCCCTCTAATACCGGCTTAAGCAGAACTCTATTTTCAAAGCGGTCGCGTCACATCTACTATCTCTTTCTCCCTTTCTCTGTGAGATGACACAAAATATTCATAAGGGTTGACGTGTCGTTAAATCCAAATCAGTCAATCAATTATATAATTATTTTGAGTTGATTATAACGGAGTGACTGCTGACAGTCTGCCACCAGCCATTTCTCGTAAATTTGGCTGTTGACAGACGTCTGTAAATAGCCGATTTTCCCTACAAAGTCTGTAAACCTTACCATAAGAAAGCCGCACCCCGCCCATCGGGGCTTGTAAACATTCCGAAAACACGCGTATACAAATACATTGTATTTATTCCCGCCGAAAAACGAAAATTTTAAGAGGAAAAATTGTAATGTTTTCTTATTTCTGCTCAAAATATGGAATGTGGGTACTTGTTAGGACCGCCACATCGAGGCGGGTCTAACGAGTACCCACAATCTATATTTTAGAGCAGAAATAAGAAAAATAAGGTTCAAGGGGTCAAAATTATATAGGCATGTTTGCATGATGAATAGATTTATTTGCATGGTACTTCCACGCAGACCTGAAACCAGCCGAGAATTAGTACTTGGAGACCGCTCAGGAGTTCTAAGCATGCCCAGGAAAAGTGTTTTTCTTTGTTTGATTTGAGGTTTAACGTCCCCGTCAACACTGCATAGGCCAATTTGGAGACGTTGCTTCCAATTTTGTGAGACTTTTACCCGACACTGATATGAAATGACACCTCAAGCCTTGTCGCCCAATGAAACCAATACGGTTTACAAGCATGGACGAGCCGACTCGCACCGCTTTGCCTGGACAGGCTTAGATCCTCTAAGTACCAGTACTTGTGTGTGGTTGGTTTCAGCTCTGCGTGGAAGCATCATGCAGCCCATCTATTTCTTCAAGCCCCGATGGGCGGGGGCCGACCCGGAAACGTGTTGCGAGTCCGTTTGAGCGGAAGTTTTTAGGATGTCATTTTATCTCAGCGTCGGTAAAACAAATGCAACAAATTGTCTGTTAAATGTCGGGTAAAGGTCCCGAAAATCTTAGAACTCTCGTTAAAGCATTTGCTTGAATGTACTTTAAGAGGTACCTGGTTTTGTCGGATCCTTAAAGACCTACTGACAAA